>CAXKVX010000328.1:0-565000 GCA_964058865.1 Eleocharis quinqueflora
TCTCTCTACTTGGATTCTTCTAATCTACCTTTCTTTTTTATTTTATTTATCTAAGGTTTATATACATGGGGTTTGATATTGCAATGGAAGAGCATAGCTGGTCCCATATTGGCTTCATCTTCTTCTCTATTGTATCCTTAAAGATTTTATTTTTCTATGAAAATTTTTCTTTCAGCCCTTGCATAACAAAATCAATAATTTTGAAGTGTAGAAATTTGAGGCCTAAGGTATTATCAAATTTAGTGCGGAAACGTGTACAATTCTAACCAAGACTCGACTACTTAGCAATCTAATTTCACAACACAAAACAATTCAATTGTGTTGCAAGAAAGCTAAAGAAATAGAGATAAAGAGAGAGAAAGAGCGAGTAAAACCTGACAGCTTCTGTCAGGCATTCAAAAAAAAAAAGAGAGAGAGAGCGAGTAATGTTGACACAAGATATAATGTGGTTTGGCAATGCACACTCCACAAGACCCCTGGTACCACTTCCGGGCCGAATAAACAAAACACTATAACAAAAGTGTCTGCACATGGCTTATCCAAAATGCCAAAACCTCTCGCAATCCTTACTAGGGACTTGCAAGAGTATAACAAACAAAAATCCAACGCAGATCAAACAGATCCAACACGGATCATTAGAACAAAGACCTTTCAAGGATTCTTGTCTAAACAAAATGAGAATTAGAGAATTGGCTATGCTATGAACTCTCAAAGTTCTAACAAGACTAATTGAGGTTTGGATGCTTGAAGGAGAAAGTCTCAATGCTTTTTGATTGCTTGTATTTTTTTTTTTTTTTGAGTAAGATTGCTTGTAAACTTGGGAGAATGCTTTCTTCATCTTTCTTGAAGAACCAACTCAATATATATAGACAACAACTCATTTTGATGCCAAAATCATCACCTTCCCGTTACAGCGAGTTAGCAACTCGTTATAACGCCTTCTGTTCTTTCCAAAAATGCCCTTCTTTGTCCGTCCCAGTGACTTCATAGGATCCAGATCTCCAGACTCGTTATAACGAGTTCCTAACTTGTTATAACAAGTTCCTCTTCCATTACAGCAACACTCCTCTCGGTCGCTTTTATACTTAGTCGAATTTCCGAGATCTTCTAACTCATTATAACGAGTCACTCACTCATTATAACGAACAGTGCATCTTCCATTTTGCTTGCTCTTTGCACCTATGTTCTTTTCTTGACTTGAGGAATATTATCCTGACCTTAACCATGATTAATTGTATCTTAACCATGGTTGATTGTATCTGTTTAAAATTTGCACAACACAACTAAAATGTGTGCAAATGTTAGTAAATGATTCGTTTTGCAAATTGTCAAACAAGTTGAGTTTAAGTCAACAATAATGTGCAGATGCTACATGACTAAATCACTAGTGGCGGATCGCGCTCCGCGCGTGAGAGGAAAGCAAAATCCAGTTTTTATTTTTTATTGTACAGTAACGAACACTGTTACTTTTACTCCGCGCGTGAAAGGAAAGCAAAATCTGTTTTTTTATTTTACAGTAAAAACGATGTTCAAAGTTCAAACACCGTTATCCTTACTGTTCACTGTGGAATCCACAGTACCCAAATGTGCAACAATGATATAGTTGATGTATTCAATATTCACCTTCTGGTTCATTATTTTTATAAAAACCATGCAAACTGTTCCTCTCGCCTTTTGGCTTTTTTTTTTCTTTCCCTAGTCTTTTCCCATGAGGAGTGAGGATTGAAGTGGGGTGCATAAAGGTCAATTTCATCTGTACCTGTAATAAATTGCTACACGGTGG
This sequence comes from Eleocharis quinqueflora, assembly GCA_964058865.1. NCBI lineage: Eukaryota > Viridiplantae > Streptophyta > Magnoliopsida > Poales > Cyperaceae > Eleocharis > Eleocharis quinqueflora. The sequence goes on from CAXKVX010000328.1 coordinate 1,784, forward strand.
GAATATTCATTGGAATTTGTAAGAAATGCATGTGAAATCACCCTGTTAAAGACCACAATAAATTGACTACAAAGGTTGATGGGTGCAACTGTTCTTTTAAGGGTGCGATGTGCCCTAACATGAAGTTCTTCTGGGCCTTTAGTCGTTGAATTTTTTTTTCTTCCTTGACTTATTACCGAACAGATATTCATAGTAATTGCACGGTATGTTTCTTATTTGTGTCAATTTCAGTGGTGATACCAACTTTATTGGTAAAATCGTTTCTTTTTTTCTTGTTAGTTATAATCTTCTTTTTTTTCTAATTTTAGGGCTGCAAATGTTTTCTCTTGTGGTTGGTTAGTCAACTTGGTAAGACCTGATCACCGCAAAATCCCTATGAAACATCAGAAAGCTCTTTGGTATAGTGGTAAGGATCAAAAGGAACATTGCACGATTTTATACCATGCTTCTCAGGCACCCTTTATTACTATGATTTTTTTTTTTTCTTTTTATTGGTATGTTTGTTTGTTTTAATCAAAGATACGGTTCAATAAATTAAAAGGAGTAAAAAAATAAACTATGGGAAGCTAGAAAATGATTATTGGTCCCATACTAATCTGATTCACATCAATGAAATTTCGCTGAAATATCCCTTTCCAATTTCTTCTTAATGGTAATGAACTTAACTTTGTGATTTGTTCGATGTTGGTTTGTTTTACATTCTGAACCCATCTGCAGTTATTTTTTGAGGTGTGGGTACTTCTGTTTACCATGTAAAATGTTAAGCCACAGAGATATTATGTTTGCATTGAGCAACGCTTTATAATAAAACAATTCAATTGCCCTGTGTCAGAATTCAACAAGACAGCTTTAGATCTAGGTCAAACAAAATTGAAGTTTGGGGGCCATTTCCACTATTGTTATATATGAACATATATTCTTGTTTTTTATGGTAATTTAGGACTTAGAGGGGCCATGGCATTTGCACTTGCTCTACAGTCTGTCCATGAACTGCCTGAGGGACATGGAAAAACCATATTTAGCACCACGACTGCCATTGTTGTCTTAACTGTATGTTATTTTTCTTTGTCATTATATATCTCTTTGATGTTAGAAATGTCATAAAGAGTACAAAAAGATTTTATTTCACTTAAAAGAGTGTAAATTTTCTTTCAAATAGGTGTTGTTAATTGGAGGATCGACTGGAACTATGCTTGAAAAGCTTGAAGTTGTGGGTGATGGTCACAGCAATGAATTGGAAGTGAGTTCATAGAAATATAACCCTTTTTTTCATATGCAAAAAGTAAATTCAACGAGAAAAGTTGACACGTTATACTTTGTGCCTCCTTTCTCTTCTTCAAATGGAAATTCCTGTTCAATGCAACGACAGTTCAGGCAGTGGATTTTACAAGTGAATTTTCAAAAGCATGAGTTATGAGACAACTCTGATTTTTATTAGAAAGTACAAGGGGCCAGTTCAACTAGATACCAACGATTTAGAGGGCACATGTACCAAATAAAAACCCAGGGCAGACATAACATAGTGAAAGTTTTGAAGGCAAAATCAGCTTTTGTTCTGTTGCTATATAAATTGGTCATATGTTTAATATCAATCTTCAGTTTTCACAGTTTGATCTTTTAATCAGAACAGGGTTGCTTATGTTCTTCTTTTTATTATTTTGTGCAGAGTTATGTGGAACATCATGATGGGTATGTGGCCCCGACTTACGAAGAAGGTGGTTCATCCAATAACAATTTGAAGACGAAACTCAAGGAGTTCCATAAGACGTCTCTCCCTCTCCCCTCCTCTTCCCCCTCCCATTTCTTTGATACTAACATAATGCTCACCAGTTTTGACTGCTGTGTTTGCAGTGCGACCTCATTCACTGAGCTGGATAAGAATTACCTCACTCCATTTTTTACTAGTCAAACTGATGATGATGATTTGGAAGATTTTGGTACCTCACTTTCTCTCAGTGGCTCTTCTGTGTTTAATCATTACACACTTCCCTGTTCAATCTGGGTCTGGTTTGTTATTGAGGCTCGGTGCTAAAATTTATGCAGTATGGAGACACGATACCAAATAATTACAATACTGGATTAATAGTCCTTTCTAAATCGCTTCCCTCTGCTTACACGTTCTGTTTTATTGGGTTTAACTATATTTTCCATTAGACTATTAACAGCAGTCTATATGTAATAGAGAAGTTTTAATTGAGCACACCTCATTGACAAGAATCGCAAATGGGGTTCAGCATTTGTAGATCCACCAAACACAAATAAATGAGAGCAAAGAGTTTGGGGATCTGGATTCGCTGCCATTGGTGTGATGCAGCCCGCTGCCATAGCCAATCTGGGTGGTTGGATTAAGTTTGGGCGGCTGTGATTTGATGCAGGAGGTTTATATTTTAATATTAATTTTGTGGAATCCAGCTGTCAGTGACCAAATGGCACCCCCCAATGCCATCACACTAATGGCAGCGGATAGAAATCCAAGAGTCCGGCATTTCTGATTGTGCTTGTTTCCTGACTCACAATACGATTATAATTGGAGATCACAATTTTTCCTTAGTGCCACTTGCTCACCTTTTTAATTATATTGCAGGTGGCTCTCATCAACCCAGGAGAGGGGGATTCTATGATCTATAATGCAAGGGTCGCGGGAGCCTGGAGTCCATTGACTTGGAAAAGCTGAAAAGAAAATAGACATAGGCAGCATTGTCTGTACATACATACATTAGATACTTGAGGAAATCATAGAAGTAGATTCATAATGAAAATTTTTTCTTATTGAAAATGCTTCATTTTATTTTTTAGACATTTTAAGTTTCAGTTATCCAGGTAGGTCTGACAGACATTCGTTGAATCCCCACCTACCCAAACACACCCCAAAAAAACCCGCACAAAAGAAGTATTAATGATTATATTATTTACAAATTAAATTTAAATACACATCACTTCACATTTTCTAAATAATGTCAATTACTCCCTTTTATTTAATTTGAATAATGACTTGGTATGAAGCTGCCATCTAAGGATGAAATCTTGCCATATCATCCAGTTATTTTGTGTTTCTAATATATTTGCCATATCATCCATTGTTTCACGTGTGGTGTGGGTTGTCCATTGTTGACTTGTCAAAAGCTAAAATCTTGTTCTTCATTTGCTCATCATCTGAGGAATGTGGTGGAATAAGTAGTTCATCACTTGCTGACTTGCACCTTCTTCAATGTCTTTGTATCGCTCAACATTGACAAACAACAGTTCTTTACAACTCTTTTCACGCAAACTAGACATTGCGTCTGATGTTGCAAAAAATGATTTTGAAATCGGACAATCACTTCATCTTCTTCAGATAACTTGTCAGTGGAAGGATCAACATGACCCTCTTCAGATGACTTGAGATCCTAGTTCCGAATTCAGCCTGTTTGAAGTCTTTAACTTGCCAACGATCTTAAATTTCTTTAAAAAAAATTAAGTTGATGGAAGATCCTTTTGTTGGGTCATGAACGATTCAAACCTGTTAATTAGCTTAAGCTGCGAAAAGATCGTAAAATAAAAAATTTACTTCTAACTTAAGTCAAAGATTAAACAAGATATGTCAGATAAACTACTGAGAATGTCCACCTCCTGTTTATCTTTGATATCAAAACCCGATTTAATCATTTTACAGATCTACTACATAATTGATTTCTAAAACTTTAATCTACTTACAAATTAAATAGATTAATATAACATTTATACCTTGATCCAGATTTCAATTGGATTGCAGCAGAGTCGGAAGATCGAATCTGAGAAACTTCTCTCTTCGGAGTATCAGACCTTTATCGGTTATCCACCAAGACTGACTAGAGAGCGGTTTATTTCTTCTGTCAGAAATACCATAAATTGCGAAATTTTGCGAAAACACTATTCATCGAGATAAAGACAAAATAAATATATTTACGACTCGCAATTATTCAAATAGAAATACCGCAACTTTCGCAAATATATATATTTTTGAATCCCATAAACAACTGTAACCGAGATAGAGAGAAAAAAATATATTTATCGATTCGATCTTGAGTTAACAGATACGAGTCGAATGAAATTGTGTTTTTCTCTTTACTCCTGCCCCTCTATTTATAGTAGAAATAAGCAGGTTGGCCAATTATCGAAATACTCTTGATTTTTGGCATATTTACAAGATTGCCATTGAGCATGTCGGCACAAAAAAATTCTTCAAAAATATTTGGCCGACATCCTTGTTTTGTCACAGGCCATGTTGGCATGGCAAAAATCAATGCCGACATGCATTTTTTTATTAATTTTTAATTAAGATTTTAATTTTTAATTAAAATTTTAATTTGATAATGGTTATCATCCAATTTCAAAATCATAATTAATATTTAAAATATAAATTAAATATATATAAATAATTGTTCTCAACAATTATATTTGTCAGGATTCAGTATCGATTTGGTTTCGATACGGTTTTATAAAACGCATCGAATACGTTTATAAATCAACCGTTGTTTCTGCTTGTCATCTTATATGACATATATAATTTAATTATATCACATATAATTAATTATAATCATCTTAATATTAATTATAACTAATTTATAATTAATCATTAAGATTCTCTGATTAGCTCCTATACGGTGTGACCCAATAGGATCTATGTTATGTTAGTAAATAGAATTAAAATCATTTTAACTTCTATAATCATATGAGGCATCTGACATCTGCACTATGACCATCCAATTACACAGATGCTGTTGTAATATACAATACCATGATCCACTAAACTATTTTAGTCATGTTAATTCTTTTGTTTCACAGTATCAGATTAGTTTCGAAGTAGATGTGTGTCATCTTTGCAAACTAAATCTTTTCTCGATCTTGAGCAGATTCATCAAATATAATTACTCTTGTAATTATACTGCATGCAGATAATCATACTCTATCAAATAGCCTAATGATACTATAACTCGTATAGAGATACGAGGGACAACATTACTTTTGGTAAACCATCACTACCTCAACTAAGCTATGTATACCGAAAAGTTACCGTTATAACTGCGTTTTACTGACAACGTTAGATAACAATCACACATACATATCTCTTAGTAGGAAAGATGAATACCTCATACTTTAGAACTTAACACTGAATGAAAACATTAATGACAAATACACAATTTCATTTAATGTTTCATTCGAGGTCTGTCAAATACCATGTTCTTGGAACATGTATTTATGTGATTAAAACGACATCTCATGTCTATGGTCTGTAAAACTTAATCATCTTTTAATCCATATTATAATCTTGTAACGGTAAATTAGTGTTCCTGCTAATTACCTTGGTTAGAGATTTTTAAGAGTATATATAATCTATATTATGAAGTTTTACAATTCCATTTATTGACTCTAGTCAGATAAAAGAATTATTCATAAATTCAATAATATTCAAGGCAACAAAATGACAATTTATTAATCACTCAATTCATGAACATAGCTTTATGATAATTGATCGTATTATTGACTTCTAGATTATTACAAACTAACACCTGTTTCACGTATGATACGAAATGCATGCTATTTGCTGTGCTGGGAGTGTAAATCTACGGACCGTATTAATTCAGCTGTCTAATGTGCAATACGGTCATGAAAGTCATATATTTCGTTAACCGTTGCGTTTATAGAACGATTAAGATTTTCTTGTGTTAATCATTTTGTGGGATTAGACTATAGAAGAAAATGTCAACCGTTTTGTATGTTTAAATGATCCAAACGATTAAAACGATCCAAAATTTGTAAGACATCACACAACATAAACTATTTCTGTCAAACTTGCATATATTCCAAAAAGAAACAAAAAATCACAAATCCACCTATTATAAACTAATTGCATATGTACTTAAAACATATGCTTAGATAACACAAAACTCTCGCACTCAACTTAGTAACAGCATGCTCGGAAATTACAAGATCAAACTCATCCAAATCCGTCTAGTGACTTGATAAGTTCAAGAATAATAGGTCAGGCGAGGCATTTGCAATTCTATTTTCACTTTTGGCAATTATATGTGAGAAGAAAAGAAAATTTAAAGGATAAAAGAAAATTCTTAAAAAAGAATAAAGAAAATTCTTAAACGAAATTTACGAAACAATACACTCTGGTTTGGTTAATGGTTTCGTTTAAGGGAAGAAACATCTGAAATTTTTGCTAACCATTTCGCATGAAAAACGAAAGAATATTTGCTTCGATCTTTCGTTTCGTTCAACACGAAACAAATGATTGAACGGTCGAAACAAGTTTTGTTTGCATCTCTTTACCAAGTATATTCAATCGTTTCGCTCGATCGACACTTCACTTATTCAAGTTGGTTCCCCTTGTTAGGACCGCAGTGTTGTTGGTGCCCTTCAATACGCTACACTAACCCGACCCGATATTGCATTTTTCATTAACAAGGTATCTCAATTTTTGATAAAAACAAGGTATCTCAATTATGCACAACCCTACAGATGATCATTGGAGAGCGCTGTCAAGTGAATTTTACGTTATATTTTTGGGTCTCTTGATCTCGGTCTTCAATTCTTCAAAAACTCCACAACCCACATTCACTCCTACAGTGATGCCGACTGGCGGGTAATCATGATGACAGACGATCACGTCCGACTTTTGTGTTTATCTTGGTCGAAACTTGGTTTCATGGAGCGACGAGAAACAACCTACCGTTTCTCGTTCAAGCACCGAGTCCGAATATAGGAGTTTAGCCTCTGCTTGCCAAGAAGTCATGTGGTTACAATATCTTCTCGAAGAACTTGGCATTCATGCACAACATGTTCCGATCTTGTGGTGTGACAATATTGAAGCAACATTTTTGACATCAAAACTAATGTTTCATGCTCGCACTAAACACATTGAAATTGACTATCACTTTGTTCGTGAACGAGTCGCCTCTAACAAGCTCAAAGTCCAATTCATTTGCTCTAAGGATCAATTGGCCGATATAATGACAAAGCCTCTTTCTTTGCCTCATTTTCAACACCTTTGATCCAAGCTCAATGTCATTTCCATGACCTTGACTTGAGGGGATGTATTAGGACACCATACCATGCCACACTCTGCCACAAACAATCAAGGCAGTGTATCTAGACACATATAGTTAGCGATACAAAGGGCTCTTCCCTATATATATCATTGTACTCTCTGTAATGGAACGATGAAGCAATACAACAGTTTTAATCTTCTACAACCTATCTTCCTTCTATTTGATTATAGTTTTGTAAGTTCATTGTATTTTGCTTTTATCAATTTGTAGAGAGGATAAATTTTTGCTTCGACTTGATCTGTTCAACCTGGTTCCATTTCAGCAAATGAGGCTCTAGGCATAGTGGTTTGTCAGTAAATCAGTGGCTTTTGAAACAAAAAAGTTCCCTAGAAACTTGCATATTTTTGCTTCTGTTATGAGTTTGTTTGATCTATGATCTTGAGATATTCTGTGTCTTGAGCCTGAACCTCTTAGTTTTTGCGTGCAGATACCTCCAAGAAAGACTGCAGCTTATAATTCCTACAGTTTCAATGCTAGTAGATTCACCATAGTCTGTTCTCCTGTTCTCCATCACTGCATGAGTGATTTCTTTCGTAGTGCCCTGCCAAATAGGAAAGCGCATATAAAAATTAGGCACCAACCACCAAATTAGGCACTAAACTATTTCATTGATGTAGCTGAGAACTGTCATTGTTGTTTAATTAGGCACTCTATCATTGATAGGCATGTTTTATACTCATCTATACAGAAACATTAGATTAGTGACTTAGCTTTGGTATGAAGTTATCAAAATATATTTGTTATTGTTGTTGCTGCTTACAATCCAAATAACATTTTAACTAATACAAATATCAAAAATAAATTGTGCACATCGCCGATCAAAATCGTACGATATTGTGCGAGCAGAAAAAAATGAATTGCAGGAGTTTTGATTTATAACTAACTACATAGCTTCATTTTGAAAATTCCCTCTCTTTTTAAATACAAAATTTCATTTTGGAAATGACAATTAATGTATGAAAATATTAAATCGAACTAAATATGATAGTACAAGGACTACCCTAACAAAAACAATTAGTAAAAAGATTAAATTCTGAAAATAATTGTTGGGTTGTATTCTTTTTGGTCAAGTGTTTAATTTTACATTATTTGCTTGATTGTACAAATGTAGGATAAATTGCATAATTTCTATAATTATTATTGAGCGATGTTGCAATGGATACAAAAATTTAACGGTTGGGCTTCATTATCCTCTAACCGTGCGTGTTCATTAACTTCATTGAAATATAGATGTAGCGATGAGAATTAGAAATTCATCTTATCTATTAAATTTTTAAATTAAACAACCCCCATTACTTCTGTTTCGAGCGGAACTCGTCATTATTATTTAACAATTAATTTTAATTGCTGAATTGGAGATGATCTATTGATATTTTTTTTAAAGAAAAGTACACATGAAAATGAAAATGAAAATGCTGGGAGGGTCTAAAAGAATTAAGAAAAGGCGTAGGACAAGATATCAACTATCGTGGTGGGGTCTATACTCTACAGTGATTTTCAATCCGACCGTTGCTCTTTGAACGCGGGTTCTTGTTTGAACTAGGAGTACAGACTACAGACAGACGTTCCTAACGGTAATTATTTTGACCCCACATGTCAGCGAGATGAGTCCGTACACCGACAGTATCTCAAGTTCAAATCGACGGATTTCTGAAAATTGAAACACTCTTCTCAAAATCCATGAATACCCTAATCGGGGTTCTTTGTCTGACTTGAATGTTTTCGCTTTTCGCTTTTCGCTGATTCCTGAAATTTGATCTTAATTTGTGTTGATAGCCAGAAAGGCTAATTTAATTTTAATTCCCTTCTAGAAAGGAAATTCATGGCGACTCCATCAAATCCTCCACCACCGCCTCCTCCGTCTACTGTTGCTCGAAGAGGAGCTAGCCGTGGCTTCCGTGAGGTGAGCTCGAGATACCTCTCCACCCCTCTCCACCCAAGCCCTAGCCCTCGCCCTAGCCCTCGGCCATCCTCAGCAAACCCCTCTCCTAGAAGAACCCCTTCTCGATCTGGATCCGACTACGGGTCTGAATCCGAGAGTGAATCTACTGACGAGAACCGCCGCCCCACCCCCTTGCCCCAGTCCAAATCCGTTAGCCAACCATTCTACTTCACCTCTCTGGCTAAACCGCCAAACAAGCGAGTTGTACACAAACTGTTTGATGAGAAGTCTGATGCTGATTCCCGCGCTCCTCAGGAGTCTAAGAGGCTGCCTAGACCTGAGCACTCTAGAAGGCGGCCGAGACCAGGCACACCAATTTCCTCACCTAAGGTGCAGAACCCGGTAAGAACAAAAAGGGCACCCGCCTCCCCTCGCCCAGCAAGATCCGAGGATGATTGTGGATCCGATATTGAAACTTGCAGTGTGGATAGCTGTAGTAGTGGTACACAGAGCGGTAGTTTTTGCAGCAGCCCTCCTGTAACCGGCACCAGTATGAGAAACCGGTCAGGAACAGTGACGGATGTGAGGTCATCGTTTTCTCGTGTGGAGTCTTCTGGTCAGGTTTCAAACCCGTTGGTATATCGGTCATTGAATTCTAGTCTTTCTGGTTCTCAAGCAACAGGTGTGGTGTTAGGGAAACCACCACAACCTCTGGGTATAAGAGGAGCTTTAGATATGAAAAAAATAAAAAAAGGGAAAAGAGCAGAAGAAGAAGCACATAGTTTGAAATTGTTGAATAACAGATTAATACAACTGCAATTTATGAATGCAAGGGCAGAGGTTGCAACAAAAACTAGGATGCATATGATGGAGGTATAATTTCTTTTATTGTTTTTGTCAAATTGATTTCATATTTGGTATATTAAATCTGACATGGTTTACTGGACATTCCAGATGCAGTTTAGCTCACTATACCAATTATCGAATACCATCTGGCAAAAGTTTCTATAAGTGACTTACATGTGCCTGTCAGAATGCTTTGTGAGTGTCAGTGCGTGTTTCCATTTTTCTAATATAATTAGACATTAAGATGAATGATATTTGTTCCCATTTAGGCTTCCTCCTATTTCCATAAAGAGGCTAGTATCTTACCCAGTCATCTCTGCAAAACAACATGCATGTCACAAATAAATGCTAGTCTAGACTATCCAGTATTACAGTATATACTGGTGATTTGGTGTCAATTGGCACACTAATCTTTCAGTTGACACATTACCAGTCAAGGAAACTTTGAACACAGTTCATTTGCCCAAGAACCTTAAATATTGAAATATATGGTTTTTGTTGGTTTTATATAGAAAGAGCTTTATGGAGCTTCAGTTGGAATCTCAGAGCTACGAGAGAGAGTAAATGAACAGCAAATTCTACTGGATTGTTTGAAAAGAGAGAAGAGGCTGAATTCAATCCTTGAGTCTCAGGTAAAGGGTTTAGATTAAAATAGGGTCGAAAGCCTTTTAGTATATTTCATGTACCTGCGAAGGCTGAAAAATAATTCCTCTTCCAAGAAGACGGATGGTTTTGTGCAACTCCACTGATTTCTTGAAAGATACCTTGGCCCTTCTTATCTTTCTGTTTATAGTTTATACAGTTAGATGGTGTCTTTATATCGCCTAGAGATATTGATAGCGTTTAGACTTGTTTTGTAAGAACTTTATTCTGTTTCAATGAAATAGGTGGGTATACCCATTTTTTAGTCAAAAAAAAAAAAAATTACAGTTACATGGTGCAAACTGCAAAGAAATGTAATGTTTGTGAATAATGTGGGGCAGGGGTTATGCATAACAGTTCTTGTTTGGGGCATTCTTTCTTTAGACAAAAAAGCATGCCTCATTCATGCCCTTTATGTTGAGGAAGTATACCCCATTCATTACAGAAATTTCACATCGATCCTGCAAAAACCCAGATATACATGCAAGGGAGTCTACCTCTGCCCCATTCTTGTCCTCTCGCATAGAAATTATTTCATCTAAATCTGCAAAAATATGAAAATGTTCTCTATGGGCCTCCTCAGCTTAGCACCTCAAATATGTTAAGATTTAAATAAAAAGTTAAATTCTCTTATTATTTAATTATGTTCAGATGATGTGTTTGGATGATTGGGATGCAGTTCAAAAAGACCAAGATGAATCTTTGTCTGGCGTAATCACAGCTTTACAAAATGCTTCTATTCGCGTACCTGTCGGTAGTGACGTGAAGGTAAGATTTTCTCAGCTCTAAGTAGCAAGGATATCAATACTATATGTTGTCACATATTAATACTATTAGTTCTGGTATAAACTATGCAAAATGAAATGATACTAATTTGGGGAAATCAGAATTTGTAAGGTTAGTCCTCCACCTAAACATTGAAAATTTGAAATTTTTATTGTCATATCCCTTGTCTCATCTTATCTTACAGTATGTCAGGCCGCAAGGAATTACTGGGTGTCAGTATCAATAATATAAGTAGTACTGTTGCTACTATATGTTTATATCTTAAACTTCTCCTTGTTTTTTTTTATATTTCAGGCTGATGTGATAGAGATAAAGGAGGCTCTGAGTCGTGCTATAAAAGCTTTGGAGCCTTCATCGAGCTTTATTAAGAAATTTGTACCAATGGTGAGTAAGACGGTATTGATGATGAATTTTGGTAGATGTTTTGTACTTTGTACCAGCATAGGAGTCATCACACTTTTCTGAGTGTCTATGGTTCACCCTTTATCTCGAAATTTTTGCATTTTTTTAGGCGATCCAAAACATTTTCCATCGAATACTCAGAAGCACCAAATTGATGAACATATGAAATATAATTTGATAGCTTCATAGTTAAAAAAGCCATTCTGTGTCCCGCTATTTGCAAATACTTCAATATGTTTCTAGATCCTATTAGTTGGAAACAGAATAATGCTAACTGCTTCTCTATTGACAGTAATTCCTGTTGTTTTTTCATCTTAGAATTTGATATGGTAAAGTAATGTCAAAGTAATGTATAAACAGAAAATGAGTGTATATTGTGCAATTTGTGATACTTTTTGAGTTAGGGTTGAATATCTATAAGCCAAAAGACAATATAATCATAACTATCTACTAGTCTCCTTTTGCTTATAATAAGCCAAAAGAGTGGGTTCCAAATTAATACAAAAAGTGAAAAGAGTATTCAGAAATCCCAAGCTATTTTGGGGTATCTTTTCAATTTTAAAGAAAATATTTTCAGATCACCGCAAGTATCTTATTTTTGTTTATATAAAATAGGCGGATGAAGCGGAGAAAATAGCCTTGGATTTGGCGAAGGTAGTCGCTAAGGAGAGAGAATATATGGAGGAGTGTGGTAATCTATTGGCAGTGGCTCACAATTTACAGGTAATTCTATTTTATTATTCATTATTTCCTTTTGTTGATTAATTCCCCCACTAACTTCGCTCACAAACTATGCTTTGTGTTATATTTTTTAAAAAGTTGCTGAAATCACCTTGTACTGTGCAAATGTGAAGATATGATGTAACTAGACTTCCTTCTAATGCTTCACTTTTATGTACCTTTCCTCGTGAAAGCACCTTGACAGTTTATTCCTTGAGATCTGAAAATATTGTATGTGTTTCTCCAAAATCTGGTTTGTCTTGGTGGGTTTGTTATCTTCTGCACTTAACGTGTATGTGTTTCTTCAAAATCTGGTTTGTCTTGGTGGGTTTGTTATCTTCTGCACTTAACGTGTTTCTAGATCCTAATAGTTTGCCGTGTAGTGTCCACAGGATTTGTACCCCTATTATTATTATTTGCTTAAATTCTTTCCAATGCAGAAAGTCTGTCAAATAAAGTTGCATTCGAGCTCAATTCTCCTAATTAATAAATATTTTCCTTCTGTATATACTGATAGATAACTATACGATGATTGAATCAGTGTGATTTCCATTATGGTGGAATTATCAATTAATTTCTCTGTGCATTAAATACTTATAAAGTGCTGTTTCTTATCCAAAATTCGTCAGAAATGCTGTGGGAACGTTCTGTTTTTGTCAAAGCTATTCTGAAATGATAGAGAGAATTATACTATGTCAATGTACTATCAGAATGGATCTATTAATCGAGTCTATGTAATGCTTTTTTTAATGCTGCAACTAGTTTAATTTACAGGTTAAGGAAAGCAGTCTCCGGAGTACATTGATTCAGTTCAAACAGCACAGTTTACCAGCTCAATAACGTGGAAACGTTTACTCAATAAGAAGAGATCTATGTCTGCGCACAATTTTCTGTTAGTCTTAACTCGAGGAAAACAGGAAATAAGCTGACCTGTGTGCTTCTTTCATTTGCACGGAGCAGAAAGGGTTTGAGAGAGGAGGGGTCATTGGAATTAATTCTTTTAGTAAATATGGACTGACTACTTCCATTTACATTTATTTTGTTCATTCTCTGTATTTGTTGTAATGCCATGCAGTGAGCATCTGCAGGTGAGCTTCATTGCTTAGCATAAACATGTCAGGTTGAAGAATTGATAATGCACTCGGATAAAGCAATGTCAGACGTCTGACCAGGTAGCTGGTATAGCAACTACTGTACTGTAACGATGTAGTCTTAAAATCCAACAAAAGTATTGCTGTCTAGTGTCTAGTGTCTAGCAATAATGAAAATCTTTAGCGACTCCTCTGAATCTGATGACAGAAAAGCAATTAGCGAAGCGCTACCCGAATCAAGTCCTCTTTAAAATCTCATTTATGCCGACTGCAAGTACGGTTTACATTTTAAATCAGTGAAAAACCACAGAAAGGCTCACCAGGCAGTTTTAGATATTGGGTTTATTAATACTCTGTGGGGTCCATGTGTCAGCGACACTCTTTCTAAATTCTTCCTGCCCGTTTGAGCTACCCCTACTGTCCTGTCCCAACTCCCAACTCCCAACTCCTTTCTTCTTCAATTGAATTGAACTCTTCATCGGTCATCCCCAATTCACCAACCCTTCGTTGCATTGCCTTCTCTAGAAAATTCGTATCCTCACGAATGAAATTGGGAAATTTGGTGGCCATTTCTTCATAGTCAACCCAAGTAGCATCATCGATAGTCTGTCCCTTACTCCCTTCCATTGAACGAGAAGTTCAGCGTCGAGGGACAATTCTCCTACCAATGACAAGATGTGGAACTGGTGCTAGATTGAATCCAGCATTGCCAAGCGGTACCGTAGGGGAGGGAAGATGGTTTGGCTGAAGCTTACCCTAGGAGACATGAAACACTGAATGCACCAAGGAATCAAGAGGTAAGTTGAGCTTGTATGCAACTAAATCTACGCGTTGGATTATCTCAAATGGACTATAATATTTAGAGCTCACCTTTTGATTTCTAACGCCTCCAACCGTTACTTGACGATATGGATGAAGTTTAAGGTACACCAAATGGTTGAAGTTTAAGGTACACCAAATCACCTTCTTTAAAGGTCCTCTCATTGCGATGCTTGTCTTCATTTCTTTTCATTGTCCTGAGCCATGTGCAGATTGTTCTTTAATTGCAACAATGATGTATGCCTATCTCTCAGCCACACATTGGCACTATTCATAGAGCTACGAGGTGCACTTCTTAGAGCAAGTAGAAGAGGCAGTTGTAAATCGTAATTAGTCTTAAGAGAGACTAATCCAAGTAATTAAATACAATTCTTGGGCCCAATTTGTAATTTTAACAATTTTAGCACAAATCAAGCAAGAGCAATTTCTAAACTAAAATAATAAGCTTAAGTAAAGAGAAAGAGTTTAGAGATTGCAAACAAAGTTATGGCACAAGTGACACCGAGATTTTAACGAAGTTCGAATATTGATGATCTTACTCTCCGGAACTCTCAACTCTCCGACTTGATAATAGGGTTGAGCCGATTCACTAACACACAAGAGTCTTGTACAAGCTTGAACATTTTTCTCTTACACACAAAGATTGAGAGACAAGACCAAATAATAGTAACCGGAATAGCTGATTGAATAATAGAATGAAACTCTCAAATCTCACACAAGTTTAGAATAAGTTTAGATCAAGAGATTGAGTCTAATAAATAATTTTGCAAGGAGTAGGTAACGCTCTTTAATGGAGGCTCAAAGTTGGGTTTTAATTTAATGTGTTGGGATGGATGATTGAAAAAGAGAAGAGACCCATATTTATTTCATCCCTCAAAGTTGTATTTATATTTTTGAGTTAAAACGTTATATAACGTTTCACAATGTTATACAATGTTTGAACCAAAATATATAAATACAGTTGACAGAAATATGATCGTTATTTTGCAGAGAAGTTGTACAACATTATACAACATTTGGAAACATTATATAACCGTTGGTAACACTGTATAACGTTCTGGGTCGTTATATAACGTTTCGATCGAATTTCAAAATTTCAAATGATTTTCTAGAACGTTATATAACTCTTCATAATGTTATATAACGTTTTGCAACTTTTTCAGATTTGCTTGTTTTTGATCCAATCTCATTGATTAAAATTATTATAAACTCAAAGACAATATTGTAATATATGTATGATCTTGATATTTTGATTCTTGATATTGTCTTGAACTTCTTTCGTGTCTTGTAATTTTCTTTGCTTGAATTTAGAAAACCTAAAACAAAAACATCTCACAAGACATTTGTCAAATTCAAGTTTAGTTTTGCAAATCAACAAATACGAGACATTGCTTAGTACAACAGGAGTAACCATAAAATGCTTCAAAGGATAAATCTTCAAAGCACTGTGCCAATTGGAATTATACCAATATTCTGCCAAGGATAGGTAAGTACTCCAATTATCTTGTTTATCATATGCCATGGCTCTTAAATATTGTTCTAAACACTGATTCACCTTCTTAGTTAGGCAATCAGACTGAGGGATATGCAATACTCATGTTCAACCGAACTCTCAATTTAGACATAAGTTCCTTCCAAAATTTACTAGTAAAGATAGGGTTTCGATCAGAAACTATGTTTTGAGGCAACCCATGCAGTTTATTAACATTTTCTAGAAAGGCTTGTGCTAAAGAAGTGATAGTAAAAGAATGGGCTAAACCAATAAAATGAGAATATTTGGTCATCAATCAACTGCCACTAGTATTACCTATAATCCCTTGGATTTGGGAAGGCCAGTGATGAAATCCATGTCAATGCTCGCCCAAGCCTCAGTAGGAATTGGTAATGGTTGTAGATAGCCAGGTGAAGAGATGTGTTCCCTTTTGTTTAATTGACAATTAGTACACTGTTAAATAAAATATTTTGTTTAATCTTGAACCTCTCTAGCGTTATAACGCTAGAGGTTGGAGTTATAACGCCAAGTGGAAAAACAGCCAGGTTTGTTCTGCAGAAGAGCTGTTCATTCTGATCAATTGGGTGACCCGTTATAACGCTATATTTAGCGTTATAACGCTAGATCAAAGGTAAAATCCTTTGTCCTGACCTGCCATAGCGTTATAACGGTACATTTTATG
Organism: Eleocharis quinqueflora; assembly: GCA_964058865.1. Lineage (NCBI taxonomy): Eukaryota > Viridiplantae > Streptophyta > Magnoliopsida > Poales > Cyperaceae > Eleocharis > Eleocharis quinqueflora. Next base: position 18,222 of record CAXKVX010000328.1, read on the forward strand.
CATAATATAGCATTATAACGCTATACAAAGTTTGCATAATTGAAATCCAACGGTCGAATTATTTGTCCTCATCCTAGATAATGTTATAACATGAGATTTGTACATGAGATGGAATCGTATCTACTGCTCTTATTGAGCAAGAGCAGGACCCTGCTCTTCTGATCTGAACCGTTCAAATTTCAGATCTAAAACTTATAAATATACAACCCCTGATTTCCATCTGTGGGCGGTTCGATCAAAATTGGATGGTCAAGATCGAAAAAAACAGGGTCCTGCTCTTGCTCAATAAGAGCAGCAGATACGGATCCAGATGAGATAGCGTTATAATCTATGTTGCACGAGTGCGGGTGCGCGTATCGTATCCGATACAGTGCGAGTGCGGCGATACAACAATTTTAAAAAATTACGGATACGGGCAGGTATATATATAATAAAAAATCATATTATATATTAAAATGCTTGAAATTTATTTTTCTATTCAACTTTTTTTAATATATATTGATACTTATGAAATAACAAAAAAAATATAAGCATTTGATTAAACATTTTCTTGACAAAAGAGTTCATTTATATAAAAAATAATACTATACAAATTATGTGGTGTGATTAATATTATATAATATACACAATTGCTTATTTAATATTATTAAAGAACCCAATCTGTATCAAAAAACGTATCCCAAACGTATCCAAAAACTCAATTCGTATCCAAAAACGTATCATAAACGTATCTTGACCGAATCCGTCGGTCAAATAATATAAAATAATTGGATACGCCATGCGACGTATCCGATACGCACCTGCACCGTATCCAAGGCATATCCGTATCCGATACGCGTACGATTAGGAGAATGATGTATCCGAGTAATATAGGTTATAATGCTAGACCTCGCAGAATTGCTTTTTGGCCAGATTAGAACTCCTATTTAAACCCTCTTTCTCCAACCATCAACAAGCTATTGTTCTATTAACTCAATACCATTTTCCAACAATCATTATTGTGCTCTTTGAGCTTAAGTTCCATAGCCAAATCCTTCCTTTATTTTCAAGTTTAATTAGCTAAATCTAATCTAGGAATTATAGAGAGTTTGTTAGTTTGAGTGATTAGCTTTATTCTTCCATTATCAATCTTTGAGTGTGTGTTTAGTTGTTTTGAACTCCACCGATGTGTGTAAGTAAGCTCAAGATAGTTGGCTCGATTCTCCATCGGCACGTGTAAGCGAGATCGAGTTCGACACCGTGTTATGATTGGTGCTTCACCGTTGTGTGTAAGAGCTCTCCAATTTCGAAGTTGTATATTGAACAAGCAATTTTGTTTAGTGGAGCGGGCCAGGCTTGTTATCGCAAGAAGCGAGGGCGTCGGGGACCCGGAGTCGTAGGCGAGGCCCAATGGCAAATCGAACTCCGTCAACATTTCTTGAGCCACTTTCTTTCCCTTTACTCTCTTTCAATTCAATTGTTGTTTATTGCATTGTGTGATTGTGAATTGTTGCTTGAATTGCTTAATTAGAAAATTGCTTGAATTGTTAGGTTGAATTGCTTGATATAATTGATTAGTATTGGTTAAATTGATTGTATTGATCTATTGAGTAATTGCCATTAGGAATCAAGCTTGTGTGAATTTGCAATTAAGGTCTTGTAGTTGTCATAAACCGAAAATTGGTCATAACCTAGACCGCCTAGGTTCTACAAAGTGATATCAAAGTAAGTTGAACTTGCTAATTAAGTTTATTAGTTGCAAGTAAAGAATCATATGGCAACCAATAAGCTTCTTTCACTTCCCCCGATATTAGGACCAAATTGTAAAAACTTTGGATATTTGAAACTTCGCATGACCAACTACTTGAATATCCTTGATATTTGGGATTTAGTCACCATTAGATACACACCGAAATTGAACCCCAAGACAAATAAATTGACCATTAATTCTTCGTTAAAGAAAAGGCAAAACGATCTTGCGATTAATGCGATTTTAACATCCATACATGAGTCAATCGCATCAATTCTAGGAGAGACAACTAATACCTTTGATATGTGGCAATCGTTGCTTCACAAATATGAAGGAACTGTATTGCTTCAAAGATCTAGAAGAGTCGAATTGCAATAACAATTCGAGAACATTAGAATAGGAGAAAACGAGTCCATTTAAGGCATGTATATAAGGCTTACAATTCTAACTAACAAATGTATTGAAATATGTGATCTCATGGAGCCTTACAAGATAGCTACCAAGCTCATAAGGATCATGCAATGGAGGACTTCATGGAGAGCCTACATAAGTTCACTGGAGGCCATAAACAATGCAAGTTCTATTTACACCCGAAGAGGTCTATTCATTTCTCAAAACCTATGAGAAAACCATTCGACAACTTGGAGAACATGATCACCAATCCAAAATCGTAGCATTGTCGGTTCAAAATTCAAACCATCACCATGCCTCCAACTCCAACCAATATTACCATCACCATACCTCTACCTCCAACTAAGATTCCCATTTCATATCCCCCTTTCAAAATTTTGGGATAGACGCAAGCAGAGAAATGCCCATCCTTACCATAGCAAAAACAGAGACTTCACAGAACCATGTGTTATCATAACGCATGGACAACCTTGTCGCAACGGGTTTTCTACCCGTCATAACGGGTTGCCCACCCATCACAACGAATTCCCAATTCGTTGTAACGGATTGAAGAGGAGAAGTGCCGGAGACAAAGAATTTTCCAGTGGTTTGTGTTACCATAACACATCATCAACTCATCACAACGAGTCCCTAACCCATTATAATGAGTTCTCGACCCGTCACAATGAATTTCTGCTCAGAAGAACCCAAAAGTCAGTGAACAAAGCAGAAAAGGAAAAACTAGAAGTTCTCCAACTCGTTACAACGGGTTATGTAACAAGTTCCTTGTTTCTATAACACAAGTGAATTTCAAGATTACACGACTTCAAAATGTGTCATATATATATATATATATATAGTATGGCTAGGGTGCTTTCATAAGCACTTCGGGTGAAACGCTTACAGGTCAAATTTTAAAATCTAGCATCTAAAATTTCGATTTAAATAGCTCAATAATTTATTTATATCATAATCTTGTGGAATACTAATTTTTTCTATTTTTAGAAATTTCTAACTATGACTAATGATTTTTTAAAGATGGCCTTATTTGACATAGAAATTAAAGTTTTTTTATTATTTTTTGGGTCAACTTTAAAAAATCATTAGACATAGTTAGAAAATTCTAAAAATGAAAAATTTAGTATTCTACAAGATTATGATGTAAAGAAATTAATGAACTATTTAAATCGAAATTTCAAACGCTAGATTTTAAAATTTGACCCGTAAGCATTTCACCCGAAGTGCTTATGGAAGCACCCTAGCCATACTCTATATATATATCTTGAGGATATGAATCAGAAAGATTAATTAAGCCTGTCCCAAATTTTCAAGCACTTAATTTAGCATTAGGATCATGCTCAATATACCCCTCCCTCACTGGATCAAATACTGGGTTACTAGATCCAGTCATCACACTTGAGGTAGCACCTTCAGGTCCCTTTCCATGGTGAGAAGGTTGAGTTGGAGGCTGCAACTTTTCCATCATCATCATCATCATCATTTGAGCAAAACGCTCCTCTTGTAAACGATTGGATGCCTGAGTGGCTTCATCACGAACTTGCATGTCTCTAGCCAGAAAATTAACTCCTTCAATGAGCTCAGCTAGATCCAAGAGGGACTACCGGAAGAACCATTGCCAGAGCGTGTTTGAGGCATAACGAAAGATCAATAAGGTACCCAACTGTGATATTTAGGCACTGATACCACAACTGCTACGCTCTCAATTATCAAACTTGAATGAATTAAGTAATTTGAGGAAATAGGGACTAAATTGAATAATGAACTACTCAGCTCACGGCTGAAGCAAGTTCCAAATTTATTAGCAGAATTCTCATTAGATTCTTAATCAAATCTCAGCCTCTTTTATATATGTTGAGTTCGTACAAAACAGTAAATAACAGAATTAATTCTCCTCTAACTGCAATCAAGTGAAAAACCATTTCTTTTAATTCTGACTGGATGGGTCCATCAGGCAGTTACAGAGATTGGGTTTATTAATAGTCTGCAGTGTCAGTTTACCCAAGGGACCAAATAAGAGTTGAATATAAAAACCAACACAGATTGTCATTGTCTACACTAAAAGCTTTTATTGCATTGGCCATCGGATGAACAAAAGATAAAAGACTGATATTACATAAGACTGGAATTTCATGATTTTGTGTATGTTAGTACCGTCAAAAAATTTTATGAGAAGCGAATAATAAATTAAAATTATGGGGTCGTAGGCTTAATTGAACCAAATAATTAAAAGAAAGCAAATATAGATTCACATTCAATTTGTATCATGCAAGAGAAACTCGTATAATTTAAAAGAGACGTCGAATTATACTTTTAACGGTTGGATTAAACTAATATTTTGTTTAACAATTTGCAAAACAAATCAGTACTAATCTTTCTCAATTGAATTTTGTTAAGATGTAGATTAACACAGGTACACAATAAATATGCAAATGCTCAAATATACATATACAAATCAAAACATACTCAAAGAAATCAAGAGCAAGCAGATTGGACATACCTGTTGATGTGATATTCATCAATAAAAAATAATGGTAGGAGGTTGGTGGAAACTAATTTCAATCTCATACTTGATGAGATATTCATCAATAAAAAATAATGGTAGGAAATAGGTGGAATTAAAAACCAGAAAATCAGGACAACCCAACGACGAGAGAAATATTGACGCACATAAAAATAAATTAGGTTAATAATGGTCATATCACCCTTATGAAAATGCATAATAGAAATTAATAAATTTATAATTATAAAATCTTATGATCGATCGAGGCCGAGGGACATCTGAGGCACGTACGGATTGAGTTGTGTTTCTGTTACCAGAGTTTAACCACTCTGACGACAGCACCATTCCCCATTTCTCCTCCTCAATTAAATGGTTGTGAGATACCGGCTACAAAATAAACGATCTCTGGGCTGTATTGTATTCTATTGTACTGTATTGCCACGTAGTTGTTCAATTGTGGAATAGATGCATACACTAATCAGGCCACCAAATGAAGTGCTATTGAGGCAGCAACTAAAAGAGGCTTACCTGCTCAATTCCACAACCAATTGGTAACTGCCACACTTTGTTGAAATAATGTAGCATGCTTGCCTTAATTTAATATTTGTAGCCAACTTCCTTCATCAAGTGGCGATAACTTCTTCCACGGAATATTCTTTGCCATGTAAATGCAATTGATTCCTCCAAGGTTAGTTGTATCTTTTGCTGAACCAGCCTATAAAATATATTTTGCAAAAGAAAAAGTTAAACCCAATCATATAAAGAAAATAGCAGTTAGACCCATTTAGTAATGTTCAAGGGATCTGAACAATGGTAAAAGTGCTTCCATTAGATATTTTGATTGGACAAAATGAATAAAACTAAATTCATAGGACAATCAGAAAGCATACAATAAAAAGAAACAGAGAAAAAAAAGAGGCAAAACAAACGATGAATCACTGAGGTCTGCAATAACCTCAATCAATCAATCAATTAAGCAGAAAAACATTAAATTGTGACAACTGACCATCTCACAAGGCACCTCTGGATACCACGAGTAACAGGTCGAATAAAGGATGGATCCCGCTGTACATAGAGTAAACCAACCTATGATGTAAACACAGCATAAGGAAGAAAATTAGCACATCAATTACTCAGATTAACAAAATGGGAAATTTATTTCCGTTAGCCTGATATCAACAGGAAATGATACCAGTACGGATATGATTTGCTTATTTACATTCACCATTTATCTATCCAAGTATTTTGTTTGGCTTTGCATTAAACTATATCGAACACAATTATGCAGTTGAGAAGAGTAATAACTTCAATTTTAATCAACGAAATAGAAGTCCAAAAACTCGAATAAAGCTAAATTAAAAATCAAAACCTAATAAAAGCTCAAATTTGGTTTGATGGAATATTTCGTTTAACCAAATTTAAGAAAAAATACTTCCAATTCCTAAAAAAAAAATAGTTTACCTCTAACATGGCAACGGTCGCAGGATCATCTAATATTTCTAGGCTGTCATCAGCTAAATAATTAACCTACAGCATAAATTAGGGCGAGAATACAGCAATGGACACGTGTGAGAAACAGCAGAAGCAAGACCATTCTACAATTTTAGAATTCAAACATTTATTCTTCTCAATAGAACTCCTACATTAGATTCTAAAGAACACATGGATTATTTTACTGGAGCAAGGAGGTCTGACAGAAATAATCAACTTCACAGGATTATTACAGGCACCCATACTTCAAAACTCAAATGTCAAATTATAACAGTTTAGACTTCAAAACTTTGCGCATACGATAGTTAGATATCGTTGAAGCTCGAGTACCAAGTATGGTAAAATTCACATGTACATAATAAGTCCCAAGTAGTCATTGAAAAGTACCAAATACAAAAAAATTACCCCAAACTCAGTGTTTGCAAACGATTGAACAAAATCAATTAACTGAATCTTTGCCCAAGTTGATTGACGGTTTTCAGCACGAGGAGGCCGTCTCCATGGAGCACCAAAGAATATGCGGTTTTCTGGGATTTTCCCCTGATGTGTGTCAGAGGCAAACTTCTGCAAGATATTAATTGCCGACTCCATGGCAGGGTTAACCACTGTTGCCTGATATTAAGTATGAATTATGGATTATCCAAGGACTAGAAATTATGATTATGGTACAGTTTGGTCTGGTATACACTATAAACAGCCCTATGGCCCATACAAAGAGGTCAAATCTGATAAATTGACAGCTTTTTGCATATCTTTTTCTGGTACATTCCAGTCTGCAACAGTGCTGTTAAAAGCTTTAAAATAATAGTGGATGAAAATAACTGCTTACTTGCAAGTATGCAAGATAGGCATCAACTACGTCTTCAAAGTTACTGTTATAATCAAATAAGAAAAGAAGGAACAATCAAAGGTCGTTATTACATAAATTTCTAGAGAGTTCAAAAGAATTTGGGATCATATGCCATTTCCAAAAAAATAAAAAAGCAATTCAAGGATAATTCATCAAGAGCAAAATGTTGGGCTACTAAGGACAACAAAGATAAACGTGGCAGATATGCGTATGTTATGGTGGATATGTGAGCATACAAGAAGGGATCGCATTAGAATTGACAATATACGTGACAAGGTCGGAATTGCACCGATTGAAGAGAAACTTGTTCAACATCGTTTGAGTCTTTGAGATGGTATGGACATATCCAGCGGAAACCTTCTGATGCTCCGATATGTAGTGGAGTTTTAAGCCGCATCGAAAACACGAGAAGAGGTAGGGATCGACCTAAATTAACGTGAGATGAAGTTGTAAAAAGGCACTTAAAGACATGAAATGTCTTCAAAGAGTTGGCGTCAGATAGAGGTGCATGGAAGTTAGCAATCCACATACCAGAACCATAACAGACTAAAATTTAGTAGTGATATAGTTGTATGACTTTAGTCCAGAATTAACGACATAGGACGTTAGTCTAAACTTATGATTTGTAGAATAGTTTATTATTATTATTATTATCATTACTATACTTCTATTCTATTATTATACATTACTATACATCTATTATTTATGTTGATTTTTAATTTCATATTGGGTTTCATTTCTAGCCTATCCCAATTTATTTGGAAATGAAGACTTTGTCAAATAACCTTGTGTATGTATACGATTTGTCAAACTTTTTTGCAAAATAATCATGTATATTTAAAAATATGCATCATTTTTCCCTCAGAGAAAAAATTATAGATCTTGCCCTCCTGACAGAAATACTGAATCCACCCTATTTGTTGTTGTTGTTGTAAGGATAATTCATCAAGTCCAATAATTAAGGGAGCAACATATTTATCTTTTCAAATTGGCTATGAAATTTACGACACTGATACATGCACATATGCTATGTTGCACGCACGAGACAAATAGAATCATATTCACTACAATATGGATATGATGTAGCATTTTCAGAAATTTAAGGTACAATGTACCTATATACATAATATTGTTTTTTTCAATATTTTCTTCATAAGAAAACAACTTTGTCAAAAAAACATTTTTCATAAAGTAATCGTGAAAATTTTCAATTTAAATGATGTGCAATATTATAAATGTATAAATTCATGGATCTGATAGGAAGAGAGTGAAGAAGAAATCTATATCTTATAAGGGCAGTAATGTGAAGTTCAGACTTTCACTTTTGAAATAAGTGGTAATCCAAGAGCTTAGCATTGAGCTCATGGAGAAGCAGGAAAGACGAAGAAAATTTATTCTTTACATAATTGAAGAGTATTTAATCAGAGTCTGTTCCATTCTCAATCGAATTGAATTGTTTAATACCAAAATATCCATTTTACTTCTCTGAGTCCGTTACCTCTTGATAAATAAAAGGCTCCATACTTAAAAAGACCTCCCCAATAGTGCAGGTCTGCTTAACACTTAATCATGCAACCATTTACATGAGAATACATGTATCTGGCCATATCTTTGAGAATACATGTACATGTAAATTTGCCACCTGACAGATCTGATATGTATTGTAAGAGATTGCATGCCTATCCATATTAGATATCTCCCAGATACAGATACAGATACAGTAGCTTAGTCAATTTTAACACCTGGCATATCTGATACGTACTGTATGAGATGATATGAATATCCACTTCAGATGTTCCAGATACAGATACAGTATCTTAGTTGCAGTTTCAAGGTAACATAGCAGATATGCTATTTCAAGATAGAGGTGAAAAGGGTACTTACGTCTCTTTGTTGGCTCTTTGCTTGAGTGCATATAGCTCAGAGAGTTGCCTAGGATTTGGGCCAAGTACTTCATCTATAGCTTTCCACTAAAACTTCAATTAAGATGTAGACTTATTATTACAAAATTACGTGTCATTCAACATATAAAAGAGAAAAAATCATAACTATACATCCTAGTCAGTCCAATAATGACCTATCAAATCAGGCACTAAAAATAATCGACGAACTGGCAAAATCCAGTAACTGGAGTGCTTCATGTACCCAACAGATGCAATATAATGAATGGTAGTATAAGGGTAAACCAAATTATAACAAGGAATCTGAATAAAAATGAAACTAATAATAAAATACAGATCTAGTGCAAATTACAATGAAAAAAAATGAAGAATTTGTTTTACCTCTGTTTGACTGTAATAATCGGAGATCACATGCAACCTAGCTTCTTGTGGTGTCCATCCAAAGGCCTTTTACCATCAATTTACAGAAAAAATTTAACAAAACCAAAAGAACAGGATTAAATACCTAGCAAATACTAAGAGTCATGTTTTCATAAATCTTTGATCTTAGTTTGAGAAATTACCTCACGGGAAATAAATATATCAGAAAACCCAAAGTCGAGAAATGCTTGATAGGAATAATAGCTACAAATAGACAAGAATTCATGAAACATGTTTGTAAATTAGTTGAAGGCTTGAAGCCACAAGAATGATCTATTCTGGTACTAACCAAAGCAAACCTCTCTGAAAGGATGCCTTTCGAGTTTTTACAATTTGATCTTTCAAAAATATTAATTTTTTTGCATCATCGGTTTGAACACAAGGATACCTGTCTGAAGACACCAGAAGCACAGGAAGGCATCTCTCATTAGCACCAAGTGCAATAATTCTCCATATCAGACTATCATGATACACTGAGGCTGGTATGGTTGAGTCATCTTCAGAACTTGCCTTGCGCAATATGTCTATGTTGTTCAAAGCCAACTTTGGCTGTTGCATAGGAAGTAGAAATTGCTTAAGACTCTTACAGTCTTCAAACTAGTTAATTTTTGACAGAACAGCACCATTTTATGTGCTTATGCTTACGTCATACACTGAAATACAACATTACAGCATAAGACAAGCCACATAATTTAATTCCACCTGGCAAGTGGTGATACATATAAAGGTATACATGAAACGAGTGGGGATCTTATGATAACAGTCTTTCACTTCTTTTCCTTCTTTCTTCCCATTGTTTACACTAATGAAATTTTGGGATATCAAATACCACAAGGAGCAAAGAAAGAAAGGACTCAGCAGGTGCACCAAAATTTTAGCAACCAGACAGAAGCACGGAAATCATTTAAAAACATAGCAAAACACAGTCACGTTATTGTTCTAAACCCTTTACCTGAAAGAAGTTCAGCTCTGAAGCTTCTGACAGTATTTCTATCAACAAACAAGGCCAACTGATTGCCATATTAGCCAGAGACCTAGAAAAACTAGCAGTACGATTCAACTGCTGTACCGATTCACACCTCCAATTTGTTTGCATCTCAAGTATCTCCTTTGCAAGTGCTAATGCTGCCACAGACTCCTTTACATATGCAACCTCCTCCATTGAATATTTTTTTGAAGTGCTTGTCAGAAGAGAGTCTGTTTCCTTTGATGGCATTTTCTGCATGCGGGAGAGGACAGCCTTTGACCAGAGGAAAGACAATTGACGCACACTTGTACTCGTAGAGGAACTGGTAGTGCAGCCTGAAATCTGGTGCAGGGTTTTGTGGAGGCCATGCCACTTGTTTAAAGGGGTGAATATGTCACGGGATCCAACCTTGCCAAGAAGGATTGCCTGATTGGTTAGGCTTTGCAGCGACTGGTCCAGGCGGTGAGAAAGGCTAGAGAGAGGTGGCAGAGGGGCCGTACTAGTTTGGGAAGTAACAGCCGCCCATGGTGGCGGAGTTGTGGGATCAGGAGAGAAGTCCACATGAGCAGTTATGTGGGGCCCCTTGTTCCATGCAGGAAGAAGACCTAGGAGGGGAGAGAGAGAGAGAGAGATGATTTTTGTAGTCTATTGGGGCTAATGAAGCTCTAACATTCACTAATAAATAGTAGTTGCTTCTGATGTCAGAGAGAGAGAGAGAGAGATACTGACGATGGAGAAGAAGAGAGGTCTTGCCAACGCCACGTGGGCCATGGAGAAGGAGAGGTTGCGCCACGCGATGGCGTTGGGCATGGCTGTTGAGCATAGTCTCCATCAATGGCCGTGCAAGTACCCTCCACGAAGGGGAGCCGCCACTTCCCGCCGCCTCCATCTCCCTCCTGGTCTCCTTGATGAATGAATGAATGAATGAATGAATGGGATGGTGCATTGGTGCGGGATCAATCATCAATCGAACCGCGCCATACCAGCAGATCTTATTCTTGATAGATCCAACGGTGGAAACACGTTCCTCTACTCTTCTCATCTTGTTTTTTTGTCAATTTGTCAATATCGTACATGAGAGTTGGCACTTCAAATTTTATTTTTTTGGGAAGCCCATATAAACTGAATCGGAAAGGAGAACATTGTATCTCCATCTTTAGATTAGATCCCACGGATGATAATTAATGTCGCTGGAAAATTAAAATAAAATCAGATTATACGCTGCCCCATGAACTATCTCCACCTTTAGATCAGATTTGACGGCTGATAATCAATGTGCCCACCTTTTAATCAAATCCGCAGTCCGCAGAGACGAGAACATTCTATCTCCTCATTAGCATTTTTTCTTTGGAAAATTTGTCTTCATGCCACTACATAATTGTTCAATAGCCAAAATGTCACTAGATAATAGGAAATAGCCAATATGCCATTAAAATTCATACTTACTTATTTTTATGCCATTATCTCTAATTTCATTCAATTAAATAATTAAAACATTTTAAAATACCACAACTACCCTTACCACTTACCAGCCCCCAGCCCCAGTCAGTCGATCCACAATAGAATACTCGACATAACACTCGACAGAACATTCCCTTACCCACTTGAACCCAAACCCTAGCCCTCCGCCTGGCCTCCGTTGGCTCTGCCTGGCCTCCATCGGCTCCGCTTTGAAGGTGCTTGAGCTCCGCCTGTGCTGCTCTTCAACGCCTTTGATGCTTTCCGACAGGTATCATCTGCTCACTTAGAGCTGACGGAGCTCATCGCCATTAAACTGACATATGCACATCTAAGCTCATCTCCTCTCCTCCGACAGGTATCATCTCATTTTCTTTGTAATACTTCTGTGAAATTATAGAGAGATATGTTAAATTATAGACATGTATCATGCCATTAAACTGACATCTGCTCACTTAGAGCCGACGGAGCTTGATTGAACATCACTTTGTGAAATTAAATTAGGGATATGATCAATATGTCAGTTTCAATTGGGCTTGAAACCAAACGTACCACCATCCTGCCCCTTATCTGATACTAGCCTGGCAATGTATTTCAATTATAGAGAGATATCGGACTTTTATTCATTCTGTTTTTGATACAAATATGGTGATACAATACTCTCTGCCTTTGATCTAGCTTAAAGTGGTTATTTGATTGATTTAGCTTACAGTGGTCATTTTATTGATTTAGCTTACAGTGGTCATTTGATTTAGATATGGCTGCATCCTCAAATGTAGATACATCCTGGATCCTCCCTAGTGGGTAAGCATTTCGACCTTAATTTTATCTCATATAATTCTATATTGGCTTATCATTGATATTGATTATTATATATATTTGGTAATATGTGTAGGATTGATCCGCAAACTGCTTTTAAGATAGAAGCCAAGGTTGACGGATTTTGAAACAAGAAAGAAGATGGAAAAAAGGAGTATGTAAAGGGAAGGATGCTAAAATGGTTTGTTGATTCCGATCGGTTTTCCTTGTGTGACTTCAATAGTGATTTGTTCGAAGAGTTAGGTTGGGGGAGTTGTCAAGGTCCCAAACTGTGGATAGTAGACAAAAATGATGGCACAGAAGCGAGTTTAGTATCGGAGTCACAAATTCCAGAAATGTTCAGAATGTATGAAAAAGAAAGAGTTATATTGCTTCATGTAGTTGTGTGTGATTCAGCCGAGAGCAGTAATTGTAGTGGTACAATTCCTGTGAATACACGCACTCCTATTCAGCCAAGTCCTGTTATTGAAGTTGGTAGCCAAAGTCAAGTAGGAAGCACAGACGTAGGAATTTCTCAATCTGAGGATCATGATATTTACGGATATGTTGGTTTGGATGATGAGTATTTATACATGGGTGATGAAGAGGACAATTTTGATCAAAGCAGCAGAGGAGGCACAGACGAGTTTGCCATAGATTTAGATCCCACTTCGTTGAGTACTTTACTTGAGGAGCCAACCGTTGAAGGTCCCATTCCACATGAGCCGATAATGACATATGATCCGAAAAATCCAAAAATAGAGGTTGGTGTATCATTTCCGAGCGTTGACGAATTCAGGAAGGCATTGAGGCAATTTGCAATACAAAAGGAGTTTGAATTCGTTATAATCAAAACTGATAGAAAGAGGTTTATAGGAAAATGCAAGGAATCTAACTGCCTTTGGAGAATTCATGCCTCTGTGGTCAATGATAACAAATCTTTCATGGTATGTGAGCACAATTTTCTTTAATTATGTTGTTGTAGGACATTTATTATGAGCATAACTTGTGCTAACATAACTTGTGGAATTGTAGGTCAAGAAGTTGCCCTACGAGCATACATGTCCCTCTACTACAATGGTAGATGGAAAGATGACCTCCAAAGCTTGGGTATCAGATAGGATATCTGATTGGTTAAAGAAAAATCCATCAGCTGGGGCCATAGATGTGAAAAGAAAGTTACAAGACGAATATCATGTCAAGGTGTCCTACACTAAAGCTTGGAAAGGAAGACTAGCTGCTCTCAATCAAATTCATGGGTCATGGGAGGAAGGATTCACAATGTTGTAAAATTTCAAATGCGAGGTAGAGAAGGTCTCTCCTGGAAGCATAATTGAGATAGATCATGAGAGGGTTGACTCCGATAAGGTATGATTCAGCAAGGTCTTTGTGGCACTTAGTTCTCGACCTATAATTAAAACATAAAATATTTTCTTGTGATGTACCTATTACAAGGCATCTTTTGCTCCACATAATTTTCTTGTGACAGTAACAAGGTGCATTTATATGAATACAAGGTGCATTTTGAAACAAGGTGCATCTTTTGCGCCTCTGATGTACCTCTGATGAAACAAAGTGCCGTTATGTTCATTCCATCCTTATTGTAGCGTGACAAATATTTTAGAGAATTCTGACCAATATGCCACACACATAAACCATGTCTTGTATCTTATATCCTGCATTATATTCTCTAAAGCAACCTCCATTGCAATATCTTGATCGGTAAATATGGTGATGGGATTTTTGCCACTATGCACCTCGAGAAATTTTGTAAACACCCATTAAAAAGAAGTTTTAGTTTGGTCACACATGAGAGTCGCAGCAAAAATTGTAATTTCTCTAAAATGATTGAAGCCAATGAAAACACCAAACGCCCACTTTTCATTATTGGTGCCAAATGTAGTATCAAAGACAACTGCATCTCCAAAACGGGCATAAGTCGCAATCATCTTTGCATCCGTCCAAACAACATTAGCGATTTCTTGTTCTTCGGTGGTATCCTCAAAGTGTTTGAAAGACGAATTTTCTAAGGCACGCTTTGCAAAGTACTTCATCATAGCAACGGCTGGCCCATATTTCATTGTTTGTTTTCGCATATCTCTTAATCAATTATTATGATCTACCCCGGTGTAGTCAATGCCTCTAATTCCACCATTTTGCCTACTATATAGCTCATGTGCCTCTTTTGGTCGATTCCCGAACTATCGGCTAGATGAATGTCAATTGACGTTACTTTTGACACTTTACGTTGGCTAGGGAGTAGATAACAAGCTTCGGGCTTTTGGAGAGGATGGTTGTGTTCGGATACAAAATCAACGATTTTGTATTTTTGGGATCCTCTATCAAACTTTATTTGTAAACGAGCATGACAACTGGTCCGAGTCTCCGCTCGAGGATTTTTCGTCAAATCATGTCGCTTATCTTCTCCTCTATTACCTTCGCAACGACATAAGAAAAGCTTCGAAGAAGTAATTATATCACCTTCTCTATTCTTAGAACCAAAGCCTTTTCTTACCCCGAAATCTTTTCTTCCACCATAATAACTCCAAAACGACCATGCTTCATTCACTGTTCGAAATTCCATACCCAAATATGACACAAAATCATCTTGTTGTTCCTCCATATCCTTCATTCACAATAAAAATAAAATAATAATTGTTATGCAATCAACCAGTTATTAAGATATCCAAATGTGAAGTTAAATGGGCATATGTAAAGCAATTATAAAAGTACATCAAATAGAAACAAATGAATAATTATATCATTATCTGACTCCACAGTCTTTGCCAGTAAAATAATAAGGTACATAGACCGTTTGATTGATAAAGGTGAGTAAATAGCTTAATAAAAATTCAACCATGGTAAAGAAGTAAAGGAACATTTCAGTTTAAGGCTTCATAAAGCCAGAATGAGTATATACGATGGTAAAGAAGCTTTCCTACCTCAGGCACGCAGTGTGTGACAGAAAACTCAAGATAATCCCAAAAAGAATCTGATGCAATAAAGTTTTGTCTCGCATAATTGTTTTGGGGCAGATGACAATCAACGATTTTTTTAAGCGTTTTTTTCATCGACAATCACTATAGTCCGTCGGATGTGAACTAATGGCTGTGTATTGATGTTCTCCTCTCTGCGGAACAAAAATGTTCTACAGAGAATTCCGATTCCATATAAACTGTAAAGGGAAGTGATGTGTGTATTTTACACACATATTCTTGAGAGTAAAACCGTGCCTTTTGGTATAAACTTAAGCTTTATTGGTCCAATTAATTGTAATTTAGGGCATATCATTGCATTTGTCGTGTTGTACCTCTTTCTTGACTTGCATATTCGAAATATTACGAAATCCCGACTTTTGGAGCACTTTTCTGCCTTTCTGGTACGTGTTTCTTGAACTTATCTAAATGGGGAAACTCACCATGGTGAAACTTACCAACACGCACCAATTGAGTGGAATAATGAGTGAAATGTGAGATCTACCAAAATGCCAAAGGCACAAATTATTGGAGAGATGTGAGATTCCACATATATGTGCACTGATACACACTTCACCCACTTTAAATGAAACATCTAAGTTCCACAGAAAGGCATAGCCGCGTGTGTCGAAAGACGCGGCCCCGGTGTTGTCCATTCCGACCGGGAATAATTAGAATGGACAGGGTTTGGCGCCTGTCCCTCACAGGTTCCATTGGGTCACAAGGGAACCCGGCTTTTTGCTAAATCCTTTGGTGTTTGGTGTTATATCCAAGAAAAAGCACCGCACGCCCAAAGATGAGTTCACCTCGTGTGATCTTGGAGGGGTCAGAACAAAGGACTACTCGTTGTGCCTGGCGCTTGCGTCAAAACAACGAGAACGGTGAAAGTCTTACCATACACACACTAAACACCAGTTGAGAGTGATATTGAGAGAAAAGTGAGTCTACCAAAGCACGCAAAGTGCCTAGCGGAGTGACTTGTGAGAGTCCACAAAAATACGTACACATCCACTTTTCACTTCCAATCATTGAGAGTTAGGGAGATTCCACATATGGCTAGTTGCGAAGTGCCAGAAATGTCGTAACCTGGGTTGAGTTCATCTGACCTGGCAAAACAACAGATGAACGTGGTTGCGGGATTGTCCTGGGTGTTCCCCAAACAGTCGTCCCTTGGTTCGTACAGTTGGCCAAGTAAAACCGACAACTGAAAAAGTGCTTCGGAAGCGGGATGTCATGTAGAGGCCCTGAGCAGAGGTCTGCGAGTCGTCCACCACTGTCTGCGACTCGTTCAGCAGTGTTTGCAGAGGCAGGCGAGTAGTTCTACATTGGAACATTGATGTATGCGAGTCGCTCACCATTGCCAACGGGTTGTCCACATTGGATTTGCACCACCAGACACTCAGGTATTGGCATACATCAATGTAAATGGCTGCACCTGATTCTACGTGGCAGAACAAGACCCAACGGGTCGTTCACCACTATCAACGGGTAGTTGAAGGCACAGCCCAATTTTGGAAGGAAATCTGCTGAAGGTCTGTTTTGGAGGCGCGTTTTGGGGCTTATAAAAGGAGAGTTTCTGTAGGGATTCAGGAGGTTCATGAGGTAGGGTTTCAAAGGAAGAGATTGGAGGCGGCTACCAACCTTGGAGAGCACGAATTTCGAAAGAAATTCAACCACGAAGACAGCACCTCGCTCATCTTGAGATCTTCGGTTTTGTCAACATGATCTCTTATTTTCTTTACTTTTCTTTGTGTTCTTTTGCCATGACTGAGTAGTTTATTTGTTCTTAGGGATTAGGGTAGATTGTTGTGAATGGATTGATGATTATGCTACGTTTTTATTGTGGTATTATGGTCAACTTGTTGCACGTTAATAATATCTTTGCATGAATTGATTGTTGTTTTGTATGGTAAACCCGCGGACGAAGGCCAAGTCCGGTGTGGTTGTTTATATCAACTGACCAACCTTTATTTTATGCATTGCTTGAGTTGATCTTCGGATCCATAAGTACCCGAGAGGGGAAATTGCGTTATACGACGGTATTAACGGAACTTAGGTATAAAACAAGTTGATTTAGGGTTAGTCATAATCCTAGAAATGTTTTAATGAACTAATAACATTATAAAGTCCAACACACGAAAGTTGAGGGGTCAATTTGACCATTAGTTTCATTGAACGTTCATAATACGCGATAGAAGCCTATGTTAACTGGTTTGACGGCTGTCTGGAAGATGTCAACTGGTCGTTCAGGACACTGAACGGGTAGTTGACCATCTGTCAGCGCTGTTGAACAGCGACAAGACCAATGTCTGCAGGTAGTTCAGGACACTGAACGGCTTGCGAACATTGGTATTGTTTACCTAGCATGCCCTCTGCGAGTCGTTCAGGACACTGAACGGGTCGCATACCTATGTCGGCGGGTCGTTCATAGTAGTGAACGGGTAGTTGACCATTGATCCAGAGCAACAATTGATCCCGAACTCCCTAGGAATACCTTTTATAGTTAAGTTTAAAACCAAAATTTTATTTGCACTTGTTTAATCTCTATTTTTAATTGTCCTTTAATTACTTAGGATTCCTTAATCAAAACAATTGCTTACAACCCCCCATTTTATACAAAAATACCAAAAATAGTTTTCGAGTCTAAATTAAAGTCGGTTTAGAAGTAAGTCCCGTCTCTGTGGTTCGACCCTGATCTGCAATTGACCGTCGTTTGGTGCGACGTAAAAGTGGGATTAGGAAAGTATAAATAGTATTTGATATCACCCAATCATCAAATTGGCGCCGTTGCCGGGGACGGTGTATTTATTTCTAAACTTGTCTTTAATTTCCTTTTTTAGTCCTAACTTTCTTCTTCTTCTCGTCTTTGTCTGTTTTAGGTGAACCAAACTGGGTCGATTCCCTGTGGTTGGAGATTACATCCTAAAGAGTGGACGCCGGTTCTCGAACCCGATTGCATCAACCGATTCAGACACCACTTCTTTTTCTACCACCATGGCGGAGAACTGGGAGGAAGAAAAGGCTCGCCTTGAGGCCGAGTTAGCACAACTCCGACTCCCGCCGTTGGCGCCACGTACTCTGATGGACTACAACGTCCCGCGAGCGGACGACGCGCGAGGTCCAATTGTTCTTCTGACATTTCAAGGAGAACAACCGCATCTCAACTCCAGTCTCATCAACATAATTCAACAGAACGCATTCCACGGGATGGAGCATGAGAACCCGCACGACCACCTCTACCGTTTCCTTCAAGTCTGTGATACCGTGAGACGAGGTGGCGCGCCGGAAGACTACGTCCGATTGCACTTGTTCTCTTTCTCTCTGAGGGACAAGGCACTCGCTTGGTTTAATTCTCTTCCTCGAGGCTCAGTTGGTACCTGAGCCAACATGTCTAATCTCTTCTTGACTAAATACTTTCCACATAGAAAAACTGCTAAAATTAGAGCCCAAATTAACGCATTTAGTCAAAGGCCTGATGAATCACTTGGTGAAGCATGGGACAGATACAACCAACTCTTATTGTCTTGTCCCCATCATAATGTGCCCGATTGGATGCTAGTAGAGTCATTCATGAAAGGGTTGTCTGATAATGACCGCTTTATTGCTAATACTGCTGCAGGTGGATCAGTTATACACATTCCTCCCGAGGAGGCACTCGAACTATTCGCTAGACTTGCTCTTCAGCACCAATGGTCATACAAAGATGACGTCCGAGCTTCTGGAGGAGGGAGATACGAAGTTGACAAGTACACAGCTCTGGAAGCCAAGTTGAACGCACTACAATCACAACTCAACAAGCAGGCAGCAACCGCTAAGGCCGTCGAAACATCGAGCTGTGAACTATGTGGTGACGAGGGACATGTCTACGCCGACTGCCCCCAAAGGACGACCGAAAAGGAAGTAAACTCTCTAAATAGCATGCCTTCCTACTGCCTTAAGCCACCGTTCAGTCAATCCTACTCTAGGGATTCCGCAGACCGACAATATTGGAAGGAAAACCCCGACCGTCCTCACTTTGGGCAATCTGGCAACAACAACCCTCCAAGGTACCAAAACCACGGGCCCAACCAAGGCAACAACAACCGCCCACCATTTACTTCGGGGCAAGTCCAGCTCAACCAAGAATTCAAGAGCTTTATGCACGAGCAAGGCAAGGTGAACATAATAATTCTTGAAGAGCTACAAAAGATCCGAGAGGCTCAAACCAATGGATCCACCTCTGAGGCACCAAAGTTGCCAACAAAACCGGTGCCAAATCCATCGGGAGATTGCAAGTCTGTTCATGTCCTACGGAGCGGCAAGTCTTACGCTGGTCCCACGAACCCCGAGGTGGTTCCGACAACATCTGATCCTAAACAACCACCCGCTGTTCCAGAGGCTGAAACAGAGGTGTGCGACCTGTTGGGTGTGGTATGCGACCCGCTGACAGTTGCACAGAGGCTTGACATAGCAGTGAACGACCAGTCGACAGTGGCTGAAGCAGTGCTGAACGAGTCGCAGACAGTGGTAGACGACTCGCAGACAGTGCCACAGACAAAGAAATCCACCCCAAATTCCGAGGACAATTTGCATGTGTTGGGGAAGGAAAAGCCAAAACCAGTCAAGGTGCAGCAACCTTACAGGCCACTAGTTCCATTTCCGTAGAGGCTTGCCAAGCACCGATTAGAGGAGCAATACTCGAAATTCATGGAGGTATTGAAACAACTTTCTATTACTATTCCTTTTACTGATGCTCTTGCACAGATGCCTACATATGCCAAGTTCTTGAAGGATCTCTTGTCAAACAAGAGGAGTTTGAAGGATTGCAGCAGCGTGCAACTCAACCTGGAATGCAGTGCAGTCGTGAGTCGTGAGCTACCTCCAAAGCTTGGCGATCCGGGTAAGTTCACTATCCCTTGTACCATTGGTAAAGCTGTAATAAAAAAGGCTCTATGTGATTTGGGTGCGAGCGTGAGTCTTATGCCTCACACCGTCTTTAAAAGGATTGGTGTGGGCGAGCTCAAGGCCACCCGTATGACTTTGCAGCTTGCAGACTCTTCTACATGTCTGCCATTGGGGATAGTGGAGGACGTGCCTGTGCAAGTTGGGAAATTCTTTGTGCCAGGAGATTTCGTGGTTGTGGACATGAAAGAAGACAAGGAGGTACCGATCATCCTCGGTCGCCCCTTCCTTAGAACTGCCCGAACAGTGTTTGACACATACCAAGGCACGCTAACCATGATCGTCGGGGGAGAAAAGGTGCAGTTCCAAGTCGATCAAGCGATGAAGTATCCCGACATCCCCGACGAATGCTACCGAGTAGACATCATTGACGAGGTGGTCCAAGAAGTGCAAGAAGGCTTCCTCGAGCGACAACACGATCTACTAAGGTACCATTCTGACTTCCTCTCTCAATTTCAGGAGGTTATGGACTCGGACATGTCGCGTTGCGCAACGGTAGTCCATGTTTCAGCAGAAGGGGACGCGCATGTTTCAGCTGTCAGTACCAATGTCTGCGACCCGTCTGGTAACCTAAACGACCCGCTGGCAGCTCTGGACGACTCACAGACAACTGATCCAGAGCCCGGTGAGGGCAGCATTCCACCACTTGACACTCCTAAAAAGGTCGAACTTAAGCCGCTGCCCGACAACCTCAAGTATGAGTTTCTTGATGAGGAGAAATCTTTTCCCGTTATTGTGGGTGCTCAATTAAGCCCCGATGAAACTAACAAACTTTTGGAGAAGTTGAGACTTCACAGGGGGGCCATTGGGTACTCTATTCATGACATCAAGGGGCTCAGCCCAGCTATTTGTGAGCACCGGATACATCTGGAGGACGATCACAAGCCATCGGTGCAACACCAAAGACGACTCAACCCAGTGCTTCAAGACGTGGTAAAGAAAGAAATTCTTAAATTACGTGAAGCTGACATTATTTTCTCTATTTCAGACAGTAAATGGGTGAGTTCGATTCATGTGGTGCCCAAGAAAGGAGGGCACACAATTGTTCAAAATGAGAAGGGAGAAATGGTCCAAATGCGACCCACGACTGGGTGGAGAATGTGTATCGATTACCGCAAGCTGAACGCTGCGACACGTAAGGACCACTTCCCGTTGCCATTTGTTGATCAGATGCTTGAGCGTTTGGCAAATCACTCCCACTTCTGCTATCTCGATGGATACTCCGGTTTCTTCCAGATACCGATTCACCTTGCAGATATGGAGAAAACGACGTTCACATGTCCGTATGGCACCTTCGCCTATCGTAGGATGCCGTTTGGCTTGTGTAACGCACCTGCTACTTTCCAAAGGGCAATGATGGGAATTTTCTCTGCTTATATTGAAAAAGAAGTCGAAATTTTCATGGATGATTTTTCTGTTGTTGGTACTTCTTTTAACTCTTGTCTTGAAAATCTGTGTAAAGTTTTGCAGCGGTGCGAGGAAACTAACTTGGTGCTCAACTGGGAGAAATGCCACTTCATGGTGGAGGAAGGCATAGTTTTGGGACACAAGGTGTCTGGTAAGGGCAGCGACGCACTTTGGGTGTACCGCACTGCTTTCAAGACGCCACTCGAAATGAGCCCGTTCATGCTAGTCTACGGGAAGCCCTGTCACTTGCCCGTCGAGATTGCACACAAGGCATACTGGGCCACACGCACACTCAACATGGAGCTACAAGCCGCTGGAGAGAAGCGCATCCTCGACTTGCACGAACTGGAGGAAATGCATCTTCAAGCCTACGAGAACGCCCAAATCTACAAGGAACGCACAAAGAAGGTGCACGACGAGCGCATTTCGCGCCGTATCTTCAAAGAAGGTGACCTTGTACTTTTGTTTAATTCTAGACTAAGGCTTTTTCCAGGCAAGCTCAAGTCTCGATGGTCCGGACCCTTCACGGTGAGGAAAGTCTACCTTTTCGGAGCGGTGGACATTTCGGGCAAAGATGGTAGAATCTTCAAGGTGAACGGTCAACGTCTCAAGACGTACATTGCTAACCAAAATAATGACGAGCGTTGACGAGCGTCCGAGCTTGGACTTGTCCGAGCCTATCCCCGTAGAAACTTAGACGCAATAGGGTCAAGCTCGGGACCTAAAACAAGCGCTTTTCGGGAGGCAACCCGGATTTTTTTGGTTTAAATTTATTTTCCTTCTTTATTTTTCTTTTATTTCATCTGTGCATGTTTTCTTTTCTTTACTTTTGGCTCATGCAAACATTTGACGTATTTTTCAAGAGTTTCGAGTTGTAGAAATTCGTGCGAAAAAGAGTAGCTGAACATGGTTGGACGACCCGTCCAGGTCCGTGTGCGACTCGCAGGAGGCTGTTTGGCAACCCTGAACGACCCGCACAGGACCTTGAACGAGCCGCACAGCTTTGTCGGGAGGCAGATATGGAAAGTGGAATCTTTGTGAACACATTAGGAAAGCTGATGAATCAAACTTGGAAGGGACTATTAACTTGCCTTACTTGTCCCCCTCTGATTATATATTTCTAACCCACCTTCCTCCTTTCTCTCTATTCTAAATTTTTTTGGAAACAACTTTCTGCCCCTCTCTTTCTTTTTTCTGTCCAGCCAGAGCAGCCGTCAACTGGTCGCAGAGAACCCTCAACTACCCTTTGAGCACTGTCCAGAGGCGAATTTTAGACATTCTCGCTGTTCCCAAAGCAAGTTCCAAGATGCCCTAGAAAGCGACAGTCAAGAGGGTCCCCCGCAGAAATTCCAAGCCTACCCACGACGTCGACCTGACGATCACGCTTGCGGAAATCAAGAAGGAAATCCGAAAACGGAAGAAAGCAACTCGAACTACTCCCAAACCTCAAACACCACGAGTAGACCTCCCGAAGGTACTCCAGCGAACAGCTCGAATGAGAGTAGATCCTAGATGGTGGGGCCGTCAAATCGCGCAACCAAACCCTTGGCGAGTGGATGCAAGTTGGTGGGCGGAGACAAGGACGGTTCCTGGATCGTTCTGCCCATGGGCTAAACCCTAGGCATCGATGGAGTACCCCTTCCCCTTACCTTTTCTCTTGATTTACTTTTGAATTTTTGGCACCGAGGACGGTGCAAGGGTAAGCATGGGGGGAGGGGGGAGATAATAGAAATTGTAAATAGTCAATATTTGCTTGAACACTTTTCTTGATTTTCTTTTTCATTTTGCATGATAATTGTTGTTTTTCTAATTTTTGTTTATGATTTTTGCTTTGTTATCTGTCCATGTAGTTGTCGAAAGTTTTAAACGAAGAAACGATGGACGTTGGGGTGCAAAACAGAGAAGAAATGCTGTCTGGCAGTGTTATGCGACCCGTTTGGCACTGTCTGCGACCAGTTGACATATGCCAGACAAAGGAAAAAGGCCAGGAACACTGTCTGCAACCTGTTGAAGGCCCTGTGCGACCCGTTGAGTTTCTGACAGGTATTCAACGATGTACAAGTACGAATCTTGAGGGAATTTGGGTCATTTTAATTTAGGCAGAAAATCAGGGGCAGCAGATTGACGATATTGCTGAGTACCTATACCAGTTCCACATGCGCGGGTACGAAACAGACAGTGATGTGAGCGCATCGGGCGATGACACCGCCGCTGGAGGCGACAACGCCGCCACTTGAGACGACAGACAGTGACACACCTCAGGTTGTATTCTATCTTTCTCTCATTTTCCTTCTCATATGTGATCCTTTGCACTAGGGACAGTGCATGGTGTTAGCATGGGGGGGGAGAGATAGAATAAACCTGAGTAGTTTTTAGGTTTTCTTTTCGTTTTTGTCTACCTTTTGCATTTTTTTTAGGGCATTCTTTTTCATTTTCAATATTTTTTTTAGCATTTGCATTTAGTTTAGTTACTTGAGTCCGAGTAGCTGTACTCTTTTCCTACTCCACTGGACCGCGGAAAGGTTTTTGATGAGGCAGCACCCCTTTTTGGTTGGGTAGGAGCATTTCTCCTTTGTCATAACACGTGTCACTTTTGTGGCGTGGAGTGAATGAGGCCTTAGGAACGACTCTGAGAGACCAAATTGAGGTAGTATCCTTATTTCTTTCTTTTTCTAAGTTCATACCAAAGTCCGGTTTGTGTTTGACTTGCTTGAGGACAAGCAAAAGGTTAAGCATGGGGGGATTTGATGTGTGTATCAGTGCACATATATGTGGAATCTCACATCTCTCCAATAATTTGTGCCTTTGGCATTTTGGTATAAAACCGTGCCTTTTGGTATAAACTTAAGCTTTATTGGTCCAATTAATTGTAATTTAGGGCATATCATTGCATTTGTCGTGTTGTACCTCTTTCTTGACTTGCATATTCGAAATATTACGAAATCCCGACTTTTGGAGCACTTTTCTGCCTTTCTGGTACGTGTTTCTTGAACTTATCTAAATGGGAAAACTCACCATGGTGAAACTTACCAACACGCACCAATTGAGTGGAATAATGAGTGAAATGTGAGATCTACCAAAATGCCAAAGGCACAAATTATTGGAGAGTTGTGAGATTCCACATATATGTGCACTGATACACACTTCACCCACTTTAAATGAAACATCTGAGTTCCACAGAAAGGCATAGCCGCGTGTGTCGAAAGACGCAGCCCCGGTGTTGTCCATTCCGACCGGGAATAATTAGAATGGACATGGTTTGGCGCCTGTCCCTCACAGGTTCCATTGGGTCACAAGGGAACCCGGCTTTTTGCTAAATCCTTTGGTGTTTGGTGTTATATCCAAGAAAAAGCACCGCACGCCCAAAGATGAGTTCACCTCGTGTGATCTTGGAGGGGTCAGAACAAAGGACTACTCGTTGTGCCTGGCGCTTGCGTCAAAACAACGAGAACGGTGAAAGTCTTACCATACACACACTAAACACCAGTTGAGAGTGATATTGAGAGAAAAGTGAGTCTACCAAAGCACACAAAGTGCCTAGCGGAGTGACTTGTGAGAGTCCACAAAAATACGTACACATCCACTTTTCACTTCCAATCATTGAGAGTTAGGGAGATTCCACATATGGCTAGTTGCGAAGTGCCAGAAATGTCGTAACCTGGGTTGAGTTCATCTGACCTGGCAAAACAACAGATGAACGTGGTTGCGGGATTGTCCTGGGTGTTCCCCAAACAGTCGTCCCTTGGTTCGTACAGTTGGCCAAGTAAAACCGACAACTGAAAAAGTGCTTCGGAAGCGGGATGTCATGTAGAGGCCCTGAGCAGAGGTCTGCGAGTCGTCCACCACTGTCTGCGACTCGTTCAGCAGTGTTTGCAGAGGCAGGCGAGTAGTTCTACATTGGAACATTGATGTATGCGAGTCGCTCACCATTGCCAACGGGTTGTCCACATTGGATTTGCACCACCAGACACTCAGGTATTGGCATACATCAATGTAAATGGCTGCACCTGATTCTACGTGGCAGAACAAGACCCAACGGGTCGTTCACCACTATCAACGGGTAGTTGAAGGCACAGCCCAATTTTGGAAGGAAATCTGCTGAAGGTCTGTTTTGGAGGCGCGTTTTGGGGCTTATAAAAGGAGAGTTTCTGTAGGGATTCAGGAGGTTCATGAGGTAGGGTTTCAAAGGAAGAGATTGGAGGCGGCTACCAACCTTGGAGAGCACGAATTTCGAAAGAAATTCAACCACGAAGACAGCACCTCGCTCATCTTGAGATCTTCGGTTTTGTCAACATGATCTCTTATTTTCTTTACTTTTCTTTGTGTTCTTTTGCCATGACTGAGTAGTTTATTTGTTCTTAGGGATTAGGGTAGATTGTTGTGAATGGATTGATGATTATGCTACGTTTTTATTGTGGTATTATGGTCAACTTGTTGCACGTTAATAATATCTTTGCATGAATTGATTGTTGTTTTGTATGGTAAACCCGCGGACGAAGGCCAAGTCCGGTGTGGTTGTTTATATCAACTGACCAACCTTTATTTTATGCATTGCTTGAGTTGATCTTCGGATCCATAAGTACCCGAGAGGGGAAATTGCGTTATACGACGGTATTAACGGAACTTAGGTATAAAACAAGTTGATTTAGGGTTAGTCATAATCCTAGAAATGTTTTAATGAACTAATAACATTATAAAGTCCAACACACGAAAGTTGAGGGGTCAATTTGACCATTAGTTTCATTGAACGTTCATAATACGCGATAGAAGCCTATGTTAACTGGTTTGACGGCTGTCTGGAAGATGTCAACTGGTCGTTCAGGACACTGAACGGGTAGTTGACCATCTGTCAGCGCTGTTGAACAGCGACAAGACCAATGTCTGCAGGTAGTTCAGGACACTGAACGGCTTGCGAACATTGGTATTGTTTACCTAGCATGCCCTCTGCGAGTCGTTCAGGACACTGAACGGGTCGCAACCTATGTCGGCGGGTCGTTCATAGTAGTGAACGGGTAGTTGACCATTGATCCAGAGCAATAATTGATCCCGAACTCCCTAGGAATACCTTTTATAGTTAAGTTTAAAACCAAAATTTTATTTGCACTTGTTTAATCTATATTTTTAATTGTCCTTTAATTACTTAGGATTCCTTAATCAAAACAATTGCTTACAACCTCCCATTTTATACAAAAATACCAAAAATAGTTTTCGAGTCTAAATTAAAGTCGGTTTAGAAGTAAGTCCCGTCTCTGTGGTTCGACCCTGATCTGCAATTGACCGTCGTTTGGTGCGACGTAAAAGTGGGATTAGGAAAGTATAAATAGTATTTGATATCACCTAATCATCAGGAAGCACATGATAATATATTAATAAATTTGAAAAAATCTAAAAGGTACAATGATACGTAAATCTAGATTGATTGTTGATAGGCCATTTTGCTAAATAGCTCGATTATCAAAGCTCACAAAGAAAGTCCAAATTATCTGGAGGTCTAAAAAAACCTATTAACACTATCCGAATTAGTTTACGGATATAAACGAAACTTTTTGAAATAGACTTCATCTTAAAAAAAAATAGATCTTTCCGAAATAGCTGCTTCGACCTAGAAATAGCTACTCGAATTGGACTGTTAAACGCTTTGTTTAACTGGAATACAACACTACGCTAGAAATATTCCATTGTGAGTTCTCCCCTAGAGAGATAGGCAGTTAAATGCTCTGTTTAACTGTCCTCCACCCTAATTCACTTAAGATCACCTATGAGCTATCTTTCAGATAGACTGTATCAATTGCATTTTCATTTCATGCATATTATGTTAAATTTGATGTTCACAAAAAATCACTAAAATTACGTAAAATTTTAGTTAACACTTGATTATATCAAATAACCATTGTCATGTGAACCTAACTAGATAATTTTTCTTACAAAAGTACTAAACTCTCCGGACGCATTTTTAGCTCCATTGATCACTTATGATCACATCGTAATATAAATTAGTAATAGTATCCGTGGACAACAATAGGAGAAAAAATATAGACGAAAACAAAATTTATTAAAGTATTTTTGCAAAAAAAGTAGAAAAAATAAATATCGCTGAACGTTAACCTAAAATAGTATTTTATTTAGTTTGTCTTGTTTAGCAAATCCAATTTAATAAATTTTTAATATTCTGAAAGCATAGAGCATAAAGCATGGAGCATTGAGCGGGGAGCGAGGTGCGTAATGCGTCATGCATCTTGAATAATGCGTGCCCTTGCACAGTTTTGCGTGCGTCTTGAATAGTGTGTCTTATGTCATGTGTCATGTATCATGCGTCTTATGTCATGCGACATGCGGGTTGCACCGTCTTGCGTCAAGCGTAATGTGTATCGTCATATGTCTTGTGTCATGCGACTTGCAGTGTCTTGCATCATACGTATTGTGTCATGCGTCACGCGACTTGCAGCGGCTAGTAGCGTCTTGCGTCATGAGTCATGGATCATGCGTCGTGCGGCTTGAAGCGTGAAGAAAAATAGAGTCATGTTATCAAATATTTTAAATTTTGATCGAATCTCCTTTTTGAAAAAAGGAATGTTGTGCCTATCTTTTTTTATTTAATTGTGGGCCCATAAAATAAAAAAAATTGAAGTTTGAATAGAGGTCATGGCCTTTTCTTGTCAAGCAGCGTTTTGAAACACTCTTTTTTATTTTAATTGCGGAGTTCACGAAATTAAAGTTGAAGTTTAGAAAGGAGAGTTGCGGAGCGGGTGCAGAGTTTGGAAATTTTTTAGATCAGTTGTGGCGTTAAGTATGTATTCATGTGTGTTGAAGCGGATTATTTGAAAGAAAAAAAATCACTGCGGTAACTTATGGGACTTCATTCCAAGGACTGAGATACAATATGCTGAAAAAACAATTAAATCAAGACCCTTAATAAGGAGGAGAGAGAAGAGAGGAGAGATTTTATGATGTCCAATTTCTCTATAATCGGCAAATTATACTTCAATCTTTAGTATTTTCTTTCCAAGGAATTAGCATGATCTATTATTATTACATTTGTATCCCTAAAATTAGTACTCACGAAATTGATATGATATTTTTAAACAAATTAATTGATAATTTAGTAAGATTACTAAATTAACAATTACACCACAAACCGCTGGCATTATCAATTATCATCCATGGTGTTTTCTGTCAAGATGCACCAAGGATTCCATTATATTGCAAACTTTTACTTACGAATATTGTTTTTATTCTCTTTCAGCATCTCAAACAATGAATTTTTTTTATCTTTTTCTTTACAACAATTATATTTTTTTCTTAAACTATTGATATTTTTATTTTACTATATTTAAACTTAAATAACTGGACTTATGTCTTAAAAAATGACGCACCATGAAAACACATGAAAAATGAAATATATATAGGTGTATATATAAATCCAAAAAACAAAAAAAAACAAAAACAAAAGGAACTCGTTAGGTTCTACTACCTATCTTGCGCTGAATATAATTAGACCTATTTACCCTAGCTCAAAATCTCAAATATATATATATATATATATATATAGTTGTTACATCCAACAAATTTCCATACAAGCCACCTAAATTTTACTTAGACCGCTGTTTATGCCTATTTCCGTGGTTACTCAGAGCTAGTCTAATGACGGCATATATATATCTCCTTTAATTATTAGTTCTTCTTCAAAAATAGAAGATAAAAAGTGATCTCCTTCATCAATTTTATTTATCTTTTGGCCTTTTACAACTACACCGCGCCAATGCTTCTATGTTAGCTTTCCAACAAAATTCTTTCATTTTCTTCAATAAATCAATCTTGCTAATTTCCAATAGATTCATCAAGCTATGAGCACACCAAGGATGGACATTAACGGTACAAGAATCACAGAAGAACAAGAAATTTGCACTTTATCTCAACTGATGGATGATGAATCGATGACGGAAGATAACACCATGGAGGTTCCTATTTCTAACAATTGTTCAGCGCCTACGATCATTTTTATGTTCCCGACGATAATGGAGATCAGACAGCAAAGAGTTAAGATCGTGGCGATTGGGCCATACTACCGCAAAGAGAAATTGTTTTTTGATGATGATTTCAAGTGGCAAGTTGTCGGCATCATGACCCATGCCTTCCAACTCGACACGAAGAAGTTTGTCAGAAAAATGGTTAGAAGAGAGAAGGAATTGCGTGGTTGCTACGAGGAAGATAGTGATGATTCGTATCCGATGCCAACCAAAGAGTTTCTTCAAATGATGTTTTTTGACGGATGCTTCATACTTTTCGCTCTCAAATACTTTAGCGTAAGAAATCGGCTTGATACGGTCGAAATATTTGCAAGGAAACTTCAAATGGAACTAGGACAAGATGTTCTTGTGTACCGGTTGATTAAAAACCTGAGCAACCTCATGTCAAGTTTAGAAATGCATCAGGAATCTTTGATCTTTGATCTTTTACAGATGGAGAATCAAATCCCTTTTTGGGTTCTTCAAGAGTTGCTCCATATTTGTCCCTCTCTTGGAGATTTGATTGGTAGCTCGATCCAAGACCTCGCACTCTCATGCTTCAAGTGTGTGCGCCCAAAGGCTAACAAGGAAAAATATGAATCCACTGAGGATTTGCTTCACCTCTTAGATATTTTTCACTGGTCTCGAGTGCCAAAAGATAAGTACAAGACGGACGAACGGTTTAAGAGTCAGGCATTGTCTAATTTTCACCATGCTGAGATGAAATTCAGAAAGAGCTCAAGCAGCTCTCTTGATGTCGAGATAAAACGATCACCGCAACCGCATAGGAACAATTATGTTGTGAAGTTGCCAATCATAGATGTCAAGAACTACCAATTCTTGGTTTTTGAGAGTCTTGTTACTTTTGAAGCGCGGTACAAGCAGCGAGGATTTTACTTCACAACATTTGTAGAATGCATGGCGAATCTTTTGAAATTGGCCAAGGACGTCAAATTATTACAAAAAAGTGGAATTATAATGAAATGTAATGAGGTTTCAGATGATTACGTGATTGCTTTCTTTCATCAATTAAGCGGATGTATCAAGCCATTCGTCTGGATACCTCATCCTTGTGATGAATACATGAATAGTGTTGATCTGGTACGGGAGACGGTAGAAATATCAGAAGAAATAGAGGCCAGATGTTGGTTCAGATTTTGAAATCTTAGTTTTAGGAGGATCGATCGTCTTAGTGTTTTTTTTCATGTTTTATTTACTAAGAATAACGGAGAGTATCCATTTTTTTGTTTCTTTCTCTCATTCTCTGTAGTGTGAAACTGTGAATAGAATAGAATGATGCATGCATGCATGTAAACCACATGCATCTTCTTAGTTCTCAGATAGATATACTCATTTAGCAAATCTGTTATCTGTGTACATGTGAACAACGAATGCAGCTCTAGACTTCAATTTAACTATATCAGCACATCACAGCTAGCGCTCTTAATTGACCCCCATTTTAATTTCTTTTAACAATTAAGTTCACAATTAAGTCAGTCAAAGTAGTGACTTGATATATATGCGAATATATACATACATATGTTGCACAGTGTCATGCTTTGCTCGATCTAACACTAATTATTAGACCACCTGTTGGCTGTTGCATATGTTATATGTATGCATGGGCGCATGGCCTTTAACCTCTTACCTCTTAAGCGTGCGTGCAACTAAAACACAATTAATATATATGAAGGAATTAATATGCAGACTTGCAATTCCTATGTTATGCATGCACCTTATAATTACTGAGATAAAATTATTAGTTTTAATTTCTAGATCTTTGCGCTTGCCAACACACGTACGTTATAATTACTAGAACTAGAAGCAAATTCATGAGGAAAACTAAAATATGAAAGAGCTCAAACATTAATTAATTCATGCCTAGATTCATGACAGTACTGCCTCTGAGTCTCTCTTTTTTAATGAATGCTTAACCTTGTATGCGCGCAGCAAGCTCCTTCATTCAACATATCTATATGGTTGTATTAATTAAAGACAATGCAACATGCATGCATGCGCACGGATAACTGGGAGTTTGTCTCCTCTTGAATTTTAGAAATCCACTAATTAGACATTTATTTTTTATGTTAAATTTTATTTGGATCATCAAATACTTTCCCCCTCTTTATCATTATTTTCTAACATACACCAACAAAGTATTGAATTGGTCCCATCTTAATTTCAACTCAAGCTCCGTCACTGATTATATATCACTGCGAGAAAAACGATATTCTGCAACCCCTTTACGCAGTTGTATTAAAATCGATTGTAGAAGTGCCGGTCTCACCCTCCAGATTAACTCTCCTCCGATTTTTTCTAATAATTAGTGTATAAATCAAGACATTCATACTCTTTATGTAGTAAATTTGGTATAGAAATTATTAGTGTAGAGCGTCAGATATCTACATCCTTTGTTTATTAATCAGCCGATGTAGAAAGATGTGAAATTCTTTTGTAGCCCATCATTTACATTCTTTATTAGAATCCCGGTGTAGAAAACTTAGCAGTAAAAAATAGATGTCGATGCAAATAGTAAAAAATATTTTTAGATTATTTTGTAATCTCCTTATGTTATTTAATGTTTAGAACATTGTTTTGAGATTATTTTGTAGATTGAACGAGTCTGCTATATATATATATGGAAAAAAATAAAAGAGAATTACAATCGTTGATAGTCATCAATAATTGTGCAATCAAACTAATTTTGCATCAATAGTTAATTAATTTGCACATGCTCTGAATCTACAACTAAAATTAATTAATAACAAAAAGATGATTTAGAACGTCGCATCGATTTTTGTCTAGCTTTTAAAAACTTTTAACGGTCCTTAACGGTGAGGTGGTCGCTTAATAGTTTAATGTTAAAACGGTGTTATACAGAAGTTCAATTAAAAATGACCAATCATTTTTTAATATTATATATTTATTTTAGACCAAATTATGGTGCAAACATGCATATTTTTTTGTCATTTGTATGAATGTATGTAACTATGTACTATATAATACATTTAACAGTATTACTAACATTACTGCTTTTCTTTTCATCATTTAAAAATATACATGATGTGATCTAATATGTTTAATAATTAGAATTTATGATGTATTTTATTTTGAGAATGTGCTTCAATGTTTGTTTTTATAAGCTCTGCTATCTAATTGCATAAGCTGCATCAGCATAACATTATCTCATGTCAGCATCAATATAATACATAATGCTAGTATACCCAAGCAACCAACACCTCATCCTAACACTGATAACTACCCGACTAAGTTAAATACGTTCATTCAGAAGTGTGGAAACTTATTCTGAGACATGTGATATGATTTGTCAGTTGATTGCTTATATATGATTAGTTATGTTCGAGTAAACAAAACTACTTTGGAGGTCATATGATTGAACATGTAGATTTTGCTCTTGTAAATTGTAAAAAAAAGACGATTTTAACGGTTACAAAATAAAATGGATTTAAACTATGTAATTCAAGTTAAAACGGTTAAAACGTAGAAAACAAGATAAAATTGGGTTTTCTCAAAAAATTAACGTCAAAAATTATTTATAAGTTAAAACAAAGTTAAAATGGTTAAAACGAAGTTTTTAAAAGCATGGTTTTTTTTAACAAAAAAAACGTTAATTGAGAAATCAATGGAGGTATTCATGTCTGCGGACCGCAATCAACTCTTGCGGGCCGCAAGAGGTGCAATCCAGTGCTGAATCGTCTACTCGAGTCTCATTTTCAGCCCTTGACTCTGATTCATCCCCGAAACCTATGTTTTCAACAGAACAAATTCCCGAATTCGCTAAGGTGATTGATACATATCTGAATATCTTTCATCGTCCGTGCATATAGTGATGTTGATTGTGCAGGTTGTCCCGATGATCGCAAATCAACCTCTGGATTTTGCATATTCTTAGGCTCAAATATAATCTCATGGAGTGCCAAGAAACAACAAACCGTCCCACGGTCTAGCACCGAAGCGGAATATCGAAGTCTGGTCGTTACTTGTGCGAAACTAATGGTGCAATATTTGTTAACCGAATTAACTGTTGAACTTCATACTCCTCCTATACTTTGGTGTAACAATATTGGAGCAACATTTCTGACTTCTAATCCGATGTTTCATGCACGCACAAAATACATAGAAATCGATTACCACTTCATTCGAGAGATAGTCAGCTCTAATCAATTAATGGTTCGATTTTTGTGTTCACGGATCAATTGATATTGATATTTCACCAAACCACTCTCATCGCCAAGGTTCGAACAACTTAGAAGCAAACTGAAGGTTAGGCCACCACTATCAGTTTGAGGGAGAGTAATAAACACAACAAATACTGATGCAGCAACACAGTTGGCTACATCATTGAAGACACAACAAATCAGCACAAAAATAGACTATAACTGAATATCTTATTTTTTAGGCGCCACACCAAATGTCCACATCCACATGCCATTAAAAATGAACGAGATAAACGGAACACACCAAAGCAAATAGCTCCAAATATCTATTCTTGCTTGATTTTTATTTTTGTTACTTCATAACCCTTCTCCAAATATCATGCATGGAAATCATAATTCTCGACCTTTTCTACGCACAGGCGCACAGCATACCTCCAAACGCATTTTGTGGCTCTATAATTAATAATTTCACTTTTTACTCATATTATTTCATACTCAATTTGACACAACGTTATGATTCTCTTACCACGCTCTTATATGTACTTTATGAGTTGAGACTAGGCATCATTCGAAAATGGGACGGGTCGGGTCAAATTCGTCCGGGTCAACGGATTGGTCGTGTCTCGAGTTGGACGGCTTGACAGATTTTTCGAATCGGATTTTGACGGATCAATTTTTTTTTTAAACCGGTCGCAATTCAGCTAAGATCCACGGCTTGTTTAATTATGAATAAAATATGCTTGAATAATGCAAATTTATTATTTATTTTGTTAGCATAATGGTAGCATGTCGATAGGCTAAGATTGACTCTCTCACATTAGCAATCATCTTTTATATCTGGGATATGCAGAAATAAGACCAGATTGTGTCCAGCGTGATACAATGTCGCTTCAAAATAGTTATTGATATGAGACATCAAGTAAGCAATCGTCATGAATTGATCCCTGCAATTTATGAAGCCTATACCAAGCCGAGCTGAATATTTAATGTTATTTTCAGAATCCATTATATTGAGTATAGTCTATACCATTGATATACATAATGTAATTGATCGAGACTCGAATGTTGTTTTGATAAATAAAGACATGTGACTGCTAGGCATTTTATACAACGTCGCATGCATCTCATACTGCATGTGCTTAAGCTACTTATGGGAAATGAGTTAAGTTTTAGTAAATAAAGATCTCTGCCTTCTCATTATGTGAGAACCATAATTACACACCCTTGTTACTATTGACTAAATCATTAAAAACAAATATTAATGATGCTACTTTAATGTGTTTCATATGACCATGTTAGATTCGGTCTACCGGGGCATTGTCGGGAAAGCAGTTAATTTTAGTTTTTGAATGTTTTGAGTACATTAGGAAGATTTTTTTTTATTACATTACGAATTTACATGTATTCATGAATTTATTCTGTGCGCACAGTCAATCATATCATTTGCGATATAGATTGGAATATTTGTAAATTGAAAGGAATTATATATTGTCCTAGAGAGATCATGAAATATCTAATTGAATGCAAATAATAGGAAAATTTAGATATATGCCACTCCTTAAGTGTCTAATTAGGAGCATGCCATTCAATAACAAGATATTAGAAATATACCACTAGATTTTGAATTAATTTAGAAATATGCCATTAACTTCATTTCAACAGAATTAAAAAAATCAATTAATTAAAAAATCTCCATAATACCCTCAACATTTTTTATGCAGATTAGATTGGTTGAGTTCTAAAATT
The DNA here is from genome assembly GCA_964058865.1 of Eleocharis quinqueflora. Classification (NCBI taxonomy): domain Eukaryota; kingdom Viridiplantae; phylum Streptophyta; class Magnoliopsida; order Poales; family Cyperaceae; genus Eleocharis; species Eleocharis quinqueflora. The sequence continues at coordinate 54,000 of CAXKVX010000328.1, forward strand.
AGAAGAGCAGCCATCTACCCGATGGCCTTTGCCTCCTCCTCCTCCTCCGGCACCTCACCTCCCCTCAACCCCATCTCGGCCATTTCCTCCTTGTCAGTAAACTTCAGTGTAGACTGTCAGTAACCGGAACAACGAGTTTGTGCTCATCTCTGATCCAAGCAATGGGATGATATCACTAGAGTTGCTTTGTGGGATTATCCACGAATTAGAAAAACAAAACAGGACATTAACAAGATTCCTTCAGCATTAGTTGATTTAATTTACTTGCTTTCTCGATTACATGCTCCATGACTAATCAACATCCATTAGAAAACCACAAAAAGAAACCCAAAATCGATTCTCAGTACTCACCTATGTTGAAATCAGGGGAAGAGGGGGTTTCTTGGACTTCACTTCTTCACCAGCTCGAACGCCACTTCCAACCTTAAGCTCCGTCAGAGTCTTCATGCTTGGATCAGAGTTGTGCAGAATTGTGCATGGTCTTAGGCATAGTTGCACAGCAAGTCGCCAAAAAAGAGAAATGGGCAGAATTGTGCCTCTTATTCTGCAGCTCTCCATAAAACAAAAAAAAAACAAAAAAAATGCTAAGGGTATTATGGAGATTTCTTATTTAATTTGTTTTTTATTTATGTTACAATGAAGTTAATGACATAATTCTAAATTAATTCAAAATTTAGTGGCATATTTCTAATATCTTATTATTGAGTGGCATACTCCTAATTAAACACTTAGAGAGTGGCATATATCTAAATTTCCCCAAATAATATGATCTGGGTTATGAGATATACTGTTTCTATTCTTATTTTTTAATAAGAGCTAACTCTACGTTGGCCCTAATGGGTTTTTAGTTTAGAGTACCCAACTTGCAGGTATATCGTCATTCGCACGGTTCATTTACAAGTATGGAGACTCACAACGGTGTTATAATCTCCACGAGGGAGATGTATGGGGTTTGAAAAAAAATTGGCTGTCAATGGTCGGTGAGGGCTAGCACCGGCCTGTAGAGGGGCACACCGATCGGTGTGGGATGCCACCGGCTGGTGGGGGAGGGTTGGCACCGCATTATGTGGGTTGGCATTGGCCTACAGAGGGTCACATCGCTCGATGGGAAGGCTGGAAAGGCTTGGCAAGGCCCGACACTGATCGGTGTAGAACAACACCAGCCTGTAGAGGTCCGGCACCGACCAGTATGGCTTGGTATCGCCCGGTGTGAGGCTTGCTACCAGCCAGAAAAGCTCGGTTTAGTCCCGTAACGACCTATAAAGTCCATAATAGTCCCGTAACAACTTGTAAAGACTATATTAGACCCTGAACGGCCTATAAAGCTTGATTTAGTCTCAGAAAGGCTAGTTTGGTCCTAGAAAGGCTGATTTGATCCCATAAAGGCTGGTTTGGTCTCAGAAAGGCTGGTTTGGTTCTAGAAAGACTGATAAAACTTGATTTGGTCTCAGAAAGACCTGTAAATCCTGGTTTGACACATGTTAATCCAATTCATTGAATGTGTACATAGTGTACACATATAGTGAATATATATTCTGTACAAGTGCAAATGTACATATATGTTTTGTAAAGGCACCAATTGTGCATGTGTATTCTGTACAGATGCCATATATACAGATGTATTCTGTAAGGACACCAAGAGTACAAATACTGATGAAGTGTTGCCTTTATCATAAGATAAAGGATATACACTGTTTAGAGGTTGTATATATATGCATGTTATCAGATTGGAGAGAGATGTTTTGAGATAGAAAATTCTAAATATCACAGAGTGATTACTTTGATAATACAATTGTGGAGTCTTGTATTTGAGCTGTGAACATTATTGTTTTCAGTTCATCCTGTCAAGAATGTGATTGAGTTCTACTGACGATACGAAAAAGCGCTGGACTCATTCAAAGAAACCTGTAAGAAGAAAACAAATCGGTAATGTTCAAGGCTTCTGCTTCGATAACATCTGATACTTATATTTAGTTTGTTGCCTAATCTTCTTATCTTACACTCCTCAATTTTTTGAAGTTTCCATTTCTAAATACTGGCTTTTTTTTTAAAGTCCCCAAATTTATGATCGTTTTACTATATAGTTTTGCTTAATGTAAATTCGAAATATTACAAGAAAAGATGATTCACGTTTTCATCAATTTTTAACTGAATTTCTAAATTCTAGGAATTTTTATTAATCCAAGGGAATGAATAACATTTTCTCCACAAAATGAAAAATGTTGGGGTGAACCGAAAAAGTTTGGGTAGAGCTGGATCGAAGTGTTGGCTAATGAGTCGGCATTATTTGTACTTGTCTATACATATTTATGCTGATGGACACAATATAAACTTCAATTTGTTGCCAAAAAAAGTAGAAAAATGAACTAGTTAAGAGTAACGTTCTCATAACGTTCTCATGTGAAAAGTCGTAGGTTTGAAATTCCGTGAAAAAAAGAACAAGTCAACTTTGAGATATTCGAAGACAAATATTTAATCTATTACTAAAAAAAGGAAAAACTTTGGTGCATCAAATATAGATACACTAGATACTTCGAGTCATGCACTTCGAAACGCTCGATTTTAATCTATATTATAGATGTTGATATATCTAACGATTCGAAGTGACTCGAAATAGCTAGTGTACTTATATTTAGTATACTTAATGATAGTTACTTGAGTACACAGGATGAAATTGCGAGTTCAAATCTTTATCGACATAAATAAGGAAGAATGAAAAGGCCTCCTGCTACGTTCAAAAAACAAAAAGAGAAGTTTTGGATGAATCAAATACTTGAGTTTGACTGAACTCGCAATTTGAGAATCAGAACGGACAACAGAATATGACACTGACAGTATTATTATTTCTTTTTAATTTGCATATTCCCATAATAATCTCATCACTAATCTCATCTTCTATTTTTTCCTTTTTCTTGATTTAATATAAAGCAAATGGGAAGTTATACGAACTAAACCCAAACAAGTACTAAATTGATAAGTTTCGTTTATGCACCATGCAATTTTAAATTACTCTATTTGTTCCTTTATGACGGTCTGACATTATATATTCCACCGTCTAACACCACAATATTTTATTTTTGATTAAAGCAAATCCAAGTTAGAGTGCCGGCCTCTAAAAATGAAAGCAAAAAATTGTTCAGTTACAATTATACAGAAGATCTGTACTTAAACTAAAAAAGATAAAATGAATGTAAATTGCAATTATTGAAAAACCCTGATTACTCAATACTAGAATTTCTCTATCTTTCGCACTACTAGAAAATGCAACAATAACATGGGTAAAAACACATTGTCAGCATCAGTATAATGATGTTTGCATGAGTCACTCATGCAGATGAGCCGATGCAATTGCGCTCGATGCTGTTAATAAATTTCTGCATGGGGCCTATGCAGATTTTCCATAGCATGGGTGCGCAAACCAAATTTGCATGGACTAACAATTTTGACGGCTCATGCAATTTCCTCTAAAATACTGAAAATATTGTGTGCCATCATTTGATTGAAATTCTGACTTACACGTGGCAAAATTTGATTGGATCTTTGACGATATTGTCTTTTATATCCATTTTCAATTGAAATTTCTCATTATGGTCCTCGTATGTTTTATATTCTCATTGAACTGAAACATGTAGTTTATAAATATAATAGAAACAAATAGAATAGATGAATTCATATGAATCAACACAACATGGATACATCATTTATAATAAAAACAATATATAAATTTGCCACTTATCAAATTGTTTGAGAAGACCAAACATTGCAACACACACCCCGTAATTTCATACTAGAATTAAAAAAACCACTCTAAACTGGTGAAATTCCTTATCAGTAAGTTAACAAAAACTCATTCAACATATCTCAAAACCAAAAGTTAACAAAATCCACAAATCAACATAATACTAATTTTAAAATATCCACAAGTCCAATTCAGCGCACATCAACAAAGCCATTAATTTAGCCTTACTCTTGTCCATTGACTGGATCCTCTTGGGCAGTTCCATCCAATGGGACATAAAAATCCTACATTCAAATATAAATATGTTAAACTTCAACATACCAACAAACTTTATGATAATAAATTGAAATATGCCTCTAACTTGATTGAATGAACATTAATTAGAATTCACTGACTTGAGTTCAGTTCCATGTATCTCTCTCGTCTTTAGACTTTTTATTTACCTTATAATATGAATTCATCCTTCAATTATGTAAATATAAAATGATCATCAATTATCTTTACTGTTCATATTACAATCACTGTGTAATAGTAAGAGTTAGTTTACAATGTAGCCAAATATACTTCAAATAAAACCTTTCATTATTTCTTGATTGAAAAAGAAGCATATACATATATGATAACTATCAGTAAGTGCTTCCATGAAGCAATCATTTGCGAAGAAACCTTGAATGACCATAATTTAAATGCACAACTTCACAATAATTTTCTCCATTATGCATTATCCAGTTAAGACATACCTTGGCTGGTCAGAGAACATCATATAAATGATTCTTTGTTGGTCAGAGATACCTTATTTTCCAAAAATAAGTTTGACAATAGATGAAATATTACATTTGTTGCAATTTTACTAGAAAAGTAAAAAAAATGAAAAACAATAGACACCTTTAACTTCATGAAGCAAAGTTGAACATAGTAAATGCAAAATAGTACTTTGGGAGAAGTTCACCTGAATTTACAATTCGAACTTCAAGAAACAAGAAACCTGAGTCACTGACAAAGAATTAAATATTCAGCATCACAATGAAACTTTAACTTCTCACATATAATGATACCTTAGATATGCTTGTGTTAACTAGGACTATATATCCATCAAACCTTTTCGATTTGTAATTTCTTCGACGCGTTCACAAATCTTGGATATACTTAAAAGTCGACCTAGAGATGAAATCCAAAAAACTTGCAAAAAAGTAGTCCAATAATTAGGAAATAAAAAAAACTCAACTTATGATCTTTACCAATTATTTATTTAACAACAACTGATTCACTCCAAAAGTTTGTGAGTACGTGCTTTGTAGTTCTAATTACGAGAGTAATTAAAGTTATTAATACAATTGAAGTTATCAATTTTACAATTACTAAATAGATACTATACTCCACTGTGTCCTATTTCATAATTACTAGTAAAAAAAAATCACCTACTAGATGCTACCAGTTCATCAGACAGTTAGTACATAGAATTAATCTAAAGTGAACAAATAATTGAAAGTAAAAGACGAAGAAAATAATCAATAAATGGAGAGAAGTGATACCGGGTTTAAGTGATCAATGGCTAAGACTTCGACATAGGACCAACCATTGTGCTCCGCCTCACATCCGAGATTCGACATGCTAGGCCACATCAATGACACTTCTAGTTTGCGACACCTAGAGACGAGAGACGAACCCTGAAAAACCCTAGAAAGGTGAGAAGAAGGGAGAAAGGTGACGGGGCTACCTCAGGGAGAGTGGAGCAAAGATCGAGATCGGTGGTAGCCTTGTGTTGCCGAGATAGCAGACGTGGCGGTGGAGGATTCAAGATGGATCATATCAGAAGTAGCGAACAAGGCGGCGATGTGAAATGAATTTCACAGTTTTTAGGTTTGAGCAAGTAGCGAAGTAGCGATCTGCTGAGAAAGAAAAAAAGGGGCAAACTCAGCAGCATTGGTAACAAAGTATCATTTGCATGAGTAGTAATATTAGTTGCATCTATATAAATTGCATGGGTCGAAATTTTGTTAGCCTATTCTAATTAGTTTGCGAACCCATGCTGATATTTATTTCTGCATCGACCAAACTTACCAATGCAGTTTAACTTATATTACCTATGCTACTATAGCATTTTCTAGTAGTGTCGGTACTCTAAAGAATACCGATTGATATCAATTTCCTGGTTTTGAATAAAAAGAACCCGACTCTGGCATAGAAGCCAACCCCTGTACCTTTGACTGGTACCAATCATTCCTCTTCCTTTTATTTCTACATACTATGATCACTTTGTTGGCTCAAACAAGCTCTTGTATTTGTTGATTTGCAAAATAATGTTGAATTTTACAAAGCTTTGTCTTTTGAGAAATTATGTAGGTAATTTTCAAGAGGAGTTTTGAGGCTTCAAACGATCTCCGATGGGCCTAAAAGTGATCTAGTACGGGCTAGCCCGATATCGACTTTAGATTTCGTTGTGAGCTTTCTAATGCCACGAAGAACGCTGAAATCGGATTTACAAGTCAAAAGTTATGGTCGTTTGAAAACGAAGACAATCAAGCATGAAGATCAAGATAAAAATGAAGACATGCTTAGGTTATTTAGATTTTAGTTTATTTAAATTTGAGTACAAAAGAGCAACGGAATCCGAAACAAATAGGGTATAGTGTTATAACGCTAAACTTGGCGTTATAACGCTAGATGTCCAAAATGGTAACTTTTGGCCAAACCTTACATCAAACCGAGATAGCGTTATAACGCTATATTTGGCATTATAACGCTAAATGGATGAAATGTTCAAACTGAATTTTAAAATAGAAATTGAATCAATAAATTCCAAAACATCAAGAATATGTCTTAGATATATTTTAAGTTTGGGAATATGAAATTTATTTCATCAAAAACGTCATTTAAATTAGTTGCAAAATCATTCACACAAAGTTCCAGAGAGGTTAGCGTTATAACGCCAAGGTAAGTTAAGGTTCTAAAAACTGGCTAAGTATTTAAATTTCTGTAGGAATTTGATATAGCATTATAACGCCAAACAAATCCCAATGGTCAAATTTCTTGTCCTGGCACTAGATATCATTATAACGCTATGTTTTGTACATAGATTAGCGTTATAAAGCTACTAGAAAATTTGTTCCAACGGTCATAATTTTTGTCCATATCCAAGATAGTGTTATAACACTATTGTTTCTATAGAAGATAGCGTTATAACGCTATCTGGCATAGAGGTGCTTTTGGCCAGCATTGTACCCTATATATCCTTCTCCCTCAACATTTGATATAGTTGTTCTATTCTATTCAATCAACACCATTACCAGCAACCTTGAGCTTTATACCTATAGCCATATCCTTGCTCTTAATCCCAAGTTTAATTAGCTAAATCTAATCTAGGGATTATAGAGAGTTGTTTGTTTGAGTGATTTTATAGCTAAACCTTTTCATTTGGAAATTGTCAAATTGATTGTGAGTGTGTGTGTTGCCTTGAGCTCCACCTGAGTGTGTAAGTGAGTTCAAGGAAGTCGGCTCGATTCTCCACTGGTGTGTGTAAGCAAGATAGAGTTCGGCGTTGGGTTAGGATTGGCGGCTCTACCAGTATGTGTAAGAGAACCCCAATTCCAAAGTTGTACGCTAAGCAAGCAGATTTTTGTTTAGTGGAGCGGACCGGGCTTGTTACCGCAAGAAGCGGGGGCACCAGGGACTCGGAGACGTAGGCGAGGCATTCGTGCAAGTCGAACTCCCGATTGAGCATTTCTTTCCTCTTTTCTCTATTTATATTTATCTCAATTCAATTAGTTTAAATTGCTTGATTTGTTTGTGAATTGAATTGAGTTGTGCTTGAATTGCTTGATTAGAGAATTGATTGAATTGCTTGTTGAATTGCATAAATTGAATTGATTGCCATAGTTTGTGAAATTTTCAATTTAGGTCCCTATTTGGTTGAACCGAGCAAAATTTAATTAAGAACCTAGGCCCCTAGGTTCTACACACTTGAGACTATATTTTCCTGACATTTTAAAACCGTAAGAAAACCACTGTTAATCCTAAGAATTCCCTTTTTAATTGTCATGCAAATCTTCATCTGATGATATTTCATGTGCTTCATTTGACAGTAGCTGTACTCGACTCTCTTGTGCATCCTGATTCATTTGATTCCTTGGTTGCACTGTGTAATTCCTGAAAAATTTCCTATATGGCCTGTGCCACCTGTCCAATATATATTTAGATGAATGATTGAACTGTAAATTGATTTAATATCTCTCATTGGTTTATTTTGGAAAATCATATTATTTCTCTCCATCCATATTATCCATATAAAAGCTGCAAATAAAGTTGCCCAATTTTGTTTATCATTTGTATTAAATGTCATTATTGATGCCCATAGTTTCTTAATGGTAGATGTGTCTAACTTTATTCCACTTGGATGTGAGTATTTGATTATCATCCAAAAAATTTCACAAATTTTGCATTGCATGAATAAATGCTCTATTGTCTCTTCTTTGTCCTTAGAAAATATACACATTTTGTCTACTTGGATCCCTTTTTTAATTAAATTGTCTCTGGTAAGAAATCTTTGTTGTAAAACTAACCAAGTAAATAATTTGAATTTTAATGGAATTTTGAGATTCCAAACTATGTATCTTAAATCTATGTGTATCCCACCATTGTTTAAAAAACTGTACATTGATTGTACAGAATATCTACCAATTGGTTCTAAACACCAACTTGATGAGTCCTCAATTTCTGAAAAATTTAAATTACCCAAAATTCTTTTTATATCTTCCTTTTGATTTCTCATTTCCCTACTGCATCCTCTAGTTAAGTGTAGATTAATATTACCATTATTCCAGATTTTTTCTAATGAGATATTATCATATTTTGATTTTACAAAAACCAATGGGTATTGTACCTTTAAAGCATAGTTATTATGCCATATGTCATTCCAAAAATCAATTGTTTTCCCATTGCCTACAATTCTTTTGTTGTTAATTTGAACTAATTTGTATAATTAACTAACTCCTATCCAAAATGGTGAAGATTTTGTGCTATATTTATTATATTTTGCAATTATTACTTTTTTCAATAATCCTTGATATTCTTCAAATAACAATAGCCATGCCCACTTACATATTAGTGCACATTTCATTTGCATTAAATTTAGAATTTCCACCCTCCAAATTCCCTTTTTCTGCATAATTTTTTCCATTTTACCAAACATATTTTCTTTTTATGTTCTCCCCCTGACCATAATTTTTTTTTCCTTATTTTGTCTATTTCTTTCCATACCCACTTTGGCATTTTATACCCATAAATGATGTACTTTGATTAGAAACACTTGTCATAGAAGTATAAGTGCTGTGTGTTGTTTTCTTGATTGGTTAGCACCCATAAATGAAGTACTTTGATCAGAAACACTTCTCGTAGAAGCATAAATGCTTTGTGGTGTTTTCTTGATTGGTTACCACCCATAAAACGAAGTAAGCTGATTAGAAGCACTTCTGATTGAAGTACTAGTGCTTCATGGTGTTTTCTTGAATGGTTATCTCCCATAAATGAAGTACTTTGATCAGAAACACTTCTCAAAGAAGTATAATTGCTTTGGGCTGTTTTCTTGAATGGTTATCACCCATAAATGAAGAACATTAATTTGAAACACTTCTCATAGAAGCATAAATGTTTTCTGGTGTTTTCTTGATTAGTTACCACCCATAAATGAAGTACTCTGATTAGAAACACATCTAATTGAAGTATAAGTGCTTTGTGGTGTTTTCTTGAATGGTTATCACCCACAAATGAATTACTTTGATGAGAAACACTCCTCATAGAAGCATAAATGCTTTGTGGTGTTTACTTGATTGGTTAACACTCATAAATGTAGTACTTTGATTATAAACACTTCTCTTAGCAGTATACGTGCTTTGTGGTGTTTTCTTGATTGGTTACCACCCATAAATGAAGTATTTTGATCAGAAACACTTCTCATAGAAGCATAAATACTTTGTGGTGTTTTCATGATTGGTTACCACCCATAAGTAAGCTGATTATAAACACTTCTCATTGAAGTATATGTTCTTTGTGGTGTTTTCTTGAATGGTTATCACCCCGAAATGAAGTACTTTGATTAGAAACACTTCCCATAGAAGTATAAGTGCTTTGTGGTGTTTTCTTGAATGTTTATCCCCCAAAAAAGAAGTATTTTGATTAGAAATACTTCTCATAGAAGCATAAATACTTTGTGGTGTTTTCTTGATTGGTTAACACTCATAAATGAAGTAAGTTGATTATAAACTCATCTCATTGAAGTATAAGTGCTTTGTGGTGTTTTCTTGAATGGTTATCACTCCGAAATGAGGTACTTTGATTAGAAACACTTTCCATAGAAGTATAAGTGCTTTGTGGTGTTTTTTTGAATGTTTATCGTCCATAAAAGAAGTACTTTGATTAGAAACACTTCTCATAGAAGCATAAATACTTTGTGGTGTTTTCTTGATTGGTTACCACCCATAAATTACGTACATTGATTAGAAACACTTCTAATTCAAGTATAAGTGCTTTGTGTTGTTTTCTTCAATGGTTATCACCCACAAATGAAGTACTTTGATGTGAAACACTTCTCATAGAAGCATAAATGCTTTGTGGTGTTTTCTTGATTGGTTACCACTCATAAATGAAGTACTTTGATTATAAACACTTCTCATAGAAGTGTACGTGCTTTGTGGTGTTTTCTTGAATGGTTTTCACTCATAAATGAAGTACTTTGATTAGAAGCACTTCTCATAGAACCATAAATACTTTGTTTTGTTTTCTTTATTGGGTTCCACCTATAAATGAAGTACTTTGATTAGAAACACATGTCATAGAAGTATAAGTATTTTGTTGTGTTTTCTTGATTAGTTACCGCCCATAAATGAAGTACTCTGATGAGAAACACTTCTCATAGAAGCATAAATACTTTGTGGTGATTTCTTGATTGGTTAACACTCATAAATGTAGTACTTTGATTATAAACACTTCTCTTAGCAGTATACGTGCTTTGTGCTGTTTTCTTCAATGGTTATCACCCATAAATGAAGTACGTTGATTAGAAACACTTGTCATAGAAGTATAAGTGTTGTGTGTTGTTTTCTTGATTGGTTAACACTCATAAATGTAGTACTTTGATTAAAAACACGTCTCACAGAAGCATAAATACTTTATGGTGTTTTATTGATTGGTTATCACCCATAAATGAAGTACTCTGATTAGAAACACTTCGCATAGAAGTATAAGTGCTTTGTGGTGATTTCTTGATTGGTTACCACCCATAAATGAAGTAATTTGATCAGAAACACTTCTCATAGAAGCATAAATACTTTGTGGTGTTTTCTTGATTGGTTAACACTCATAAATGAAGTAAGCTGATTATAAACTCTTCTCATTGAAGTATAAGTGCTTTGTGGTGTTTTCTTGAATGGTTATCACTCCGAAATGAAGTACTTTGATTAGAAACACTTCGCATAGAAGTATAAGTGCTTTGTGGTGTTTTCTTGATTGGTTACCACCCATAAATGAAGTACTTTGATCAGAAACACTTCTCATAGAAGCATAAATACTTTGTGGTGTTTTCTTGATTGGTTACCACCCATAAGTAAACTGATTATAAACACTTCTCATTGAAGTATAAGTGCTTTGTGGTGTTTTCTTGAATGGTTATCACCCCGAAATGAAGTACTTTGATTATAAACACTTCCCATAGAAGTATAAGTGCTTTGTGGTGTTTTCTTGAATGTTTATCCCCCATAAAAGAAGTACTTTGATTAGAAACACTTTTCATAGAAGCATAAATACTTTGTGGTGTTTTCTTGATTGGTTAACACTAATAAATGAAGTAAGCTGATTATAAACTCTTCTCATTGAAGTATAAGTGCTTTGTGGTGTTTTTTTGAATGTTTATCACCCCAAAATGAAGTACTTTGATTAGAAACACTTTCCATAGAAGAATAAGTGCTTTGTGGTGTTTTCTTGAATGTTTATCACCCATAAAAGAAGTACTTTGATTAGAAACACTTCTCATAGAAGCATAAATACTTTGTGGTGTTTTCATGATTGGTTAACACTCATAAATGTAGTACTTTGATTATAAACACTTCTCTTAGCAGTATACGTGCTTTGTGCTGTTTTCTTGAATGGTTATCACCCATAAATGAAGTACGTTGATTAGAAACACTTGTCATAGAAGTATAAGTGCTGTGTGTTGTTTTCTTGAATGGTTAGCACCCATAAATGAAGTACTTTGATCAGAAACACTTCTCGTAGAAGCATAAATGTTTTGTGGTGTTTTCTTGATTGGTTACCACCCATAAAATGAAGTAAGCTGATTAGAAGCACTTCTGATTGAAGTATAAGTGCTTCATGGTGTTTTCTTGAATGGTTATCTCACATAAATGAAGTACTCTGATTAGAAACACGTCTAATTGAAGTATAAGTGCTTTGTGGTGTTTTCTTGATTGGTTATCACCCAGAAATGAATTACTTTGATGAGAAACACTTCTCATAGAAGCATAAATGCTTTGTGGTGTTTTCTTGATTGGTTAACACTCATAAATGTAGTACTTTGATTATAAACACTTCTCTTAGCAGTATACGTGCTTTGTGGTGTTTTCTTGATTGGTTACCACCCATAAATGAAGTAGTTTGATCAGAAACACTTCTCATAGAAGCATAAATACTTTGTGGTGTTTTCTTGATTGGTTAACACTCATAAATGAAGTAAGCTGATTATAAACTCTTCTCATTGAAGTATAAGTGCTTTGTGGTGTTTTCTTGAATAGTTATCACCCCGAAATGAAGTACTTTAATTAGAAACACTTTCCATAGAAGTATAAGTGATTTGTGGTGTTTTCTTGATTGGTTACCACCCATAAATTACGTACAATTATTAGAAACACTTCTAATTGAAGTATAAGTGCTTTGTGTTGTTTTCCTGAATGGTTATCACCCATAAATGAAGTACTCTGATTAGAAACATTTCGCATATAAGTATAAGTGCTTTGTGGTGTATTCTTGATTGATTACCACCCATAAATGAAGTAGTTTGATCAGAAACACTTCTCATAGAAGCATAAATACTTTGTGGTGTTTTCTTGATAGGTTACCACCCATAAGTAAGCTGATTATACACACTTTTCATTGAAGTATAAGTGCTTTGTGGTGTTTTCTTGAATGGTTATCACCCCGAAATGAAGTACTTTGATTAGAAACACTTCTCATAGAAGTATAAGTGCTTTGTGGTGTTTTCTTGAATGTTTATCCCCCATAAAAGAAGTACTTTGATTAGAAACACTTCTCATAGAAGCATAAATGTTTTGTGGTGTTTCCTTGATTAGTTATCGCCCATAAATGAAGTACTCTGATGAGAAACACTTCTCATAGAAGCATAAATACTTTGTGGTGTTTTCTTGATTGGGTAACACTCATAAATGTAGTACTTTGATTATAAACACTTCTCTTAGCAGTATACGTGCTTTGTGGTGTTTTCTTGATTGGTTACCACCCATAAATGAAGTACTTTGATCAGAAACACTTCTCATAGAAGCATAAATACTTTGTGGTGTTTTCTTGATTGGTTACCACCCATAAGTAAGCTGATTAGAAACACTTCTCATAGAAGCATAAATACTTTGTGGTGTTTTCTTGATTGGTTAACACTCATAAATGAAGTAAGCTGATTATAAACTCTTTTCATTGAAGTAATAGTGCTTTGTGGTGTTTTCTTGAATGGTTATCACCTCGAAATGAAGTACTTTGATTAGAAACACTTCCCATAAAAGTATAAGTGCTTTGTGGTGTTTTCTTGAATGTTTATCCTCCATAAAAGAAGTACTTTGATTAGAAACACTTCTCATAGAAGCATAAATAATTTCTGGTGTTTTCTTGAATGGTTGTCACCCACAAATGAAGTAATTTGATTAAAAACACGTCTCACAGAAGCATAAATACTTTGTGGTGTTTTATTGATTGGTTATCACCCATAAATGAAGTACTCTGATTAGAAACACTTCGCATAGAAGTATAAGTGCTTTGTGGTGTTTTCTTGATTGGTTACCACCCATAAATGAAGTACTTTGATGAGAAACACTTCTCATAGAAGCATAAATACTTTGTGGCGTTTTCTTGATTGGTTAACACTCATAAATGAAGTAAGCTGATTATAAACTCTTCTCATTGAAGTATAAGTGATTTGTGGTGTTTTCTTGAATGGTTATCACCCCGAAATGAAGTACTTTGATTATAAACAGTTCCCATAGAAGTATAAGTGCTTTGTGGTGTTTTCTTGAATGTTTATCCCCCATAAAAGAAGTACTTTGATTAGAAACACTTTTCATAGAAGCATAAATACTTTGTGGTGTTTTCTTGATTGGTTAACACTAATAAATGAAGTAAGCTGTTTATAAACTCTTCTCATTGAAGTATAAGTGCTTTGTGGTGTTTTCTTGAATGTTTATCACCCCAAAATGAAGTACTTTGATTAGAAACACTTTCCATAGAAGAATAAGTGCTTTGTGGTGTTTTCTTGAATGTTTATCACCCATAAAAGAAGTACTTTGATTAGAAACACTTCTCATAGAAGAATAAATACTTTGTGGTGTTTTCATGATTGGTTAACACTCATAAATGTAGTACTTTGATTATAAACACTTCTCTTAGCAGTATACGTGCTTTGTGCTGTTTTCTTGAATGGTTATCACCCATAAATGAAGTACGTTGATTAGAAACACTTGTCATAGAAGTATAAGTGCTGTGTGTTGTTTTCTTGAATGGTTAGCACCCATAAATGAAGTACTTTGATCAGAAACACTTCTCGTAGAAGCATAAATGTTTTGTGGTGTTTTCTTGATTGGTTACCACCCATAAAATGAAGTAAGCTGATTAGAAGCACTTCTGATTGAAGTATAAGTGCTTCATGGTGTTTTCTTGAATGGTTATCTCACATAAATGAAGTACTCTGATTAGAAACACGTCTAATTGAAGTATAAGTGCTTTGTGGTGTTTTCTTGATTGGTTATCACCCAGAAATGAATTACTTTGATGAGAAACACTTCTCATAGAAGCATAAATGCTTTGTGGTGTTTTCTTGATTGGTTAACACTCATAAATGTAGTACTTTGATTATAAACACTTCTCTTAGCAGTATACGTGCTTTGTGGTGTTTTCTTGATTGGTTACCACCCATAAATGAAGTAGTTTGATCAGAAACACTTCTCATAGAAGCATAAATACTTTGTGGTGTTTTCTTGATTGGTTAACACTCATAAATGAAGTAAGCTGATTATAAACTCTTCTCATTGAAGTATAAGTGCTTTGTGGTGTTTTCTTGAATAGTTATCACCCCGAAATGAAGTACTTTAATTAGAAACACTTTCCATAGAAGTATAAGTGATTTGTGGTGTTTTCTTGATTGGTTACCACCCATAAATTACGTACAATTATTAGAAACACTTCTAATTGAAGTATAAGTGCTTTGTGCTGTTTTCCTGAATGGTTATCACCCATAAATGAAGTACTCTGATTAGAAACATTTCGCATATAAGTATAAGTGCTTTGTGGTGTATTCTTGATTGATTACCACCCATAAATGAAGTAGTTTGATCAGAAACACTTCTCATAGAAGCATAAATACTTTGTGGTGTTTTCTTGATAGGTTACCACCCATAAGTAAGCTGATTATACACACTTTTCATTGAAGTATAAGTGCTTTGTGGTGTTTTCTTGAATGGTTATCACCCCGAAATGAAGTACTTTGATTAGAAACACTTCTCATAGAAGTATAAGTGCTTTGTGGTGTTTTCTTGAATGTTTATCCCCCATAAAAGAAGTACTTTGATTAGAAACACTTCTCATAGAAGCATAAATGTTTTGTGGTGTTTTCTTGATTAGTTATCGCCCATAAATGAAGTACTCTGATGAGAAACACTTCTAATAGAAGCATAAATACTTTGTGGTGTTTTCTTGATTGGGTAACACTCATAAATGTAGTACTTTGATTATAAACACTTCTCTTAGCAGTATACGTGCTTTGTGGTGTTTTCTTGATTGGTTACCACCCATAAATGAAGTACTTTGATCAGAAACACTTCTCATAGAAGCATAAATACTTTGTGGTGTTTTCTTGATTGGTTACCACCCAAAAGTAAGCTGATTAGAAACACTTCTCATAGAAGCATAAATACTTTGTGGTGTTTTCTTGATTGGTTAACACTCATAAATGAAGTAAGCTGATTATAAACTCTTTTCATTGAAGTATAAGTGCTTTGTGGTGTTTTCTTGAATGGTTATCACCTCGAAATGAAGTACTTTGATTAGAAACACTTCCCATAAAAGTATAAGTGCTTTGTGGTGTTTTCTTGAATGTTTATCCTCCATAAAAGAAGTACTTTGATTAGAAACACTTCTCATAGAAGCATAAATACTTTCTGGTGTTTTCTTGAATGGTTGTCACCCACAAATGAAGTAATTTGATTAAAAACACGTCTCACAGAAGCATAAATAATTTGTGGTGTTTTATTGATTGGTTATCACCCATAAATGAAGTACTCTGATTAGAAACACTTCGCATAGAAGTATAAGTGCTTTGTGGTGTTTTCTTGATTGGTTACCACCCATAAATGAAGTACTTTGATGAGAAACACTTCTCATAGAAGCATAAATACTTTGTGGTGTTTTCTTGATTGGTTAACACTCATAAATGAAGTAAGCTGATTATAAACTCTTCTCATTGAAGTATAAGTGATTTGTGGTGTTTTCTTGAATGGTTATCACCCCGAAATGAAGTACTTTGATTATAAACACTTCCCATAGAAGTATAAGTGATTTGTGGTGTTTTCTTGAATGTATCCCCCATAAAAGAAGTACTTTGATTAGAAACACTTCTCATAGAAGCATAAATATTTTGTGGTGTTTTCTTGATTGGTTAACGCTCATAAATGTAGTACTTTGATTATAAACACTTCTCTTAGCAGTATACGTGCTTTGTGCTGTTTTCTTGAATGGTTATCACCCATAAATGAAGTACGTTGATTAGAAACACTTGTCATAGAAGTATAAGTGCTGTGTGTTGTTTTCTTGAATGGTTAGCACCCATAAATGAAGTACTTTGATCAGAAACACTTCTCGTAGAAGCATAAATGTTTTGTGGTGTTTTCTTGATTGGTTACCACCCATAAAATGAAGTAAGCTGATTAGAAGCACTTCTGATTGAAGTATAAGTGCTTCATGGTGTTTTCTTGAATGGTTATCTCACATAAATGAAGTACTCTGATTAGAAACACGTCTAATTGAAGTATAAGTGCTTTGTGGTGTTTTCTTGATTGGTTATCACCCAGAAATGAATTACTTTGATGAGAAACACTTCTCATAGAAGCATAAATGCTTTGTGGTGTTTTCTTGATTGGTTAACACTCATAAATGTAGTACTTTGATTATAAACACTTCTCTTAGCAGTATACGTGCTTTGTGGTGTTTTCTTGATTGGTTACCACCCATAAATGAAGTAGTTTGATCAGAAACACTTCTCATAGAAGCATAAATACTTTGTGGTGTTTTCTTGATTGGTTAACACTCATAAATGAAGTAAGCTGATTATAAACTCTTCTCATTGAAGTATAAGTGCTTTGTGGTGTTTTCTTGAATAGTTATCACCCCGAAATGAAGTACTTTAATTAGAAACACTTTCCATAGAAGTATAAGTGATTTGTGGTGTTTTCTTGATTGGTTACCACCCATAAATTACGTACAATTATTAGAAACACTTCTAATTGAAGTATAAGTGCTTTGTGTTGTTTTCCTGAATGGTTATCACCCATAAATGAAGTACTCTGATTAGAAACATTTCGCATATAAGTATAAGTGCTTTGTGGTGTATTCTTGATTGATTACCACCCATAAATGAAGTAGTTTGATCAGAAACACTTCTCATAGAAGCATAAATACTTTGTGGTGTTTTCTTGATAGGTTACCACCCATAAGTAAGCTGATTATACACACTTTTCATTGAAGTATAAGTGCTTTGTGGTGTTTTCTTGAATGGTTATCACCCCGAAATGAAGTACTTTGATTAGAAACACTTCTCATAGAAGTATAAGTGCTTTGTGGTGTTTTCTTGAATGTTTATCCCCCATAAAAGAAGTACTTTGATTAGAAACACTTCTCATAGAAGCATAAATGTTTTGTGGTGTTTTCTTGATTAGTTATCGCCCATAAATGAAGTACTCTGATGAGAAACACTTCTCATAGAAGAATAAATACTTTGTGGTGTTTTCTTGATTGGGTAACACTCATAAATGTAGTACTTTGATTATAAACACTTCTCTTAGCAGTATACGTGCTTTGTGGTGTTTTCTTGATTGGTTACCACCCATAAATGAAGTACTTTGATCAGAAACACTTCTCATAGAAGCATAAATACTTTGTGGTGTTTTCTTGATTGGTTACCACCCATAAGTAAGCTGATTAGAAACACTTCTCATAGAAGCATAAATACTTTGTGGTGTTTTCTTGATTGGTTAACACTCATAAATGAAGTAAGCTGATTATAAACTCTTTTCATTGAAGTAATAGTGCTTTGTGGTGTTTTCTTGAATGGTTATCACCTCGAAATGAAGTACTTTGATTAGAAACACTTCCCATAAAAGTATAAGTGCTTTGTGGTGTTTTCTTGAATGTTTATCCTCCATAAAAGAAGTACTTTGATTAGAAACACTTCTCATAGAAGCATAAATAATTTCTGGTGTTTTCTTGAATGGTTGTCACCCACAAATGAAGTAATTTGATTAAAAACACGTCTCACAGAAGCATAAATACTTTGTGGTGTTTTATTGATTGGTTATCACCCATAAATGAAGTACTCTGATTAGAAACACTTCGCATAGAAGTATAAGTGCTTTGTGGTGTTTTCTTGAATGTTTATCCTCCATAAAAGAAGTACTTTGATTAGAAACACTTCTCATAGAAGCATAAATACTTTCTGGTGTTTTCTTGAATGGTTGTCACCCACAAATGAAGTAATTTGATTAAAAACACGTCTCACAGAAGCATAAATACTTTTTGGTGTTTTATTGATTGGTTATCACCCATAAATGAAGTACTCTGATTAGAAACACTTCGCATAGAAGTATAAGTGCTTTGTGGTATTTTCTTGATTGGTTACCACCCATAAATGAAGTACTTTGATGAGAAACACTTCTCATAGAAGCATAAATACTTTGTGGTGTTTTCTTGATTGGTTAACACTCATAAATGAAGTAAGCTGATTATAAACTCTTCTCATTGAAGTATAAGTGATTTGTGGTGTTTTCTTGAATGGTTATCACCCCGAAATGAAGTACTTTGATTATAAACACTTCCCATAGAAGTATAAGTGATTTGTGGTGTTTTCTTGAATGTATCCCCCATAAAAGAAGTACTTTGATTAGAAACACTTCTCATAGAAGCATAAATACTTTGTGGTGTTTTCTTGATTGGTTAACGCTCATAAATGTAGTACTTTGATTATAAACACTTCTCTTAGCAGTATACGTGCTTTGTGCTGTTTTCTTGAATGGTTATCACCCATAAATGAAGTACGTTGATTAGAAACACTTGTCATAGAAGTATAAGTGCTGTGTGTTGTTTTCTTGAATGGTTAGCACCCATAAATGAAGTACTTTGATCAGAAACACTTCTCGTAGAAGCATAAATGTTTTGTGGTGTTTTCTTGATTGGTTACCACCCATAAAATGAAGTAAGCTGATTAGAAGCACTTCTGATTGAAGTATAAGTGCTTCATGGTGTTTTCTTGAATGGTTATCTCACATAAATGAAGTACTCTGATTAGAAACACGTCTAATTGAAGTATAAGTGCTTTGTGGTGTTTTCTTGATTGGTTATCACCCAGAAATGAATTACTTTGATGAGAAACACTTCTCATAGAAGCATAAATGCTTTGTGGTGTTTTCTTGATTGGTTAACACTCATAAATGTAGTACTTTGATTATAAACACTTCTCTTAGCAGTATACGTGCTTTGTGGTGTTTTCTTGATTGGTTACCACCCATAAATGAAGTAGTTTGATCAGAAACACTTCTCATAGAAGCATAAATACTTTGTGGTGTTTTCTTGATTGGTTAACACTCATAAATGAAGTAAGCTGATTATAAACTCTTCTCATTGAAGTATAAGTGCTTTGTGGTGTTTTCTTGAATAGTTATCACCCCGAAATGAAGTACTTTAATTAGAAACACTTTCCATAGAAGTATAAGTGATTTGTGGTGTTTTCTTGATTGGTTACCACCCATAAATTACGTACAATTATTAGAAACACTTCTAATTGAAGTATAAGTGCTTTGTGTTGTTTTCCTGAATGGTTATCACCCATAAATGAAGTACTCTGATTAGAAACATTTCGCATATAAGTATAAGTGCTTTGTGGTGTATTCTTGATTGATTACCACCCATAAATGAAGTAGTTTGATCAGAAACACTTCTCATAGAAGCATAAATACTTTGTGGTGTTTTCTTGATAGGTTACCACCCATAAGTAAGCTGATTATACACACTTTTCATTGAAGTATAAGTGCTTTGTGGTGTTTTCTTGAATGGTTATCACCCCGAAATGAAGTACTTTGATTAGAAACACTTCTCATAGAAGTATAAGTGCTTTGTGGTGTTTTCTTGAATGTTTATCCCCCATAAAAGAAGTACTTTGATTAGAAACACTTCTCATAGAAGCATAAATGTTTTGTGGTGTTTTCTTGATTAGTTATCGCCCATAAATGAAGTACTCTGATGAGAAACACTTCTCATAGAAGCATAAATACTTTGTGGTGTTTTCTTGATTGGGTAACACTCATAAATGTAGTACTTTGATTATAAACACTTCTCTTAGCAGTATACGTGCTTTGTGGTGTTTTCTTGATTGGTTACCACCCATAAATGAAGTACTTTGATCAGAAACACTTCTCATAGAAGCATAAATACTTTGTGGTGTTTTCTTGATTGGTTACCACCCATAAGTAAGCTGATTAGAAACACTTCTCTTAGAAGCATAAATACTTTGTGGTGTTTTCTTGATTGGTTAACACTCATAAATGAAGTAAGCTGATTATAAACTCTTTTCATTGAAGTATAAGTGCTTTGTGGTGTTTTCTTGAATGGTTATCACCTCGAAATGAAGTACTTTGATTAGAAACACTTCCCATAAAAGTATAAGTGCTTTGTGGTGTTTTCTTGAATGTTTATCCTCCATAAAAGAAGTACTTTGATTAGAAACACTTCTCATAGAAGCATAAATACTTTGTGGTGTTTTCTTGATTGGTTAACACTCATAAATGTAGTACTTTGATTATAAACACTTCTCTTAGCAGTATACGTGCTTTGTGGTGTTTTCTTGAATGGTTATCACCCCAAAATGAAGTACTTTGATTAGAAACACTTTCCATAGAAGAATAAGTGCTTTGTGGTGTTTTCTTGAATGTTTATCACCCATAAAAGAAGTACTTTGATTAGAAACACTTCTCATAGAAGCATAAATACTTTGTGGTGTTTTCTTGATTGGTTAACACTCATAAATGTAGTACTTTGATTATAAACACTTCTCTTAGCAGTATACGTGCTTTGTGGTGTTTTCTTGATTGGTTACCACCCATAAATGAAGTACTTTGATCAGAAACACTTCTCATAGAAGCATAAATACTTTGTGGTGTTTTCTTGATTGGTTACCACCCATAAGTAAGCTGATTAGAAACACTTCTCATAGAAGCATAAATACTTTGTGGTGTTTTCTTGATTGGTTAACACTCATAAATGAAGTAAGCTGATTATAAACTCTTTTCATTGAAGTATAAGTGCTTTGTGGTGTTTTCTTGAATGGTTATCACCTCGAAATGAAGTACTTTGATTAGAAACACTTCCCATAAAAGTATAAGTGCTTTGTGGTGTTTTCTTGAATGTTTATCCTCCATAAAAGAAGTACTTTGATTAGAAACACTTCTCATAGAAGCATAAATACTTTGTGGTGTTTTCTTGATTGGTTAACACTCATAAATGTAGTACTTTGATTATAAACACTTCTCTTAGCAGTATACGTGCTTTGTGGTGTTTTCTTGAATGGTTATCACCCCAAAATGAAGTACTTTGATTAGAAACACTTTCCATAGAAGAATAAGTGCTTTGTGGTGTTTTCTTGAATGTTTATCACCCATAAAAGAAGTACTTTGATTAGAAACACTTCTCATAGAAGCATAAATACTTTGTGGTGTTTTCTTGATTGGTTAACACTCATAAATGTAGTACTTTGATTATAAACACTTCTCTTAGCAGTATACGTGCTTTGTGTTGTTTTCTTGAATGGTTAGCACCCATAAATGAAGTACTTTGATCAGAAACACTTCTCGTAGAATCATAAATGTTTTGTGGTGTTTTCTTGATTGGTTACCACCCATAAAATGAAGTAAGCTGATTAGAAGCACTTCTGATTGAAGTATAAGTGCTTCATGGTGTTTTCTTGAATGGTTATCTCACATAAATGAAGTACTCTGATTAGAAACACGTCTAATTGAAGTATAAGTGCTTTGTGGTGTTTTCTTGATTGGTTATCACCCAGAAATGAATTACTTTGATGAGAAACACTTCTCATAGAAGTATAAGTGCTTTGTGGTGTTTTCTTGAATGTTTATCCCCCAGAAAAGAAGTACTTTGATTAGAAACACTTCTCATAGAAGCATAAATGTTTTGTGGTGTTTTCTTGATTAGTTATCGCCCATAAATGAAGTACTCTGATGAGAAACACTTCTCATAGAAGCTTAAATACTTTGTGGTGTTTTCTTGATTGGATAACACTCATAAATGTAGTACTTTGATTATAAACACTTCTCTTAGCAGTATACGTGCTTTGTGGTGTTTTCTTGATTGGTTACCACACATAAATGAAGTACTTTGATCAGAAACACTTCTCATAGAAGCATAAATACTTTGTGGTGTTTTCTTGATTGGTTACCACCCATAAGTAAACTGATTAGAAACACTTCTCGTAGAAGCATAAATACTTTGTGGTGTTTTCTTGATTGGTTAACACTCATAAATGAAGTAAGCTGATTATAAACTCTTTTCATTGAAGTATAAGTGCTTTGTGGTGTTTTCTTGAATGGTTATCACCTCGAAATGAAGTACTTTGATTAGAAACACTTCCCATAAAAGTATAAGTGCTTTGTGGTGTTTTCTTGATTGTTTATCCTCCATAAAAGAAGTACTTTGATTAGAAACACTTCTCATAGAAGCATAAATACTCTCTGGTGTTTTCTTGAATGGTTGTCACCCACAAATGAAGTAATTTGATTAAAAACACATCTCACAGAAGCATAAATACTTTGTGGTGTTTTATTGATTGGTTATCACCCATAAATGAAGTACTCTGATTAGAAACACTTCGCATAGAAGTATAAGTGCTTTGTGGTGTTTTCTTGATTGGCTACCACCCATAAATGAAGTACTTTGATCAGAAACACTTCTCATAGAAGCATAAATACTTTCTGGTGTTTTCTTGAATGGTTGTCACCCACAAATGAAGTAATTTGATTAAAAACACGTCTCACAGAAGCATAAATACTTTGTGGTGTTTTATTGATTGGTTGTCACCCATAAATGAAGTACTCTGATTAGAAACACTTCGCATAGAAGTATAAGTGCTTTGTGGTGTTTTCTTGATTGGTTACCACCCATAAATGAAGTACTTTGATGAGAAACACTTCTCATAGAAGCATAAATACTTTGTGGTGTTTTCTTGATTGGTTACCACCCATAAGTAAGCTGATTAGAAACACTGCTCATAGAAGCATAAATACTTTGTGGTGTTTTCTTGATTGGTTAACACTCATAAATGAAGTAAGCTGATTATAAACTCTTCTCATTGAAGTATAAGTGATTTGTGGTGTTTTCTTGAATGGTTATCACCCCGAAATTAAGTACTTTGATTATAAACACTTCCCATAGAAGTATAAGTGCTTTGTGGTGTTTTCTTAAATGTTTATCCCCCATAAAAGAAGTACTTTGATTAGAAACACTTTTCATAGAAGCATAAATACTTTGTGGTGTTTTCTTGATTGGTTAACACTAATAAATGAAGTAAGCTGATTATAAACTCTTCTCATTGAAGTATAAGTGCTTTGTGGTGTTTTCTTGAATGTTTATCACCCCAAAATGAAGTACTTTGATTAGAAACACTTTCCATAGAAGAATAAGTGCTTTGTGGTGTTTTCTTGAATGTTTATCACCCATAAAAGAAGTACTTTGAATAGAAACACTTCTCATAGAAGCATAAATACTTTGTGGTGTTTTCTTGATTGGTTAACACTCATAAATGAAGTAAGCTGATTATAAACTCTTCTCATTGAAGTATAAGTGCTTTGTGGTGTTTTCTTGAATGGTTATCACCCCGAAATGAAGTACTTTGATTAGAAACACTTCCCATAGAAGTATAAGTGCTTTGTGGTGTTTTCTTGAATTCTTATCCCCCATAAAAGAAGTGCTTTGATTAGAAACACTTCTCATAGAAGCATAAATACTTTCTGGTGTTTTCTTGAATGGTTGTCACCCACAAATGAAGTAATTTGATTAAAAACACGTCTCACAGAAGCATAAATACTTTATGGTGTTTTATTGATTGGTTATCACCCATAAATGAAGTACTCTGATTAGAAACACTTCGCATAGAAGTATAAGTGCTTTGTGGTGTTTTCTTGATTGGTTACCACCCATAAATGAAGTACTTTGATCAGAAACACTTCTCATAGAAGCATAAATACTTTGTGGTGTTTTCTTGATTGGTTACCACCCATAAGTAAGCTGATTAGAAACACTTCTCATAGAAGCATAAATACTTTGTGGTGTTTTCTTGATTGGTTAACACTCATAAATGAAGTAAGCTGATTATAAACTCTTCTCATTGAAGTATAAGTGATTTGTGGTGTTTTCTTGAATGGTTATCACCCCGAAATGAAGTACTTTGATTATAAACACTTCCCATAGAAGTATAAGTGCTTTGTGGTGTTTTCTTGAATGTTTATCCCCCATAAAAGAAGTACTTTGATTAGAAACACTTTTCATAGAAGCATAAATACTTTGTGGTGTTTTCTTGATTGGTTAACACTAATAAATGAAGTAAGCTGATTATAAACTCTTCTCATTGAAGTATAAGTGCTTTGTGGTGTTTTCTTGAATGTTTATCACCCCAAAATGAAGTACTTTGATTAGAAACACTTTCCATAGAAGAATAAGTGCTTTGTGGTGTTTTCTTGAATGTTTATCACCCATAAAAGAAGTACTTTGATTAGAAACACTTCTCATAGAAGCATAAATACTTTGTGGTGTTTTCTTGATTGGTTAACACTCATAAATGTAGTACTTTGATTATAAACACTTCTCTTAGCAGTATACGTGCTTTGTGCTGTTTTCTTCAATGGTTATCACCCATAAATGAAGTACGTTGATTAGAAACACTTGTCATAGAAGTATAAGTGCTGTGTGTTGTTTTCTTGAATGGTTAGCACCCATAAATGAAGTACTTTGATCAGAAACACTTCTCGTAGAAGCATAAATGTTTTGTGGTGTTTTCTTGATTGGTTACCACCCATAAAATGAAGTAAGCTGATTAGAAGCACTTCTGATTGAAGTATAAGTGCTTCATGGTGTTTTCTTGAATGGTTATCTCACATAAATGAAGTACTCTGATTAGAAACACGTCTAATTGAAGTATAAGTGCTTTGTGGTGTTTTCTTGATTGGTTATGACCCAGAAATGAATTACTTTGATGAGAAACACTTCTCATAGAAGTATAAGTGCTTTGTGGTGTTTTCTTGAATGTTTATCCCCCATAAAAGAAGTACTTTGATTAGAAACACTTCTCATAGAAGCATAAATGTTTTGTGGTGTTTTCTTGATTAGTTATCGCCCATAAATGAAGTACTCTGATGAGAAACACTTCTCATAGAAGCATAAATACTTTGTGGTGTTTTCTTGATTGGATAACACTCATAAATGTAGTACTTTGATTATAAACACTTCTCTTAGCAGTATACGTGCTTTGTGGTGTTTTCTTGATTGGTTACCACACATAAATGAAGTACTTTGATCAGAAACACTTCTCATAGAAGCATAAATACTTTGTGGTGTTTTCTTGATTGGTTACCACCCATAAGTAAACTGATTAGAAACACTTCTCGTAGAAGCATAAATACTTTGTGGTGTTTTCTTGATTGGTTAACACTCATAAATGAAGTAAGCTGATTATAAACTCTTTTCATTGAAGTATAAGTGCTTTGTGGTGTTTTCTTGAATGGTTATCACCTCGAAATGAAGTACTTTGATTAGAAACACTTCCCATAAAAGTATAAGTGCTTTGTGGTGTTTTCTTGATTGTTTATCCTCCATAAAAGAAGTACTTTGATTAGAAACACTTCTCATAGAAGCATAAATACTCTCTGGTGTTTTCTTGAATGGTTGTCACCCACAAATGAAGTAATTTGATTAAAAACACATCTCACAGAAGCATAAATACTTTGTGGTGTTTTATTGATTGGTTATCACCCATAAATGAAGTACTCTGATTAGAAACACTTCGCATAGAAGTATAAGTGCTTTGTGGTGTTTTCTTGATTGGTTACCACCCATAAATGAAGTACTTTGATCAGAAACACTTCTCATAGAAGCATAAATACTTTCTGGTGTTTTCTTGAATGGTTGTCACCCACAAATGAAGTAATTTGATTAAAAACACGTCTCACAGAAGCATAAATACTTTGTGGTGTTTTATTGATTGGTTATCACCCATAAATGAAGTACTCTGATTAGAAACACTTCGCATAGAAGTATAAGTGCTTTGTGGTGTTTTCTTGATTGGTTACCACCCATAAATGAAGTACTTTGATGAGAAACACTTCTCATAGAAGCATAAATACTTTGTGGTGTTTTCTTGATTGGTTACCACCCATAAGTAAGCTGATTAGAAACACTGCTCATAGAAGCATAAATACTTTGTGGTGTTTTCTTGATTGGTTAACACTCATAAATGAAGTAAGCTGATTATAAACTCTTCTCATTGAAGTATAAGTGATTTGTGGTGTTTTCTTGAATGGTTATCACCCCGAAATTAAGTACTTTGATTATAAACACTTCCCATAGAAGTATAAGTGCTTTGTGGTGTTTTCTTAAATGTTTATCCCCCATAAAAGAAGTACTTTGATTAGAAACACTTTTCATAGAAGCATAAATACTTTGTGGTGTTTTCTTGATTGGTTAACACTAATAAATGAAGTAAGCTGATTATAAACTCTTCTCATTGAAGTATAAGTGCTTTGTGGTGTTTTCTTGAATGTTTATCACCCCAAAATGAAGTACTTTGATTAGAAACACTTTCCATAGAAGAATAAGTGCTTTGTGGTGTTTTCTTGAATGTTTATCACCCATAAAAGAAGTACTTTGAATAGAAACACTTCTCATAGAAGCATAAATACTTTGTGGTGTTTTCTTGATTGGTTAACACTCATAAATGAAGTAAGCTGATTATAAACTCTTCTCATTGAAGTATAAGTGCTTTGTGGTGTTTTCTTGAATGGTTATCACCCCGAAATGAAGTACTTTGATTAGAAACACTTCCCATAGAAGTATAAGTGCTTTGTGGTGTTTTCTTGAATTCTTATCCCCCATAAAAGAAGTGCTTTGATTAGAACCACTTCTCATAGAAGCATAAATACTTTCTGGTGTTTTCTTGAATGGTTGTCACCCACAAATGAAGTAATTTGATTAAAAACACGTCTCTTAGCAGTATACGTGCTTTGTGCTGTTTTCTTCAATGGTTATCACCCATAAATGAAGTACGTTGATTAGAAACACTTGTCATAGAAGTATAAGTGCTGTGTGTTGTTTTCTTGAATGGTTAGCACCCATAAATGAAGTACTTTGATCAGAAACACTTCTCGTAGAAGCATAAATGTTTTGTGGTGTTTTCTTGATTGGTTACCACCCATAAAATGAAGTAAGCTGATTAGAAGCACTTCTGATTGAAGTATAAGTGCTTCATGGTGTTTTCTTGAATGGTTATCTCACATAAATGAAGTACTCTGATTAGAAACACGTCTAATTGAAGTATAAGTGCTTTGTGGTGTTTTCTTGATTGGTTATGACCCAGAAATGAATTACTTTGATGAGAAACACTTCTCATAGAAGTATAAGTGCTTTGTGGTGTTT
The DNA here is from genome assembly GCA_964058865.1 of Eleocharis quinqueflora. Lineage (NCBI taxonomy): Eukaryota > Viridiplantae > Streptophyta > Magnoliopsida > Poales > Cyperaceae > Eleocharis > Eleocharis quinqueflora. The sequence continues at coordinate 81,961 of CAXKVX010000328.1, forward strand.
TCTTGAATGTTTATCCCCCATAAAAGAAGTACTTTGATTAGAAACACTTCTCATAGAAGCATAAATGTTTTGTGGTGTTTTCTTGATTAGTTATCGCCCATAAATGAAGTACTCTGATGAGAAACACTTCTCATAGAAGCATAAATACTTTGTGGTGTTTTCTTGATTGGATAACACTCATAAATGTAGTACTTTGATTATAAACACTTCTCTTAGCAGTATACGTGCTTTTGTGGTGTTTTCTTGATTGGTTACCACACATAAATGAAGTACTTTGATCAGAAACACTTCTCATAGAAGCATAAATACTTTGTGGTGTTTTCTTGATTGGTTACCACCCATAAGTAAACTGATTAGAAACACTTCTCGTAGAAGCATAAATACTTTGTGGTGTTTTCTTGATTGGTTAACACTCATAAATGAAGTAAGCTGATTATAAACTCTTTTCATTGAAGTATAAGTGCTTTGTGGTGTTTTCTTGAATGGTTATCACCTCGAAATGAAGTACTTTGATTAGAAACACTTCCCATAAAAGTATAAGTGCTTTGTGGTGTTTTCTTGATTGTTTATCCTCCATAAAAGAAGTACTTTGATTAGAAACACTTCTCATAGAAGCATAAATACTCTCTGGTGTTTTCTTGAATGGTTGTCACCCACAAATGAAGTAATTTGATTAAAAACACATCTCACAGAAGCATAAATACTTTGTGGTGTTTTATTGATTGGTTATCACCCATAAATGAAGTACTCTGATTAGAAACACTTCGCATAGAAGTATAAGTGCTTTGTGGTGTTTTCTTGATTGGTTACCACCCATAAATGAAGTACTTTGATCAGAAACACTTCTCATAGAAGCATAAATACTTTCTGGTGTTTTCTTGAATGGTTGTCACCCACAAATGAAGTAATTTGATTAAAAACACGTCTCACAGAAGCATAAATACTTTGTGGTGTTTTATTGATTGGTTATCACCCATAAATGAAGTACTCTGATTAGAAACACTTCGCATAGAAGTATAAGTGCTTTGTGGTGTTTTCTTGATTGGTTACCACCCATAAATGAAGTACTTTGATGAGAAACACTTCTCATAGAAGCATAAATACTTTGTGGTGTTTTCTTGATTGGTTAACACTCATAAATGAAGTAAGCTGATTATAAACTCTTCTCATTGAAGTATAAGTGATTTGTGGTGTTTTCTTGAATGGTTATCACCCCGAAATGAAGTACTTTGATTATAAACACTTTCCATAGAAGTATAAGTGCTTTGTGGTGTTTTCTTGAATGGTTATCACCCCGAAATGAAGTACTTTGATAAGAAACACTTCTCATAGAAGTATAAGTGCTTTGTGGTGATTTCTTGAATGTTAATCCCCCATAAAAGAAGTACTTTGATTAGAAACACTTCTCATAGAAGCATAAATGTTTTGTGGTGTTTTCTTGATTAGTTATCGCCCATAAATGAAGTACTCTGATGAGAAACACTTCTCATAGAAGCTTAAATACTTTGTGGTGTTTTCTTGATTGGATAACACTCATAAATGTAGTACTTTGATTATAAACACTTCTCTTAGCTGTATACGTGCTTTGTGGTGTTTTCTTGATTGGTTACCACACATAAATGAAGTACTTTGATCAGAAACACTTCTCAAAGAAGCATAAATACTTTGTGGTGTTTTCTTGATTGGTTACCACCCATAAGTAAACTGATTAGAAACACTTCTCGTAGAAGCATAAATACTTTGTGGTGTTTTCTTGATTGGTTAACACTCATAAATGAAGTAAGCTGATTATAAACTCTTTTCATTGAAGTATAAGTGCTTTGTGGTGTTTTCTTGAATGGTTATCACCTCGAAATGAAGTACTTTGATTAGAAACACTTCCCATAAAAGTATAAGTGCTTTGTGGTGTTTTCTTGATTGTTTATCCTCCATAAAAGAAGTACTTTGATTAGAAACACTTCTCATAGAAGCATAAATACTCTCTGGTGTTTTCTTGAATGGTTGTCACCCACAAATGAAGTAATTTGATTAAAAACACATCTCACAGAAGCATAAATACTTTGTGGTGTTTTATTGATTGGTTATCACCCATAAATGAAGTACTCTGATTAGAAACACTTCGCATAAAAGTATAAGTGCTTTGTGGTGTTTTCTTGATTGGTTACCACCCATAAATGAAGTACTTTGATCAGAAACACTTCTCATAGAAGCATAAATACTTTCTGGTGTTTTCTTGAATGGTTGTCACCCACAAATGAAGTAATTTGATTAAAAACACGTCTCACAGAAGCATAAATACTTTGTGGTGTTTTATTGATTGGTTATCACCCATAAATGAAGTACTCTGATTAGAAACACTTCGCATAGAAGTATAAGTGCTTTGTGGTGTTTTCTTGATTGGTTACCACCCATAAATGAAGTACTTTGATGAGAAACACTTCTCATAGAAGCATAAATACTTTGTGGTGTTTTCTTGATTGGTTACCACCCATAAGTAAGCTGATTAGAAACACTGCTCATAGAAGCATAAATACTTTGTGGTGTTTTCTTGATTGGTTAACACTCATAAATGAAGTAAGCTGATTATAAACTCTTCTCATTGAAGTATAAGTGATTTGTGGTGTTTTCTTGAATGGTTATCACCCCGAAATTAAGTACTTTGATTATAAACACTTCCCATAGAAGTATAAGTGCTTTGTGGTGTTTTCTTAAATGTTTATCCCCCATAAAAGAAGTACTTTGATTAGAAACACTTTTCATAGAAGCATAAATACTTTGTGGTGTTTTCTTGATTGGTTAACACTAATAAATGAAGTAAGCTGATTATAAACTCTTCTCATTGAAGTATAAGTGCTTTGTGGTGTTTTCTTGAATGTTTATCACCCCAAAATGAAGTACTTTGATTAGAAACACTTTCCATAGAAGAATAAGTGCTTTGTGGTGTTTTCTTGAATGTTTATCACCCATAAAAGAAGTACTTTGAATAGAAACACTTCTCATAGAAGCATAAATACTTTGTGGTGTTTTCTTGATTGGTTAACACTCATAAATGAAGTAAGCTGATTATAAACTCTTCTCATTGAAGTATAAGTGCTTTGTGGTGTTTTCTTGAATGGTTATCACCCCGAAATGAAGTACTTTGATTAGAAACACTTCCCATAGAAGTATAAGTGCTTTGTGGTGTTTTCTTGAATTCTTATCCCCCATAAAAGAAGTGCTTTGATTAGAAACACTTCTCATAGAAGCATAAATACTTTCTGGTGTTTTCTTGAATGGTTGTCACCCACAAATGAAGTAATTTGATTAAAAACACGTCTCACAGAAGCATAAATACTTTATGGTGTTTTATTGATTGGTTATCACCCATAAATGAAGTACTCTGATTAGAAACACTTCGCATAGAAGTATAAGTGCTTTGTGGTGTTTTCTTGATTGGTTACCACCCATAAATGAAGTACTTTGATCAGAAACACTTCTCATAGAAGCATAAATACTTTGTGGTGTTTTCTTGATTGGTTACCACCCATAAGTAAGCTGATTAGAAACACTTCTCATAGAAGCATAAATACTTTGTGGTGTTTTCTTGATTGGTTAACACTCATAAATGAAGTAAGCTGATTATAAACTCTTCTCATTGAAGTATAAGTGATTTGTGGTGTTTTCTTGAATGGTTATCACCCCGAAATGAAGTACTTTGATTATAAACACTTCCCATAGAAGTATAAGTGCTTTGTGGTGTTTTCTTGAATGTTTATCCCCCATAAAAGAAGTACTTTGATTAGAAACACTTTTCATAGAAGCATAAATACTTTGTGGTGTTTTCTTGATTGGTTAACACTAATAAATGAAGTAAGCTGATTATAAACTCTTCACATTGAAGTATAAGTGCTTCGTGGTGTTTTCTTGAATGTTTATCACCCCAAAATGAAGTACTTTGATTAGAAACACTTTCCATAGAAGAATAAGTGCTTTGTGGTGTTTTCTTGAATGTTTATCACCCATAAAAGAAGTACTTTGATTAGAAACACTTCTCATAGAAGCATAAATACTTTGTGGTGTTTTCTTGATTGGTTAACACTCATAAATGTAGTACTTTGATTATAAACACTTCTCTTAGCAGTATACGTGCTTTGTGCTGTTTTCTTCAATGGTTATCACCCATAAATGAAGTACGTTGATTAGAAACACTTGTCATAGAAGTATAAGTGCTGTGTGTTGTTTTCTTGAATGGTTAGCACCCATAAATGAAGTACTTTGATCAGAAACACTTCTCGTAGAAGCATAAATGTTTTGTGGTGTTTTCTTGATTGGTTACCACCCATAAAATGAAGTAAGCTGATTAGAAGCACTTCTGATTGAAGTATAAGTGCTTCATGGTGTTTTCTTGAATGGTTATCTCACATAAATGAAGTACTCTGATTAGAAACACGTCTAATTGAAGTATAAGTGCTTTGTGGTGTTTTCTTGATTGGTTATGACCCAGAAATGAATTACTTTGATGAGAAACACTTCTCATAGAAGTATAAGTGCTTTGTGGTGTTTTCTTGAATGTTTATCCCCCATAAAAGAAGTACTTTGATTAGAAACACTTCTCATAGAAGCATAAATGTTTTGTGGTGTTTTCTTGATTAGTTATCGCCCATAAATGAAGTACTCTGATGAGAAACACTTCTCATAGAAGCATAAATACTTTGTGGTGTTTTCTTGATTGGATAACACTCATAAATGTAGTACTTTGATTATAAACACTTCTCTTAGCAGTATACGTGCTTTGTGGTGTTTTCTTGATTGGTTACCACACATAAATGAAGTACTTTGATCAGAAACACTTCTCATAGAAGCATAAATACTTTGTGGTGTTTTCTTGATTGGTTACCACCCATAAGTAAACTGATTAGAAACACTTCTCGTAGAAGCATAAATACTTTGTGGTGTTTTCTTGATTGGTTAACACTCATAAATGAAGTAAGCTGATTATAAACTCTTTTCATTGAAGTATAAGTGCTTTGTGGTGTTTTCTTGAATGGTTATCACCTCGAAATGAAGTACTTTGATTAGAAACACTTCCCATAAAAGTATAAGTGCTTTGTGGTGTTTTCTTGATTGTTTATCCTCCATAAAAGAAGTACTTTGATTAGAAACACTTCTCATAGAAGCATAAATACTCTCTGGTGTTTTCTTGAATGGTTGTCACCCACAAATGAAGTAATTTGATTAAAAACACATCTCACAGAAGCATAAATACTTTGTGGTGTTTTATTGATTGGTTATCACCCATAAATGAAGTACTCTGATTAGAAACACTTCGCATAGAAGTATAAGTGCTTTGTGGTGTTTTCTTGATTGGTTACCACCCATAAATGAAGTACTTTGATCAGAAACACTTCTCATAGAAGCATAAATACTTTCTGGTGTTTTCTTGAATGGTTGTCACCCACAAATGAAGTAATTTGATTAAAAACACGTCTCACAGAAGCATAAATACTTTGTGGTGTTTTATTGATTGGTTATCACCCATAAATGAAGTACTCTGATTAGAAACACTTCGCATAGAAGTATAAGTGCTTTGTGGTGTTTTCTTGATTGGTTACCACCCATAAATGAAGTACTTTGATGAGAAACACTTCTCATAGAAGCATAAATACTTTGTGGTGTTTTCTTGATTGGTTACCACCCATAAGTAAGCTGATTAGAAACACTGCTCATAGAAGCATAAATACTTTGTGGTGTTTTCTTGATTGGTTAACACTCATAAATGAAGTAAGCTGATTATAAACTCTTCTCATTGAAGTATAAGTGATTTGTGGTGTTTTCTTGAATGGTTATCACCCCGAAATTAAGTACTTTGATTATAAACACTTCCCATAGAAGTATAAGTGCTTTGTGGTGTTTTCTTAAATGTTTATCCCCCATAAAAGAAGTACTTTGATTAGAAACACTTTTCATAGAAGCATAAATACTTTGTGGTGTTTTCTTGATTGGTTAACACTAATAAATGAAGTAAGCTGATTATAAACTCTTCTCATTGAAGTATAAGTGCTTTGTGGTGTTTTCTTGAATGTTTATCACCCCAAAATGAAGTACTTTGATTAGAAACACTTTCCATAGAAGAATAAGTGCTTTGTGGTGTTTTCTTGAATGTTTATCACCCATAAAAGAAGTACTTTGAATAGAAACACTTCTCATAGAAGCATAAATACTTTGTGGTGTTTTCTTGATTGGTTAACACTCATAAATGAAGTAAGCTGATTATAAACTCTTCTCATTGAAGTATAAGTGCTTTGTGGTGTTTTCTTGAATGGTTATCACCCCGAAATGAAGTACTTTGATTAGAAACACTTCCCATAGAAGTATAAGTGCTTTGTGGTGTTTTCTTGAATTCTTATCCCCCATAAAAGAAGTGCTTTGATTAGAAACACTTCTCATAGAAGCATAAATACTTTCTGGTGTTTTCTTGAATGGTTGTCACCCACAAATGAAGTAATTTGATTAAAAACACGTCTCAAAGAAGCATAAATACTTTATGGTGTTTTATTGATTGGTTATCACCCATAAATGAAGTACTCTGATTAGAAACACTTCGCATAGAAGTATAAGTGCTTTGTGGTGTTTTGTTGATTGGTTACCACCCATAAATGAAGTACTTTGATCAGAAATACTTCTCATAGAAGCATAAATACTTTGTGGTGTTTTCTTGATTGGTTACCACCCATAAGTAAGCTGATTAGAAACACTTCTCATAGAAGCATAAATACTTTGTGGTGTTTTCTTGATTGGTTAACACTCATAAATGAAGTAAGCTGATTATAAACTCTTCTCATTGAAGTATAAGTGATTTGTGGTGTTTTCTTGAATGGTTATCACCCCGAAATGAAGTACTTTGATTATAAACACTTCCCATAGAAGTATAAGTGCTTTGTGGTGTTTTCTTGAATGTTTATCCCCCATAAAAGAAGTACTTTGATTAGAAACACTTTTCATAGAAGCATAAATACTTTGTGGTGTTTTCTTGATTGGTTAACACTAATAAATGAAGTAAGCTGATTATAAACTCTTCTCATTGAAGTATAAGTGCTTCGTGGTGTTTTCTTGAATGTTTATCACCCCAAAATGAAGTACTTTGATTAGAAACACTTTCCATAGAAGAATAAGTGCTTTGTGGTGTTTTCTTGAATGTTTATTACCCATAAAAGAAGTACTTTGATTAGAAACACTTCTCATAGAAGCATAAATACTTTGTGGTGTTTTCTTGATTGGTTAACACTCATAAATGTAGTACTTTGATTATAAACACTTCTCTTAGCAGTATACGTGCTTTGTGCTGTTTTCTTCAATGGTTATCACCCATAAATGAAGTACGTTGATTAGAAACACTTCTCATAGAAGCATAAATGTTTTGTGGTGTTTTCTTGATTAGTTATCGCCCATAAATGAAGTACTCTGATGAGAAACACTTCTCATAGAAGCATAAATACTTTGTGGTGTTTTCTTGATTGGATAACACTCATAAATGTAGTACTTTGATTATAAACACTTCTCTTAGCAGTATACGTGCTTTGTGGTGTTTTCTTGATTGGTTACCACACATAAATGAAGTACTTTGATCAGAAACACTTCTCATAGAAGCATAAATACTTTGTGGTGTTTTCTTGATTGGTTACCACCCATAAGTAAACTGATTAGAAACACTTCTCGTAGAAGCATAAATACTTTGTGGTGTTTTCTTGATTGGTTAACACTCATAAATGAAGTAAGCTGATTATAAACTCTTTTCATTGAAGTATAAGTGCTTTGTGGTGTTTTCTTGAATGGTTATCACCTCGAAATGAAGTACTTTGATTAGAAACACTTCCCATAAAAGTATAAGTGCTTTGTGGTGTTTTCTTGATTGTTTATCCTCCATAAAAGAAGTACTTTGATTAGAAACACTTCTCATAGAAGCATAAATACTCTCTGGTGTTTTCTTGAATGGTTGTCACCCACAAATGAAGTAATTTGATTAAAAACACATCTCACAGAAGCATAAATACTTTGTGGTGTTTTATTGATTGGTTATCACCCATAAATGAAGTACTCTGATTAGAAACACTTCGCATAGAAGTATAAGTGCTTTGTGGTGTTTTCTTGATTGGTTACCACCCATAAATGAAGTACTTTGATCAGAAACACTTCTCATAGAAGCATAAATACTTTCTGGTGTTTTCTTGAATGGTTGTCACCCACAAATGAAGTAATTTGATTAAAAACACGTCTCACAGAAGCATAAATACTTTGTGGTGTTTTATTGATTGGTTATCACCCATAAATGAAGTACTCTGATTAGAAACACTTCGCATAGAAGTATAAGTGCTTTGTGGTGTTTTCTTGATTGGTTACCACCCATAAATGAAGTACTTTGATGAGAAACACTTCTCATAGAAGCATAAATACTTTGTGGTGTTTTCTTGATTGGTTACCACCCATAAGTAAGCTGATTAGAAACACTGCTCATAGAAGCATAAATACTTTGTGGTGTTTTCTTGATTGGTTAACACTCATAAATGAAGTAAGCTGATTATAAACTCTTCTCATTGAAGTATAAGTGATTTGTGGTGTTTTCTTGAATGGTTATCACCCCGAAATTAAGTACTTTGATTATAAACACTTCCCATAGAAGTATAAGTGCTTTGTGGTGTTTTCTTAAATGTTTATCCCCCATAAAAGAAGTACTTTGATTAGAAACACTTTTCATAGAAGCATAAATACTTTGTGGTGTTTTCTTGATTGGTTAACACTAATAAATGAAGTAAGCTGATTATAAACTCTTCTCATTGAAGTATAAGTGCTTTGTGGTGTTTTCTTGAATGTTTATCACCCCAAAATGAAGTACTTTGATTAGAAACACTTTCCATAGAAGAATAAGTGCTTTGTGGTGTTTTCTTGAATGTTTATCACCCATAAAAGAAGTACTTTGAATAGAAACACTTCTCATAGAAGCATAAATACTTTGTGGTGTTTTCTTGATTGGTTAACACTCATAAATGAAGTAAGCTGATTATAAACTCTTCTCATTGAAGTATAAGTGCTTTGTGGTGTTTTCTTGAATGGTTATCACCCCGAAATGAAGTACTTTGATTAGAAACACTTCCCATAGAAGTATAAGTGCTTTGTGGTGTTTTCTTGAATTCTTATCCCCCATAAAAGAAGTGCTTTGATTAGAAACACTTCTCATAGAAGCATAAATACTTTCTGGTGTTTTCTTGAATGGTTGTCACCCACAAATGAAGTAATTTGATTAAAAACACGTCTCAAAGAAGCATAAATACTTTATGGTGTTTTATTGATTGGTTATCACCCATAAATGAAGTACTCTGATTAGAAACACTTCGCATAGAAGTATAAGTGCTTTGTGGTGTTTTGTTGATTGGTTACCACCCATAAATGAAGTACTTTGATCAGAAATACTTCTCATAGAAGCATAAATACTTTGTGGTGTTTTCTTGATTGGTTACCACCCATAAGTAAGCTGATTAGAAACACTTCTCATAGAAGCATAAATACTTTGTGGTGTTTTCTTGATTGGTTAACACTCATAAATGAAGTAAGCTGATTATAAACTCTTCTCATTGAAGTATAAGTGATTTGTGGTGTTTTCTTGAATGGTTATCACCCCGAAATGAAGTACTTTGATTATAAACACTTCCCATAGAAGTATAAGTGCTTTGTGGTGTTTTCTTGAATGTTTATCCCCCATAAAAGAAGTACTTTGATTAGAAACACTTTTCATAGAAGCATAAATACTTTGTGGTGTTTTCTTGATTGGTTAACACTAATAAATGAAGTAAGCTGATTATAAACTCTTCTCATTGAAGTATAAGTGCTTCGTGGTGTTTTCTTGAATGTTTATCACCCCAAAATGAAGTACTTTGATTAGAAACACTTTCCATAGAAGAATAAGTGCTTTGTGGTGTTTTCTTGAATGTTTATTACCCATAAAAGAAGTACTTTGATTAGAAACACTTCTCATAGAAGCATAAATACTTTGTGGTGTTTTCTTGATTGGTTAACACTCATAAATGTAGTACTTTGATTATAAACACTTCTCTTAGCAGTATACGTGCTTTGTGCTGTTTTCTTCAATGGTTATCACCCATAAATGAAGTACGTTGATTAGAAACACTTGTCATAGAAGTATAAGTGCTGTGTGTTGTTTTCTTGAATGGTTAGCACCCATAAATGAAGTACTTTGATCAGAAACACTTCTCGTAGAAGCATAAATGTTTTGTGGTGTTTTCTTGATTGGTTACCACCCATAAAATGAAGTAAGCTGATTAGAAGCACTTCTGATTGAAGTATAAGTGCTTCATGGTGTTTTCTTGAAGGGTTATCTCACATAAATGAAGTACTCTGATTAGAAACACGTCTAATTGAAGTATAAGTGCTTTGTGGTGTTTTCTTGATTGGTTATCACCCAGAAATGAATTACTTTGATGAGAAACACTTCTCATAGAAGTATAAGTGCTTTGTGGTGTTTTCTTGAATGTTTATCCCCCATAAAAGAAGTACTTTGATTAGAAACACTTCTCATAGAAGCATAAATGTTTTGTGGTGTTTTCTTGATTAGTTATCGCCCATAAATGAAGTACTCTGATGAGAAACACTTCTCATAGAAGCATAAATACTTTGTGGTGTTTTCTTGATTGGATAACACTCATAAATGTAGTACTTTGATTATAAACACTTCTCTTAGCAGTATACGTGCTTTTTGGTGTTTTCTTGATTGGTTACCACACATAAATGAAGTACTTTGATCAGAAACACTTCTCACAGAAGCATAAATACTTTGTGGTGTTTTCTTGATTGGTTACCACCCATAAGTAAACTGATTAGAAACACTTCTCGTAGAAGCATAAATACTTTGTGGTGTTTTCTTGATTGGTTAACACTCATAAATGAAGTAAGCTGATTATAAACTCTTTTCATTGAAGTATAAGTGCTTTGTGGTGTTTTCTTGAATGGTTATCACCTCGAAATGAAGTACTTTGATTAGAAACACTTCCCATAAAAGTATAAGTGCTTTGTGGTGTTTTCTTGATTGTTTATCCTCCATAAAAGAAGTACTTTGATTAGAAACACTTCTCATAGAAGCATAAATACTCTCTGGTGTTTTCTTGAATGGTTGTCACCCACAAATGAAGTAATTTGATTAAAAACACATCTCACAGAAGCATAAATACTTTGTGGTGTTTTATTGATTGGTTATCACCCATAAATGAAGTACTCTGATTAGAAACACTTCGCATAGAAGTATAAGTGCTTTGTGGTGTTTTCTTGATTGGTTACCACCCATAAATGAAGTACTTTGATCAGAAACACTTCTCATAGAAGCATAAATACTTTCTGGTGTTTTCTTGAATGGTTGTCACCCACAAATGAAGTAATTTGATTAAAAACACGTCTCACAGAAGCATAAATACTTTGTGGTTTTTTATTGATTGGTTATCACCCATAAATGAAGTACTCTGATTAGAAACACTTCGCATAGAAGTATAAGTGCTTTGTGGTGTTTTCTTGATTGGTTACCACCCATAAATGAAGTACTTTGATGAGAAACACTTCTCATAGAAGCATAAATACTTTGTGGTGTTTTCTTGATTGGTTACCACCCATAAGTAAGCTGATTAGAAACACTGCTCATAGAAGCATAAATACTTTGTGGTGTTTTCTTGATTGGTTAACACTCATAAATGAAGTAAGCTGATTATAAACTCTTCTCATTGAAGTATAAGTGATTTGTGGTGTTTTCTTGAATGGTTATCACCCCGAAATTAAGTACTTTGATTATAAACACTTCCCATAGAAGTATAAGTGCTTTGTGGTGTTTTCTTAAATGTTTATCCCCCATAAAAGAAGTACTTTGATTAGAAACACTTTTCATAGAAGCATAAATACTTTGTGGTGTTTTCTTGATTGGTTAACACTAATAAATGAAGTAAGCTGATTATAAACTCTTCTCATTGAAGTATAAGTGCTTTGTGGTGTTTTCTTGAATGTTTATCACCCCAAAATGAAGTACTTTGATTAGAAACACTTTCCATAGAAGAATAAGTGCTTTGTGGTGTTTTCTTGAATGTTTATCACCCATAAAAGAAGTACTTTGAATAGAAACACTTCTCATAGAAGCATAAATACTTTGTGGTGTTTTCTTGATTGGTTAACACTCATAAATGAAGTAAGCTGATTATAAACTCTTCTCATTGAAGTATAAGTGCTTTGTGGTGTTTTCTTGAATGGTTATCACCTCGAAATGAAGTACTTTGATTAGAAACACTTCCCATAGAAGTATAAGTGCTTTGTGGTGTTTTCTTGAATTCTTATCCCCCATAAAAGAAGTGCTTTGATTAGAAACACTTCTCATAGAAGCATAAATACTTTCTGGTGTTTTCTTGAATGGTTGTCACCCACAAATGAAGTAATTTGATTAAAAACACGTCTCACAGAAGCATAAATACTTTATGGTGTTTTATTGATTGGTTATCACCCATAAATGAAGTACTCTGATTAGAAACACTTCGCATAGAAGTATAAGTGCTTTGTGGTGTTTTCTTGATTGGTTACCACCCATAAATGAAGTACTTTGATCAGAAACACTTCTCATAGAAGCATAAATACTTTGTGGTGTTTTCTTGATTGGTTACCACCCATAAGTAAGCTGATTAGAAACACTTCTCATAGAAGCATAAATACTTTGTGGTGTTTTCTTGATTGGTTAACACTCATAAATGAAGTAAGCTGATTATAAACTCTTCTCATTGAAGTATAAGTGATTTGTGGTGTTTTCTTGAATGGTTATCACCCCGAAATGAAGTACTTTGATTATAAACACTTCCCATAGAAGTATAAGTGCTTTGTGGTGTTTTCTTGAATGTTTATCCCCCATAAAAGAAGTACTTTGATTAGAAACACTTTTCATAGAAGCATAAATACTTTGTGGTGTTTTCTTGATTGGTTAACACTAATAAATGAAGTAAGCTGATTATAAACTCTTCTCATTGAAGTATAAGTGCTTTGTGGTGTTTTCTTGAATGTTTATCACCCCAAAATGAAGTACTTTGATTAGAAACACTTTCCATAGAAGAATAAGTGCTTTGTGGTGTTTTCTTGAATGTTTATCACCCATAAAAGAAGTACTTTGATTAGAAACACTTCTCATAGAAGCATAAATACTTTGTGGTGTTTTCTTGATTGGTTAACACTCATAAATGTAGTACTTTGATTATAAACACTTCTCTTAGCAGTATACGTGCTTTGTGCTGTTTTCTTCAATGGTTATCACCCATAAATGAAGTACGTTGATTAGAAACACTTGTCATAGAAGTATAAGTGCTGTGTGTTGTTTTCTTGAATGGTTAGCACCCATAAATGAAGTACTTTGATCAGAAACACTTCTCGTAGAAGCATAAATGTTTTGTGGTGTTTTCTTGATTGGTTACCACCCATAAAATGAAGTAAGCTGATTAGAAGCACTTCTGATTGAAGTATAAGTGCTTCATGGTGTTTTCTTGAAGGGTTATCTCACATAAATGAAGTACTCTGATTAGAAACACGTCTAATTGAAGTATAAGTGCTTTGTGGTGTTTTCTTGATTGGTTATCACCCATAAATGAATTACTTTGATGAGAAACACTTCTCATAGAAGTATAAGTGCTTTGTGGTGTTTTCTTGAATGTTTATCCCCCATAAAAGAAGTACTTTGATTAGAAACACTTCTCATAGAAGCATAAATGTTTTGTGGTGTTTTCTTGATTAGTTATCGCCCATAAATGAAGTACTCTGATGAGAAACACTTCTCATAGAAGCATAAATACTTTGTGGTGTTTTCTTGATTGGATAACACTCCTAAATGTAGTACTTTGATTATAAACACTTCTCTTAGCAGTATACGTGCTTTGTGGTGTTTTCTTGATTGGTTACCACACATAAATGAAGTACTTTGATCAGAAACACTTCTCATAGAAGCATAAATACTTTGTGGTGTTTTCTTGATTGGTTACCACCCATAAGTAAACTGATTAGAAACACTTCTCGTAGAAGCATAAATACTTTGTGGTGTTTTCTTGATTGGTTAACACTCATAAATGAAGTAAGCAGATTATAAACTCTTTTCATTGAAGTATAAGTGCTTTGTGGTGTTTTCTTGAATGGTTATCACCTCGAAATGAAGTACTTTGATTAGAAACACTTCCCATAAAAGTATAAGTGCATTGTGGTGTTTTCTTGATTGTTTATCCTCCATAAAAGAAGTACTTTGATTAGAAACACTTCTCATAGAAGCATAAATACTCTCTGGTGTTTTCTTGAATGGTTGTCACCCACAAATGAAGTAATTTGATTAAAAACACATCTCACAGAAGCATAAATACTTTGTGGTGTTTTATTGATTGGTTATCACCCATAAATGAAGTACTCTGATTAGAAACACTTCGCATAGAAGTATAAGTGCTTTGTGGTGTTTTCTTGATTGGTTACCACCCATAAATGAAGTACTTTGATCAGAAACACTTCTCATAGAAGCATAAATACTTTCTGGTGTTTTCTTGAATGGTTGTCACCCACAAATGAAGTAATTTGATTAAAAACACGTCTCACAGAAGCATAAATACTTTGTGGTGTTTTATTGATTGGTTATCACCCATAAATGAAGTACTCTGATTAGAAACACTTCGCATAGAAGTATAAGTGCTTTGTGGTGTTTTCTTGATTGGTTACCACCCATAAATGAAGTACTTTGATGAGAAACACTTCTCATAGAAGCATAAATACTTTGTGGTGTTTTCTTGATTGGTTAACACTCATAAATGAAGTAAGCTGATTATAAACTCTTCTCATTGAAGTATAAGTGATTTGTGGTGTTTTCTTGAATGGTTATCACCCCGAAATGAAGTACTTTGATTATAAACACTTCCCATAGAAGTATAAGTGCTTTGTGGTGTTTTCTTGAATGTTTATCCCCCATAAAAGAAGTACTTTGATTAGAAACACTTTTCATAGAAGCATAAATACTTTGTGGTGTTTTCTTGATTGGTTAACACTAATAAATGAAGTAAGCTGATTATAAACTCTTCTCATTGAAGTATAAGTGCTTTGTGGTGTTTTCTTGAATGTTTATCACCCCAAAATGAAGTACTTTGATTAGAAACACTTTCCATAGAAGAATAAGTGCTTTGTGGTGTTTTCTTGAATGTTTATCACCCATAAAATAAGTACTTTGATTAGAAACACTTCTCATAGAAGCATAAATACTTTGTGGTGTTTTCTTGATTGGTTAACACTCATAAATGTAGTACTTTGATTATAAACACTTCTCTTAGCAGTATACGTGCTTTGTGCTGTTTTCTTCAATGGTTATCACCCATAAATGAAGTACGTTGATTAGAAACACTTGTCATAGAAGTATAAGTGCTGTGTGTTGTTTTCTTGAATGGTTAGCACCCATAAATGAAGTACTTTGATCAGAAACACTTCTCGTAGAAGCATAAATGTTTTGTGGTGTTTTCTTGATTGGTTACCACCCATAAAATGAAGTAAGCTGATTAGAAGCACTTCTGATTGAAGTATAAGTGCTTCATGGTGTTTTCTTGAAGGGTTATCTCACATAAATGAAGTACTCTGATTAGTAACACGTCTAATTGAAGTATAAGTGCTTTGTGGTGTTTTCTTGATTGGTTATCACCCAGAAATGAATTACTTTGATGAGAAACACTTCTCATAGAAGTATAAGTGCTTTGTGGTGTTTTCTTGAATGTTTATCCCCCATAAAAGAAGTACTTTGATTAGAAACACTTCTCATAGAAGCATAAATGTTTTGTGGTGTTTTCTTGATTAGTTATCGCCCATAAATGAAGTACTCTGATGAGAAACACTTCTCATAGAAGCATAAATACTTTGTGGTGTTTTCTTGATTGGATAACACTCATAAATGTAGTACTTTGATTATAAACACTTCTCTTAGCAGTATACGTGCTTTGTGGTGTTTTCTTGATTGGTTACCACACATAAATGAAGTACTTTGATCAGAAATACTTCTCATAGAAGCATAAATACTTTGTGGTGTTTTCTTGATTGGTTACCACCCATAAGTAAACTGATTAGAAACACTTCTCGTAGAAGCATAAATACTTTGTGGTGTTTTCTTGATTGGTTAACACTCATAAATGAAGTAAGCTGATTATAAACTCTTTTCATTGAAGTATAAGTGCTTTGTGGTGTTTTCTTGAATGGTTATCACCTCGAAATGAAGTACTTTGATTAGAAACACTTCCCATAAAAGTATAAGTGCATTGTGGTGTTTTCTTGATTGTTTATCCTCCATAAAAGAAGTACTTTGATTAGAAACACTTCTCATAGAAGCATAAATACTCTCTGGTGTTTTCTTGAATGGTTGTCACCCACAAATGAAGTAATTTGATTAAAAACACATCTCACAGAAGCATAAATACTTTGTGGTGTTTTATTGATTGGTTATCACCCATAAATGAAGTACTCTGATTAGAAACACTTCGCATAGAAGTATAAGTGCTTTGTGGTGTTTTCTTGATTGGTTACCACCCATAAATGAAGTACTTTGATCAGAAACACTTCTCATAGAAGCATAAATACTTTCTGGTGTTTTCTTGAATGGTTGTCACCCACAAATGAAGTAATTTGATTAAAAACACGTCTCACAGAAGCATAAATACTTTGTGGTGTTTTATTGATTGGTTATCACCCATAAATGAAGTACTCTGATTAGAAACACTTCGCATAGAAGTATAAGTGCTTTGTGGTGTTTTCTTGATTGGTTACCACCCATAAATGAAGTACTTTGATGAGAAACACTTCTCATAGAAGCATAAATACTTTGTGGTGTTTTCTTGATTGGTTACCACTCATAAATGAAGTAAGCTGATTATAAACTCTTCTCATTGAAGTATAAGTGATTTGTGGTGTTTTCTTGAATGGTTATCACCCCGAAATGAAGTACTTTGATTATAAACACTTCCCATAGAAGTATAAGTGCTTTGTGGTGTTTTCTTGAATGTTTATCCCCCATAAAAGAAGTACTTTGATTAGAAACACTTTTCATAGAAGCATAAATACTTTGTGGTGTTTTCTTGATTGGTTAACACTAATAAATGAAGTAAGCTGATTATAAACTCTTCTCATTGAAGTATAAGTGCTTTGTGGTGTTTTCTTGAATGTTTATCACCCCAAAATGAAGTACTTTGATTAGAAACACTTTCCATAGAAGAATAAGTGCTTTGTGGTGTTTTCTTGAATGTTTATCACCCATAAAAGAAGTACTTTGATTAGAAACACTTCTCATAGAAGCATAAATACTTTGTGGTGTTTTCTTGATTGGTTAACACTCATAAATGTAGTACTTTGATTATAAACACTTCTCTTAGCAGTATACGTGCTTTGTGCTGTTTTCTTCAATGGTTATCACCCATAAATGAAGTACGTTGATTAGAAACACTTGTCATAGAAGTATAAGTGCTGTGTGTTGTTTTCTTGAATGGTTAGCACCCATAAATGAAGTACTTTGATCAGAAACACTTCTCGTAGAAGCATAAATGTTTTGTGGTGTTTTCTTGATTGGTTACCACCCATAAAATGAAGTAAGCTGATTAGAAGCACTTCTGATTGAAGTATAAGTGCTTCATGGTGTTTTCTTGAAGGGTTATCTCACATAAATGAAGTACTCTGATTAGAAACACGTCTAATTGAAGTATAAGTGCTTTGTGGTGTTTTCTTGATTGGTTATCACCCAGAAATGAATTACTTTGATGAGAAACACTTCTCATAGAAGTATAAGTGCTTTGTGGTGTTTTCTTGAATGTTTATCCCCCATAAAAGAAGTACTTTGATTAGAAACACTTCTCATAGAAGCATAAATGTTTTGTGGTGTTTTCTTGATTAGTTATCGCCCATAAATGAAGTACTCTGATGAGAAACACTTCTCATAGAAGCATAAATACTTTCTGGTGTTTTCTTGAATGGTTGTCACCCACAAATGAAGTAATTTGATTAAAAACACGTCTCACAGAAGCATAAATACTTTGTGGTGTTTTATTGATTGGTTATCACCCATAAATGAAGTACTCTGATTAGAAACACTTCGCATAGAAGTATAAGTGCTTTGTGGTGTTTTCTTGATTGGTTACCACCCATAAATGAAGTACTTTGATGAGAAACACTTCTCATAGAAGCATAAATACTTTGTGGTGTTTTCTTGATTGGTTACCACTCATAAATGAAGTAAGCTGATTATAAACTCTTCTCATTGAAGTATAAGTGATTTGTGGTGTTTTCTTGAATGGTTATCACCCCGAAATGAAGTACTTTGATTATAAACACTTCCCATAGAAGTATAAGTGCTTTGTGGTGTTTTCTTGAATGTTTATCCCCCATAAAAGAAGTACTTTGATTAGAAACACTTTTCATAGAAGCATAAATACTTTGTGGTGTTTTCTTGATTGGTTAACACTAATAAATGAAGTAAGCTGATTATAAACTCTTCTCATTGAAGTATAAGTGCTTTGTGGTGTTTTCTTGAATGTTTATCACCCCAAAATGAAGTACTTTGATTAGAAACACTTTCCATAGAAGAATAAGTGCTTTGTGGTGTTTTCTTGAATGTTTATCACCCATAAAAGAAGTACTTTGATTAGAAACACTTCTCATAGAAGCATAAATACTTTGTGGTGTTTTCTTGATTGGTTAACACTCATAAATGTAGTACTTTGATTATAAACACTTCTCTTAGCAGTATACGTGCTTTGTGCTGTTTTCTTCAATGGTTATCACCCATAAATGAAGTACGTTGATTAGAAACACTTGTCATAGAAGTATAAGTGCTGTGTGTTGTTTTCTTGAATGGTTAGCACCCATAAATGAAGTACTTTGATCAGAAACACTTCTCGTAGAAGCATAAATGTTTTGTGGTGTTTTCTTGATTGGTTACCACCCATAAAATGAAGTAAGCTGATTAGAAGCACTTCTGATTGAAGTATAAGTGCTTCATGGTGTTTTCTTGAAGGGTTATCTCACATAAATGAAGTACTCTGATTAGAAACACGTCTAATTGAAGTATAAGTGCTTTGTGGTGTTTTCTTGATTGGTTATCACCCAGAAATGAATTACTTTGATTAGAAACACTTCCCATAAAAGTATAAGTGCTTTGTGGTGTTTTCTTGAATTCTTATCCCCCATAAAAGAAGTGCTTTGATTAGAAACACTTCTCATAGAAGCATAAATACTTTCTGATGTTTTCTTGAATGGTTGTCACCCACAAATGAAGTAATTTGATTAAAAACACGTCTCACAGAAGCATAAATACTTTATGGTGTTTTATTGATTGGTTATCACCCATAAATGAAGTACTCTGATTAGAAACACTTCGCATAGAAGTATAAGTGCTTTGTGGTGTTTTCTTGATTGGTTACCACCCATAAATGAAGTACTTTGATCAGAAACACTTCTCATAGAAGCATAAATACTTTGTGGTGTTTTCTTGATTGGTTACCACCCATAAGTAAGCTGATTAGAAACACTTCTCATAGAAGCATAAATACTTTGTGGTGTTTTCTTGATTGGTTAACACTCATAAATGAAGTAAGCTGATTATAAACTCTTCTAATTGAAGTATAAGTGATTTGTGGTGTTTTCTTGAATGGTTATCACCCCGAAATGAAGTACTTTGATTATAAACACTTCCCATAGAAGTATAAGTGCTTTGTGGTGTTTTCTTGAATGTTTATCCCCCATAAAAGAAGTACTTTGATTAGAAACACTTTTCATAGAAGCATAAATACTTTGTGGTGTTTTCTTGATTGGTTAACACTAATAAATGAAGTAAGCTGATTATAAACTCTTCTCATTGAAGTATAAGTGCTTTGTGGTGTTTTCTTGAATGTTTATCACCCCAAAATGAAGTACTTTGATTAGAAACACTTTCCATAGAAGAATAAGTGCTTTGTGGTGTTTTCTTGAATGTTTATCACCCATAAAAGAAGTACTTTGATTAGAAACACTTCTCATAGAAGCATAAATGTTTTGTGGTGTTTTCTTGATTAGTTATCGCCCATAAATGAAGTACTCTGATGAGAAACACTTCTCATAGAAGCATAAATACTTTGTGGTGTTTTCTTGATTGGATAACACTCATAAATGTAGTACTTTGATTATAAACACTTCTCTTAGCAGTATACGTGCTTTGTGGTGTTTTCTTGATTGGTTACCACACATAAATGAAGTACTTTGATCAGAAACACTTCTCATAGAAGCATAAATACTTTGTGGTGTTTTCTTGATTGGTTACCACCCATAAGTAAACTGATTAGAAACACTTCTCGTAGAAGCATAAATACTTTGTGGTGTTTTTTCTTGATTGGTTAACACTCATAAATGAAGTAAGCTGATTATAAACTCTTTTCATTGAAGTATAAGTGCTTTGTGGTGTTTTCTTGAATGGTTATCACCTCGAAATGAAGTACTTTGATTAGAAACACTTCCCATAAAAGTATAAGTACTTTGTGGTGTTTTCTTGATTGTTTATCCTCCATAAAAGAAGTACTTTGATTAGAAACACTTCTCATAGAAGCATAAATAATTTCTGGTGTTTTCTTGAATGGTTGTCACCCACAAATGAAGTAATTTGATTAAAAACACGTCTCACAGAAGCATAAATACTTTGTGGTGTTTTATTGATTGGTTATCACCCATAAATGAAGTACTCTGATTAGAAACACTTCGCATAGAAGTATAAGTGCTTTGTGGTGTTTTCTTGATTGGTTACCACCCATAAATGAAGTACTTTGATCAGAAACACTTCTCATAGAAGCATAAATACTTTCTGGTGTTTTCTTGAATGGTTGTCACCCACAAATGAAGTAATTTGATTAAAAACACGTCTCACAAAAGCATAAATACTTTGTGGTGTTTTATTGATTGGTTATCACCCATAAATGAAGTACTCTGATTAGAAACACTTCGCATAGAAGTATAAGTGCTTTGTGGTGTTTTCTTGATTGGTTACCACCCATAAATGAAGTACTTTGATCAGAAACACTTCTCATAGAAGCATAAATACTTTGTGGTGTTTTCTTGATTGGTTACCACCCATAAGTAAGCTGATTAGAAACACTTCTCATAGAAGCATAAATACTTTGTGGTGTTTTCTTGATTGGTTAACACTCATAAATGAAGTAAGCTGATTATAAACTCTTCTCATTGAAGTATAAGTGATTTGTGGTGTTTTCTTGAATGGTTATCACCCCAAAATGAAGTACTTTGATTATAAACACTTCCCATAGAAGTATAAGTGCTTTGTGGTGTTTTCTTGAATGTGTATCCCCCATAAAAGAAGTACTTTGATTAGAAACACTTTTCATAGAAGCATAAATACTTTGTGGTGTTTTCTTGATTGGTTAACACTAATAAATGAAGTAAGCTGATTATAAACTCTTCTCATTGAAGTATAAGTGCTTTGTGGTGTTTTCTTGAATGTTTATCACCCCAAAATGAAGTACTTTGATTAGAAACACTTTCCATAGAAGAATAAGTGCTTTGTGGTGTTTTCTTGAATGTTTATCACCCATAAAAGAAGTACTTTGATTAGAAACACTTCTCATAGAAGCATAAATACTTTGTGGTGTTTTCTTGATTGGTTAACACTCATAAATGTAGTACTTTGATTATAAACACTTCTCTTAGCAGTATACGTGCTTTGTGCTGTTTTCTTCAATGGTTATCACCCATAAATGAAGTACGTTGATTAGAAACACTTGTCATAGAAGTATAAGTGTTGTGTGTTGTTTTCTTGAATGGTTAGCACCCATAAATGAAGTACTTTGATCAGAAACACTTCTCGTAGAAGCATAAATGTTTTGTGGTGTTTTCTTGATTGGTTACCACCCATAAAATGAAGTAAGCTGATTAGAAGCACTTCTGATTGAAGTATAAGTGCTTCATGGTGTTTTCTTGAATGGTTATCTCACATAAATGAAGTACTCTGATTAGAAACACGTCTAATTGAAGTACAAGTGCTTTGTGGTGTTTTCTTGATTGGTTATCACCCAGAAATGAATTACTTTGATGAGAAACACTTGTCATAGAAGCATAAATGCTTTGTGGTGTTTTCTTGATTGGTTAACACTCATAAATGTAGTACTTTGATTATAAACACTTCTCTTAGCAGTATACGTGCTTTGTGGTGTTTTCTTGATTGGTTACCACCCATAAATGAAGTACTTTGATCAGAAACACTTCTCATAGAAGCATAAATACTTTGTGGTGTTTTCTTGATTGGTTAACACTCATAAATGAAGTAAGCTGATTATAAACTCTTCTCATTGAAGTATAAGTGCTTTGTGGTGTTTTCTTGAATGGTTATCACCCCGAAATGAAGTACTTTGATTAGAAACACTTCTCATAGAAGTATAAGTGCTTTGTGGTGTTTTCTTGAATGTTTATCCCCCATAAAAGAAGTACTTTGATTAGAAACACTTCTCATAGAAGCATAAATGTTTTGTGGTGTTTTCTTGATTAGTTATCGCCCATAAATGAAGTACTCTGATGAGAAACACTTCTCATAGAAGCATAAATACTTTGTGGTGTTTTCTTGATTGGTTAACACTCATAAATGTAGTACTTTGATTATAAACACTTCTCTTAGCAGTATACGTGCTTTGTGGTGTTTTCTTGATTGGTTACCACCCATAAATGAAGTACTTTGATCAGAAACACTTCTCATAGAAGCATAAATACTTTGTGGTGTTTTCTTGATTGGTTAACACTCATAAATGAAGTAAGCTGATTATAAACTCTTCTCATTGAAGTATAAGTGCTTTGTGGTGTTTTCTTGAATGGTTATCACCCCGAAATGAAGTACTTTGATTAGAAACACTTCTCATAGAAGTATAAGTGCTTCATGGTGTTTTCTTGAATGGTTATCTCACATAAATGAAGTACTCTGATTAGAAACACGTCTAATTGAAGTATAAGTGATTTGTGGTGTTTTCTTGATTGGTTATCACCCAGAAATGAATTACTTTGATGAGAAACACTTCTCATAGAAGCATAAATGCTTTGTGGTGTTTTCTTGATTGGTTAACACTCATAAATGTAGTACTTTGATTATAAACACTTCTCTTAGCAGTATACGTGCTTTGTGGTGTTTTCTTGATTGGTTACCACCCATAAATGAAGTACTTTGATCAGAAACACTTCTCATAGAAGCATAAATACTTTGTGGTGTTTTCTTGATTGGTTAACACTCATAAATGAAGTAAGCTGATTATAAACTCTTCTCATTGATGTATAAGTGCTTTGTGGTGTTTTCTTGAATGGTTATCACCCCGAAATGAAGTACTCTGATTAGAAACACTTCTCGTAGAAGCATAAATGCTTTGTGGTGTTTTCTTGATTGGTTACCACCCATAAAATGAAGTAAGCTGATTAGAAGCACTTCTGATTGAAGTATAAGTGCTTCATGGTGTTTTCTTGAATGGTTATCTCACATAAATGAAGTACTTTGATCAGAAACACTTCTCAAAGAAGTATAAGTGCTTTGGGCTGTTTTCTTGAATGGTTATCACCCATAAATGAAGTACTTTGATTTGAAATACTTCTCATAGAAGCATAATTGTTTTCTGGTGTTTTCTTGATTAGTTACCACCCATAAATGAAGTACTCTGATTAGAAACACGTCTAATTGAAGTATAAGTGCTTTGTGGTGTTTTCTTGAATGGGTATCACCCAGAAATGAATTACTATGATGAGAAACACTTCTCATATAAGCATAAATGCTTTGTGGTGTTTTCTTGATTGGTTAACACTCATAAATGTAGTACTTTGATTATAAACACTTCTCTTAGCAGTATACGTGCTTTGTTGTGTTTTCTTGATTGGTTACCACCCATAAAATGAAGTAAGCTGATTAGAAGCACTTCTGATTGAAGTATAAGTGCTTCATGGTGTTTTCTTGAATGGTTATCTCACATAAATGAAGTACTCTGATTAGAAACACGTCTAATTGAAGTATAAGTGCTTTGTGGTGTTTTCTTGATTGGTTATCACCTAGAAATGAATTACTTTGATGAGAAACACTTCTCATAGAAGCATAAATGCATTTTGGTGTTTTCTTGATTGGTTAACACTCATAAATGTAGTACTTTGATTATAAACACTTCTCTTAGCAGTATACGTGCTTTGTGGTGTTTTCTTGAATGGTTACCACCCATAAATGAAGTACTTTGATTAGAAACACTTCTCATAGAAGCATAAATACTTTGTGGTGTTTTCTTGATTGGTTAACACTCATAAATGAAGTAAGCTGATTATAAACTCTTCTCATTGAAGTATAAGTGCTTTGTGGTGTTTTCTTGAATGGTTATCACCCCGAAATGAAGTACTTTTATTAGAAACACTTTCCACAGAAGTATAAGTGATTTGTGGTGTTTTCTTGATTGGTTACCACCCATAAATTACGTACATT
This sequence comes from Eleocharis quinqueflora, assembly GCA_964058865.1. NCBI lineage: Eukaryota > Viridiplantae > Streptophyta > Magnoliopsida > Poales > Cyperaceae > Eleocharis > Eleocharis quinqueflora. Next base: position 106,478 of record CAXKVX010000328.1, read on the forward strand.
TATTAGAAACACTTCTAATTGAAGTATAAGTGCTTTGTGTTGTTTTCCTGAATGGTTATCACCCATAAATGAAGTACTCTGATTAGAAACATTTCGCATATAAGTATAAGTGCTTTGTGGTGTTTTCTTGAATGGTTACCACCCATAAATCAAGTACTTTGATCAGAAACACTTCTCATAGAAGCATAAATACTTTGTGGTGTTTTCTTGATTGGTTACCACCCATAAGTAAACTGATTAGAAACATTTCGCATATAAGTATAAGTGCTTTGTGGTGTTTTCTTGAATGGTTACCACCCATAAATCAAGTACTTTGATCAGAAACACTTCTCATAGAAGCATAAATGTTTTGTGGTATTTTCTTGATTAGTTATCGCCCATAAATGAAGTACTCTGATGAGAAACACTTCTCATAGAAGCATAAATACTTTGTGGTGTTTTCTTGATTGGGTAACACTCATAAATGTAGTACTTTGATTATAAAGACTTCTCTTAGCAGTATACGTGCTTTGTGGTCTTTTCTTGATTGGTTACCACCCATAAATGAAGTACTTTGATCAGAAACACTTCTCATAGAAGCATAAATACTTTGTGGTGTTTTCTTGATTGGTTACCACCCATAAGTAAGCTGATTGAAGTATAAGTGCTTCATGGTGTTTTCTTGAATGGTTATCTCACATAAATGAAGTACTTTGATCAGAAACACTTCTCAAAGAAGTATAAGTGCTTTGGGCTGTTTTCTTGAATGGTTATCACCCATAAATGAAGTACTTTGATTTGAAATACTTCTCATAGAAGCATAATTGTTTTCTGGTGTTTTCTTGATTAGTTACCACCCATAAATGAAGTACTCTGATTAGAAACACGTCTAATTGAAGTATAAGTGCTTTGTGGTGTTTTCTTGAATGGGTATCACCCAGAAATGAATTACTATGATGAGAAACACTTCTCATATAAGCATAAATGCTTTGTGGTGTTTTCTTGATTGGTTAACACTCATAAATGTAGTACTTTGATTATAAACACTTCTCTTAGCAGTATACGTGCTTTGTTGTGTTTTCTTGATTGGTTACCACCCATAAAATGAAGTAAGCTGATTAGAAGCACTTCTGATTGAAGTATAAGTGCTTCATGGTGTTTTCTTGAATGGTTATCTCACATAAATGAAGTACTCTGATTAGAAACACGTCTAATTGAAGTATAAGTGCTTTGTGGTGTTTTCTTGATTGGTTATCACCTAGAAATGAATTACTTTGATGAGAAACACTTCTCATAGAAGCATAAATGCATTTTGGTGTTTTCTTGATTGGTTAACACTCATAAATGTAGTACTTTGATTATAAACACTTCTCTTAGCAGTATACGTGCTTTGTGGTGTTTTCTTGAATGGTTACCACCCATAAATGAAGTACTTTGATTAGAAACACTTCTCATAGAAGCATAAATACTTTGTGGTGTTTTCTTGATTGGTTAACACTCATAAATGAAGTAAGCTGATTATAAACTCTTCTCATTGAAGTATAAGTGCTTTGTGGTGTTTTCTTGAATGGTTATCACCCCGAAATGAAGTACTTTTATTAGAAACACTTTCCACAGAAGTATAAGTGATTTGTGGTGTTTTCTTGATTGGTTACCACCCATAAATTACGTACATTTATTAGAAACACTTCTAATTGAAGTATAAGTGCTTTGTGTTGTTTTCCTGAATGGTTATCACCCATAAATGAAGTACTCTGATTAGAAACATTTCGCATATAAGTATAAGTGCTTTGTGGTGTTTTCTTGAATGGTTACCACCCATAAATCAAGTACTTTGATCAGAAACACTTCTCATAGAAGCATAAATACTTTGTGGTGTTTTCTTGATTGGTTACCACCCATAAGTAAACTGATTAGAAACACTTCTCGTAGAAGCATAAATACTTTGTGGTGTTTTCTTGATTGGTTAACACTCATAAATGAAGTAAGCTGATTATAAACTCTTCTCATTGAAGTATAAGTGATTTGTGGTGTTTTCTTGAATGGTTATCACCTCGAAATGAAGTACTTTGATTAGAAACACTTCCCATAAAAGTATAAGTGCTTTGTAGTGTTTTCTTGATTGTTTATCCTCCATAAAAGAAGTACTTTGATTATAAACACTTTCCATAGAAGTATAAGTGCTTTGTGGTGTTTTCTTGAATGGTTATCACCCCGAAATGAAGTGCTTTGATAAGAAACACTTCTCATAGAAGTATAAGTGCTTTGTGGTGATTTCTTGAATGTTTATCCCCCATAAAAGAAGTACTTTGATCAGAAACACTTCTCATAGAAGCATAAATACTTTGTGGTGTTTTCTTGATTGGTTAACACTCATAAATGTAGTACTTTGATTATCAACACTTCTCTTAGCAGTATACGTGCTTTGTGCTGTTTTCTTCAATGGTTATCACCCATAAATGAAGTACGTTGATTAGAAACACTTGTCATAGAAGTATAAGTGCTGTGTGTTGTTTTCTTGAATGGTTAGCACCCATAAATGAAGTACTTTGATCAGAAACACTTCTCGTAGAAGCATAAATGCTTTGTGGTGTTTTCTTGATTGGTTACCACCCATAAAATGAAGTAAGCTGATTAGAAGCACTTCTGATTGAAGTATAAGTGCTTCATGGTGTTTTCTTGAATGGTTATCTCACATAAATGAAGTACTCTGATTAGAAACACGTCTAATTGAAGTATAAGTGCTTTGTGGTGTTTTCTTGATTGGTTATCACCCAGAAATGAATTACTTTGATGAGAAACACTTCTCATAGAAGCATAAATGCTTTGTGGTGTTTTCTTGATTGGTTAACACTCATAAATGTAGTACTTTGATTATAAACACTTCTCTTAGCAGTATACGTGCTTTGTGGTGTTTTCTTGATTGGTTACCACCCATAAATGAAGTACTTTGATCAGAAACACTTCTCATAGAAGCATAAATACTTTGTGGTGTTTTCTTGATTGGTTAACACTCATAAATGAAGTAAGCTGATTATAAACTCTTCTCATTGAAGTATAAGTGCTTTGTGGTGTTTTCTTGAATGGTTATCACACCGAAATGAAGTACTCTGATTAGAAACACTTCTCGTAGAAGCATAAATGCTTTGTGGTGTTTTCTTGATTGGTTACCACCCATAAAATGAAGTAAGCTGATTAGAAGCACTTCTGATTGAAGTATAAGTGCTTCATGGTGTTTTCTTGAATGGTTATCTCACATAAATGAAGTACTTTGATCAGAAACACTTCTCAAAGAAGTATAAGTGCTTTGGGCTGTTTTCTTGAATGGTTATCACCCATAAATGAAGTACTTTGATTTGAAATACTTCTCATAGAAGCATAATTGTTTTCTGGTGTTTTCTTGATTAGTTACCACCCATAAATGAAGTACTCTGATTAGAAACACGTCTAATTGAAGTATAAGTGCTTTGTGGTGTTTTCTTGAATGGGTATCACCCAGAAATGAATTACTATGATGAGAAACACTTCTCATATAAGCATAAATGCTTTGTGGTGTTTTCTTGATTGGTTAACACTCATAAATGTAGTACTTTGATTATAAACACTTCTCTTAGCAGTATACGTGCTTTGTTGTGTTTTCTTGATTGGTTACCACCCATAAAATGAAGTAAGCTGATTAGAAGCACTTCTGATTGAAGTATAAGTGCTTCATGGTGTTTTCTTGAATGGTTATCTCACATAAATGAAGTACTCTGATTAGAAACACGTCTAATTGAAGTATAAGTGCTTTGTGGTGTTTTCTTGATTGGTTATCACCTAGAAATGAATTACTTTGATGAGAAACACTTCTCATAGAAGCATAAATGCATTTTGGTGTTTTCTTGATTGGTTAACACTCATAAATGTAGTACTTTGATTATAAACACTTCTCTTAGCAGTATACGTGCTTTGTGGTGTTTTCTTGAATGGTTACCACCCATAAATGAAGTACTTTGATTAGAAACACTTCTCATAGAAGCATAAATACTTTGTGGTGTTTTCTTGATTGGTTAACACTCATAAATGAAGTAAGCTGATTATAAACTCTTCTCATTGAAGTATAAGTGCTTTGTGGTGTTTTCTTGAATGGTTATCACCTCGAAATGAAGTACTTTGATTAGAAACACTTCCCATAAAAGTATAAGTGCTTTGTAGTGTTTTCTTGATTGTTTATCCTCCATAAAAGAAGTACTTTGATTAGAAACACTTCTCATAGAAGCATAAATACTTTCTGGTGTTTTCTTGAATGGTTGTCACCCACAAATGAAGTAATTTGATTAAAAACACGTCTCACAGAAGCATAAATACTTTGTGGTGTTTTATTGATTGGTTATCACCCATAAATGAAGTACTCTGATTAGAAACACTTCGCATAGAAGTATAAGTGCTTTGTGGTGTTTTCTTGATTGGTTACCACCCATAAATGAAGTACTTTGATGAGAAACACTTCTCATAGAAGCATAAATACTTTGTGGTGTTTTCTTGATTGGTTAACACTCATAAATGAAGTAAGCTGATTATAAACTCTTCTCATTGAAGTATAAGTGATTTGTGGTGTTTTCTTGAATGGTTATCACCCCGAAATGAAGTACTTTGATTATAAACACTTTCCATAGAAGTATAAGTGCTTTGTGGTGTTTTCTTGAATGGTTATCACCCCGAAATGAAGTGCTTTGATAAGAAACACTTCTCATAGAAGTATAAGTGCTTTGTGGTGATTTCTTGAATGTTTATCCCCCATAAAAGAAGTACTTTGATCAGAAACACTTCTCATAGAAGCATAAATACTTTGTGGTGTTTTCTTGATTGGTTAACACTCATAAATGTAGTACTTTGATTATCAACACTTCTCTTAGCAGTATACGTGCTTTGTGCTGTTTTCTTCAATGGTTATCACCCATAAATGAAGTACGTTGATTAGAAACACTTGTCATAGAAGTATAAGTGCTGTGTGTTGTTTTCTTGAATGGTTAGCACCCATAAATGAAGTACTTTGATCAGAAACACTTCTCGTAGAAGCATAAATGCTTTGTGGTGTTTTCTTGATTGGTTACCACCCATAAAATGAAGTAAGCTGATTAGAAGCACTTCTGATTGAAGTATAAGTGCTTCATGGTGTTTTCTTGAATGGTTATCTCACATAAATGAAGTACTCTGATTAGAAACACGTCTAATTGAAGTATAAGTGCTTTGTGGTGTTTTCTTGATTGGTTATCACCCAGAAATGAATTACTTTGATGAGAAACACTTCTCATAGAAGCATAAATGCTTTGTGGTGTTTTCTTGATTGGTTAACACTCATAAATGTAGTACTTTGATTATAAACACTTCTCTTAGCAGTATACGTGCTTTGTGGTGTTTTCTTGATTGGTTACCACCCATAAATGAAGTACTTTGATCAGAAACACTTCTCATAGAAGCATAAATACTTTGTGGTGTTTTCTTGATTGGTTAACACTCATAAATGAAGTAAGCTGATTATAAACTCTTCTCATTGAAGTATAAGTGCTTTGTGGTGTTTTCTTGAATGGTTATCACACCGAAATGAAGTACTCTGATTAGAAACACTTCTCGTAGAAGCATAAATGCTTTGTGGTGTTTTCTTGATTGGTTACCACCCATAAAATGAAGTAAGCTGATTAGAAGCACTTCTGATTGAAGTATAAGTGCTTCATGGTGTTTTCTTGAATGGTTATCTCACATAAATGAAGTACTTTGATCAGAAACACTTCTCAAAGAAGTATAAGTGCTTTGGGCTGTTTTCTTGAATGGTTATCACCCATAAATGAAGTACTTTGATTTGAAATACTTCTCATAGAAGCATAATTGTTTTCTGGTGTTTTCTTGATTAGTTACCACCCATAAATGAAGTACTCTGATTAGAAACACGTCTAATTGAAGTATAAGTGCTTTGTGGTGTTTTCTTGAATGGGTATCACCCAGAAATGAATTACTATGATGAGAAACACTTCTCATATAAGCATAAATGCTTTGTGGTGTTTTCTTGATTGGTTAACACTCATAAATGTAGTACTTTGATTATAAACACTTCTCTTAGCAGTATACGTGCTTTGTTGTGTTTTCTTGATTGGTTACCACCCATAAAATGAAGTAAGCTGATTAGAAGCACTTCTGATTGAAGTATAAGTGCTTCATGGTGTTTTCTTGAATGGTTATCTCACATAAATGAAGTACTCTGATTAGAAACACGTCTAATTGAAGTATAAGTGCTTTGTGGTGTTTTCTTGATTGGTTATCACCTAGAAATGAATTACTTTGATGAGAAACACTTCTCATAGAAGCATAAATGCATTTTGGTGTTTTCTTGATTGGTTAACACTCATAAATGTAGTACTTTGATTATAAACACTTCTCTTAGCAGTATACGTGCTTTGTGGTGTTTTCTTGAATGGTTACCACCCATAAATGAAGTACTTTGATTAGAAACACTTCTCATAGAAGCATAAATACTTTGTGGTGTTTTCTTGATTGGTTAACACTCATAAATGAAGTAAGCTGATTATAAACTCTTCTCATTGAAGTATAAGTGCTTTGTGGTGTTTTCTTGAATGGTTATCACCCCGAAATGAAGTACTTTTATTAGAAACACTTTCCACAGAAGTATAAGTGATTTGTGGTGTTTTCTTGATTGGTTACCACCCATAAATTACGTACATTTATTAGAAACACTTCTAATTGAAGTATAAGTGCTTTGTGTTGTTTTCCTGAATGGTTATCACCCATAAATGAAGTACTCTGATTAGAAACATTTCGCATATAAGTATAAGTGCTTTGTGGTGTTTTCTTGAATGGTTACCACCCATAAATCAAGTACTTTGATCAGAAACACTTCTCATAGAAGCATAAATACTTTGTGGTGTTTTCTTGATTGGTTACCACCCATAAGTAAACTGATTAGAAACACTTCTCGTAGAAGCATAAATACTTTGTGGTGTTTTCTTGATTGGTTAACACTCATAAATGAAGTAAGCTGATTATAAACTCTTCTCATTGAAGTATAAGTGATTTGTGGTGTTTTCTTGAATGGTTATCACCTCGAAATTAAGTACTTTGATTAGAAACACTTCCCATAAAAGTATAAGTGCTTTGTAGTGTTTTCTTGATTGTTTATCCTCCATAAAAGAAGAACTTTGATTAGAAACACTTCTCATAGAAGCATAAATACTTTCTGGTGTTTTCTTGAATGGTTGTCACCCACAAATGAAGTAATTTGATTAAAAACACGTCTCACAGAAGCATAAATACTTTGTGGTGTTTTATTGATTGGTTATCACCCATAAATGAAGTACTCTGATTAGAAACACTTCGCATAGAAGTATAAGTGCTTTGTGGTGTTTTCTTGATTGGTTACCACCCATAAATGAAGTACTTTGATGAGAAACACTTCTCATAGAAGCATAAATACTTTGTGGTGTTTTCTTGATTGGTTAACACTCATAAATGAAGTAAGCTGATTATAAACTCTTCTCATTGAAGTATAAGTGATTTGTGGTGTTTTCTTGAATGGTTATCACCCCGAAATGAAGTACTTTGATTATAAACACTTTCCATAGAAGTATAAGTGCTTTGTGGTGTTTTCTTGAATGGTTATCACCCCGAAATGAAGTACTTTGATAAGAAACACTTCTCATTGAAGTATAAGTGCTTTGTGGTGATTTCTTGAATGTTTATCCCCCATAAAAGAAGTACTTTGATTAGAAACACTTCTCATAGAAGCATAAATGTTTTGTGGTATTTTCTTGATTAGTTATCGCCCATAAATGAAGTACTCTGATGAGAAACACTTCTCATAGAAGCATAAATACTTTGTGGTGTTTTCTTGATTGGGTAACACTCATAAATGTAGTACTTTGATTATAAAGACTTCTCTTAGCAGTATACGTGCTTTGTGGTCTTTTCTTGATTGGTTACCACCCATAAATGAAGTACTTTGATCAGAAACACTTCTCATAGAAGCATAAATACTTTGTGGTGTTTTCTTGATTGGTTACCACCCATAAGTAAGCTGATTAGAAACACTTCTCATAGAAGCATAAATACTTTGTGGTGTTTTCTTGATTGGTTAACACTCATAAATGAAGTAAGCTGATTATAAACTCTTCTCATTGAAGTATAAGTGCTTTGTGGTGTTTTCTTGAATGGTTATCACCCCGAAATGAAGTACTTTGATTAGAAACACTTCCCATAGAAGTATAAGTGCTTTGTGGTGTTTTCTTGAATGGTTATCACCCAGAAATGAATTACTTTGATGAGAAACACTTCTCATAGAAGCATAAATGCTTTGTGGTGTTTTCTTGATTGGTTAACACTCATAAATGTAGTACTTTGATTATAAACACTTCTCTTAGCAGTATACGCGCTTTGTGGTGTTTTCTTGATTGGTTACCACCCATAAATGAAGTACTTTGATCAGAAACATTTCTCATAGAAGCATAAATACTTTGTGGTGTTTTCTGGATTGGTTAACACTCATAAATGAAGTAAGCTGATTATAAACTCTTCTCATTGAAGTATAAGTGCTTTGTGGTGTTTTCTTGGATGGTTATCACCCCGAAATGAAGTACTTTTATTAGAAACACTTTCCACAGAAGTATAAGTGATTTGTGGTGTTTTCTTGATTGGTTACCACCCATAAATTACGTACATTTATTAGAAACACTTCTAATTGAAGTATAAGTGCTTTGTGTTGTTTTCCTGAATGGTTATCACCCATAAATGAAGTACTCTGATTAGAAACATTTCGCATATAAGTATAAGTGCTTTGTGGTGTTTTCTTGAATGGTTACCACCCATAAATCAAGTACTTTGATCAGAAACACTTCTCATAGAAGCATAAATACTTTGTGGTGTTTTCTTGATTGGTTACCACCCATAAGTAAACTGATTAGAAACACTTCTCGTAGAAGCATAAATACTTTGTGGTGTTTTCTTGATTGGTTAACACTCATAAATGAAGTAAGCTGATTATAAACTCTTTTCATTGAAGTATAAGTGCTTTGTGGTGTTTTCTTGAATGGTTATCACCTCGAAATGAAGTACTTTGATTAGAAACACTTCCCATAAAAGTATAAGTGCTTTGTGGTGTTTTCTTGATTGTTTATCCTCCATAAAAGAAGTACTTTGATTAGAAACACTTCTCATAGAAGCATAAATACTTTCTGGTGTTTTCTTGAATGGTTGTCACCCACAAATGAAGTAATTTGATTAAAAACACGTCTCACAGAAGCATAAATACTTTGTGGTGTTTTATTGATTGGTTATCACCCATAAATGAAGTACTCTGATTAGAAACACTTCGCATAGAAGTATAAGTGCTTTGTGGTGTTTTCTTGATTGGTTACCACCCATAAATGAAGTACTTTGATGAGAAACACTTCTCATAGAAGCATAAATACTTTGTGGTGTTTTCTTGATTGGTTAACACTCATAAATGAAGTAAGCTGATTATAAACTCTTCTCATTGAAGTATAAGTGCTTTGTGGTGTTTTCTTGAATGTTTATCACCCCAAAATGAAGTACTTTGATTAGAAACACTTTCCATAGAAGAATAAGTGCTTTGTGGTGTTTTCTTGAATGTTTATCACCCATAAAAGAAGTACTTTGATCAGAAACACTTCTCATAGAAGCATAAATACTTTGTGGTGTTTTCTTGATTGGTTAACACTCATAAATGTAGTACTTTGATTATCAACACTTCTCTTAGCAGTATACGTGCTTTGTGCTGTTTTCTTCAATGATTATCACCCATAAATGAAGTACGTTGATTAGAAACACTTGTCATAGAAGTATAAGTGCTGTGTGTTGTTTCCTTGAATGGTTAGCACCCATAAATGAAGTACTTTGATCAGAAACACTTCTCGTAGAAGCATAAATGCTTTGTGGTGTTTTCTTGATTGGTTACCACCCATAAAATGAAGTAAGCTGATTAGAAGCACTTCTGATTGAAGTATAAGTGCTTCATGGTGTTTTCTTGAATGGTTATCTCACATAAATGAAGTACTCTGATTAGAAACACGTCTAATTGAAGTATAAGTGCTTTGTGGTGTTTTCTTGATTGGTTATCACCCAGAAATGAATTACTTTGATGAGAAACACTTCTCATAGAAGCATAAATGCTTTGTGGTGTTTTCTTGATTGGTTAACACTCATAAATGTAGTACTTTGATTATAAACACTTCTCTTAGCAGTATACGTGCTTTGTGGTGTTTTCTTGATTGGTTACCACCCATAAATGAAGTACTTTGATCAGAAACACTTCTCATAGAAGCATAAATACTTTGTGGTGTTTTCTTGATTGGTTAACACTCATAAATGAAGTAAGCTGATTATAAACTCTTCTCATTGAAGTATAAGTGCTTTGTGGTGTTTTCTTGAATGGTTATCACCCCGAAATGAAGTACTCTGATTAGAAACACTTCTCGTAGAAGCATAAATGCTTTGTGGTGTTTTCTTGATTGGTTACCACCCATAAAATGAAGTAAGCTGATTAGAAGCACTTCTGATTGAAGTATAAGTGCTTCATGGTGTTTTCTTGAATGGTTATCTCACATAAATGAAGTACTTTGATCAGAAACACTTCTCAAAGAAGTATAAGTGCTTTGGGCTGTTTTCTTGAATGGTTATCACCCATAAATGAAGTACTTTGATTTGAAATACTTCTCATAGAAGCATAATTGTTTTCTGGTGTTTTCTTGATTAGTTACCACCCATAAATGAAGTACTCTGATTAGAAACACGTCTAATTGAAGTATAAGTGCTTTGTGGTGTTTTCTTGAATGGGTATCACCCAGAAATGAATTACTATGATGAGAAACACTTCTCATATAAGCATAAATGCTTTGTGGTGTTTTCTTGATTGGTTAACACTCATAAATGTAGTACTTTGATTATAAACACTTCTCTTAGCAGTATACGTGCTTTGTTGTGTTTTCTTGATTGGTTACCACCCATAAAATGAAGTAAGCTGATTAGAAGCACTTCTGATTGAAGTATAAGTGCTTCATGGTGTTTTCTTGAATGGTTATCTCACATAAATGAAGTACTCTGATTAGAAACACGTCTAATTGAAGTATAAGTGCTTTGTGGTGTTTTCTTGATTGGTTATCACCTAGAAATGAATTACTTTGATGAGAAACACTTCTCATAGAAGCATAAATGCATTTTGGTGTTTTCTTGATTGGTTAACACTCATAAATGTAGTACTTTGATTATAAACACTTCTCTTAGCAGTATACGTGCTTTGTGGTGTTTTCTTGAATGGTTACCACCCATAAATGAAGTACTTTGATTAGAAACACTTCTCATAGAAGCATAAATACTTTGTGGTGTTTTCTTGATTGGTTAACACTCATAAATGAAGTAAGCTGATTATAAACTCTTCTCATTGAAGTATAAGTGCTTTGTGGTGTTTTCTTGAATGGTTATCACCCCGAAATGAAGTACTTTTATTAGAAACACTTTCCACAGAAGTATAAGTGATTTGTGGTGTTTTCTTGATTGGTTACCACCCATAAATTACGTACATTTATTAGAAACACTTCTAATTGAAGTATAAGTGCTTTGTGTTGTTTTCCTGAATGGTTATCACCCATAAATGAAGTACTCTGATTAGAAACATTTCGCATATAAGTATAAGTGCTTTGTGGTGTTTTCTTGAATGGTTACCACCCATAAATCAAGTACTTTGATCAGAAACACTTCTCATAGAAGCATAAATACTTTGTGGTGTTTTCTTGATTGGTTACCACCCATAAGTAAACTGATTAGAAACACTTCTCGTAGAAGCATAAATACTTTGTGGTGTTTTCTTGATTGGTTAACACTCATAAATGAAGTAAGCTGATTATAAACTCTTCTCATTGAAGTATAAGTGATTTGTGGTGTTTTCTTGAATGGTTATCACCTCGAAATGAAGTACTTTGATTAGAAACACTTCCCATAAAAGTATAAGTGCTTTGTGGTGTTTTCTTGATTGTTTATCCTCCATAAAAGAAGTACTTTGATTAGAAACACTTCTCATAGAAGCATAAATACTTTCTGGTGTTTTCTTGAATGGTTGTCACCCACAAATGAAGTAATTTGATTAAAAACACGTCTCACAGAAGCATAAATACTTTGTGGTGTTTTATTGATTGGTTATCACCCATAAATGAAGTACTCTGATTAGAAACACTTCGCATAGAAGTATAAGTGCTTTGTGGTGTTTTCTTGATTGGTTACCACCCATAAATGAAGTACTTTGATGAGAAACACTTCTCATAGAAGCATAAATACTTTGTGGTGTTTTCTTGATTGGTTAACACTCATAAATGAAGTAAGCTGATTATAAACTCTTCTCATTGAAGTATAAGTGATTTGTGGTGTTTTCTTGAATGGTTATCACCCCGAAATGAAGTACTTTGATTATAAACACTTTCCATAGAAGTATAAGTGCTTTGTGGTGTTTTCTTGAATGGTTATCACCCCGAAATGAAGTACTTTGATAAGAAACACTTCTCATAGAAGTATAAGTGCTTTGTGGTGATTTCTTGAATGTTTATCCCCCATAAAAGAAGTACTTTGATTAGAAACACTTCTCATAGAAGCATAAATGTTTTGTGGTATTTTCTTGATTAGTTATCGCCCATAAATGAAGTACTCTGATGAGAAACACTTCTCATAGAAGCATAAATACTTTGTGGTGTTTTCTTGATTGGGTAACACTCATAAATGTAGTACTTTGATTATAAAGACTTCTCTTAGCAGTATACGTGCTTTGTGGTCTTTTCTTGATTGGTTACCACCCATAAATGAAGTACTTTGATCAGAAACACTTCTCATAGAAGCATAAATACTTTGTGGTGTTTTCTTGATTGGTTACCACCCATAAGTAAGCTGATTAGAAACACTTCTCATAGAAGCATAAATACTTTGTGGTGTTTTCTTGATTGGTTAACACTCATAAATGAAGTAAGCTGATTATAAACTCTTCTCATTGAAGTATAAGTGCTTTGTGGTGTTTTCTTGAATGGTTATCACCCCGAAATGAAGTACTTTGATTAGAAACACTTCCCATAGAAGTATAAGTGCTTTGTGGTGTTTTCTTGAATGGTTATCACCCAGAAATGAATTACTTTGATGAGAAACACTTCTCATAGAAGCATAAATGCTTTGTGGTGTTTTCTTGATTGGTTAACACTCATAAATGTAGTACTTTGATTATAAACACTTCTCTTAGCAGTATACGCGCTTTGTGGTGTTTTCTTGATTGGTTACCACCCATAAATGAAGTACTTTGATCAGAAACATTTCTCATAGAAGCATAAATACTTTGTGGTGTTTTCTGGATTGGTTAACACTCATAAATGAAGTAAGCTGATTATAAACTCTTCTCATTGAAGTATAAGTGCTTTGTGGTGTTTTCTTGGATGGTTATCACCCCGAAATGAAGTACTTTTATTAGAAACACTTTCCACAGAAGTATAAGTGATTTGTGGTGTTTTCTTGATTGGTTACCACCCATAAATTACGTACATTTATTAGAAACACTTCTAATTGAAGTATAAGTGCTTTGTGTTGTTTTCCTGAATGGTTATCACCCATAAATGAAGTACTCTGATTAGAAACATTTCGCATATAAGTATAAGTGCTTTGTGGTGTTTTCTTGAATGGTTACCACCCATAAATCAAGTACTTTGATCAGAAACACTTCTCATAGAAGCATAAATACTTTGTGGTGTTTTCTTGATTGGTTACCACCCATAAGTAAACTGATTAGAAACACTTCTCGTAGAAGCATAAATACTTTGTGGTGTTTTCTTGATTGGTTAACACTCATAAATGAAGTAAGCTGATTATAAACTCTTTTCATTGAAGTATAAGTGCTTTGTGGTGTTTTCTCGAATGGTTATCACCTCGAAATGAAGTACTTTGATTAGAAACACTTCCCATAAAAGTATAAGTGCTTTGTGGTGTTTTCTTGATTGTTTAACCTCCATAAAAGAAGTACTTTGATTAGAAACACTTCTCATAGAAGCATAAATACTTTCTGGTGTTTTCTTGAATGGTTGTCACCCACAAATGAAGTAATTTGATTAAAAACACGTCTCACAGAAGCATAAATACTTTGTGGTGTTTTATTGATTGGTTATCACCCATAAATGAAGTACTCTGATTAGAAACACTTCGCATAGAAGTATAAGTGCTTTGTGGTGTTTTCTTGAATGGTTACCACCCATAAATGAAGTACTTTGATGAGAAACACTTCTCATAGAAGCATAAATACTTTGTGGTGTTTTCTTGATTGGGTAACACTCATAAATGTAGTACTTTGATTATATAGACTTCTCTTAGCAGTATACGTGCTTTGTGGTCTTTTCTTGATTGGTTACCACCCATAAATGAAGTACTTTGATCAGAAACACTTCTCATAGAAGCATAAATACTTTGTGGTGTTTTCTTGATTGGTTACCACCCATAAGTAAGCTGATTAGAAACACTTCTCATAGAAGCATAAATACTTTGTGGTGTTTTCTTGATTGGTTAACACTCATAAATGAAGTAAGCTGATTATAAACTCTTCTCATTGAAGTATAAGTGTTTTGTGGTGTTTTCTTGATTGGTTATCACCCAGAAATGAATTACTTTAATGAGAAACACTTCTCATAGAAGCATAAATGCTTTGTGGTGTTTTCTTGATTGGTTAACACTCATAAATGTAGTACTTTGATTAGAAACACTTCCCATAGAAGTATAAGTGCTTTCTGGTATTTTCTTGAATGGTTGTTACCCACAAATGAAGTAATTTGATTAAAAACACGTCTCACAGAAGCATAAATACTTTATGGTGTTTTATTGATTGGTTATCACCCATAAAGGAAGTACTCTGATTAGAAACACTTCGCATAGAAGTATAAGTGCTTCGTAGTGTTTTCTTGATTGGTTACCACCCATAAATGAAGTACTTTGATCAGAAACACTTCTCATAGAAGCATAAATACTTTGTGGTGTTTTCTTGATTGGTTAACACTCATAAATGAAGTAAGCTCATTATAAACTCTTCTCATTGAAGTATAAGTGCTTTGTGGTGTTTTCTTGAATGGTTATCACCCCGAAATGAAGTACTTTGATTAGAAACACTTTCCATAGAAGTATAAGTGCTTTGTGGTGTTTTCTGGAATGTTTATCCCCCATAAAAGAAGTACTTTGATTAGAAACACTTCTCATAGAAGCATAAATACTTTCTGGTGTTTTCTTGAATGGTTGTCACCCACAAATGAAGTAATTTGATTAAAAACACGTCTCACAGAAGCATAAATACTTTGTGGTGTTTTATTGATTGGTTATCACCCATAAATGAAGTACTCTGATTAGAAACACTTCGCATAGAAGTATAAGTGCTTTGTGGTGTTTTCTTGATTGGTTACCACCCATAAATGAAGTACTTTGATGAGAAACACTTCTCATAGAAGCATAAATACTTTGTGGTGTTTTCTTGATTGGTTAACACTCATAAATGAAGTAAGCTGATTATAAACTCTTCTCATTGAAGTATAAGTGATTTGTGGTGTTTTCTTGAATGGTTATCACCCCGAAATGAAGTACTTTGATTATAAACACTTTCCATAGAAGTATAAGTGCTTTGTGGTGTTTTCTTGAATGGTTATCACCCCGAAATGAAGTACTTTGATAAGAAACACTTCTCATAGAAGTATAAGTGCTTTGTGGTGATTTCTTGAATGTTTATCCCCCATAAAAGAAGTACTTTGATTAGAAACACTTCTCATAGAAGCATAAATGTTTTGTGGTATTTTCTTGATTAGTTATCGCCCATAAATGAAGTACTCTGATGAGAAACACTTCTCATAGAAGCATAAATACTT
The DNA here is from genome assembly GCA_964058865.1 of Eleocharis quinqueflora. Classification (NCBI taxonomy): domain Eukaryota; kingdom Viridiplantae; phylum Streptophyta; class Magnoliopsida; order Poales; family Cyperaceae; genus Eleocharis; species Eleocharis quinqueflora. Next base: position 122,377 of record CAXKVX010000328.1, read on the forward strand.
TGTGGTGTTTTCTTGATTGGGTAACACTCATAAATGTAGTACTTTGATTATAAAGACTTCTCTTAGCAGTATACGTGCTTTGTGGTGTTTTCTTGATTGGTTACCACCCATAAATGAAGTACTTTGATCAGAAACACTTCTCATAGAAGCATAAATACTTTGTGGTGTTTTCTTGATTGGTTACCACCCATAAGTAAGCTGATTAGAAACACTTCTCATAGAAGCATAAATACTTTGTGGTGTTTTCTTGATTGGTTAACACTCATAAATGAAGTAAGCTGATTATAAACTCTTCTCATTGAAGTATAAGTGCTTTGTGGTGTTTTCTTGAATGGTTATCACCCCGAAATGAAGTACTTTGATTAGAAACACTTCCCATAGAAGTATAAGTGCTTTGTGGTGTTTTCTTGAATGGTTATCACCCAGAAATGAATTACTTTGATGAGAAACACTTCTCATAGAAGCATAAATGCTTTGTGGTGTTTTCTTGATTGGTTAACACTCATAAATGTAGTACTTTGATTATAAACACTTCTCTTAGCAGTATACGCGCTTTGTGGTGTTTTCTTGATTGGTTACCACCCATAAATGAAGTACTTTGATCAGAAACATTTCTCATAGAAGCATAAATACTTTGTGGTGTTTTCTGGATTGGTTAACACTCATAAATGAAGTAAGCTGATTATAAACTCTTCTCATTGAAGTATAAGTGCTTTGTGGTGTTTTCTTGGATGGTTATCACCCCGAAATGAAGTACTTTGTTTAGAAACACTTCCCATAGAAGTATAAGTGCTTTGTGGTGTTTTCTTGAATGTTTATCCCCCATAAAAGAAGTACTTTGATTAGAAACACTATTCATAGAAGCATAAATACTTTGTGGTGTTTTCTTGATTGGTTAACACTAATAAATGAAGTAAGCTGATTATAAACTCTTCTCATTGAAGTATAAGTGCTTTGTGGTGTTTTCGTGAATGTTTATCACCCCAAAATGAAGTACTTTGATTAGAAACACTTTCCATAGAAGAATAAGTGCTTTGTGGTGTTTTCTTGAATGTTTATCACCCATAAAAGAAGTACTTTGATTAGAAACACTTCTCATAGAAGCATAAATACTTTGTGGTGTTTTCTTGATTGGTTAACACTCATAAATGTAGTACTATGATTATAAACACTTCTCTTAGCAGTATACGTGCTTTGTGCTGTTTTCTTGAATGGTTATCACCCATAAATGAAGTACGTTGATTAGAAACACTTGTCATAGAAGTATAAGTGTTGTGTGTTGTTTTCTTGAATGGTTAGCACCCATAAATGAAGTACTTTGATCATAAAACTTCTCGTAGAAGCATAAATGCTTTGTGGTGTTTTCTTGATTGGTTACCACCCATAAAATGAAGTAAGCTGATTAGAAGCACTTCTGATTGAAGTATAAGTGCTTCATGGTGTTTTCTTGAATGGTTATCTCACATAAATGAAGTACTCTGATTAGAAACACGTCTAATTGAAGTATAAGTGCTTTGTGGTGTTTTCTTGATTGGTTATCACCCAGAAATGAATTACTTTGATGAGAAACACTTCTCATAGAAGCATAAATGCTTTGTGGTGTTTTCTTGATTGGTTAACACTCATAAATGTAGTACTTTGATTAGAAACACTTCCCATAGAAGTATAAGTGCTTTGTGGTGTTTTCTTGATTGGTTACCACCCATAAATGAAGTACTTTGATCAGAAACACTTCTCATAGAAGCATAAATACTTTGTGGTGTTTTCTTGATTGGTTAACACTCATAAATGAAGTAAGCTGATTATAAACTCTTCTCATTGAAGTATAAGTGCTTTGTGGTGTTTTCTTGAATGTTTATCACCCCAAAATGAAGTACTTTGATTAGAAACACTTTCCATAGAAGAATAAGTGCTTTGTGGTGTTTTCTTGAATGTTTATCACCCATAAAAGAAGTACTTTGATTAGAAACACTTCTCATAGAAGCATAAATACTTTGTGGTGTTTTCTTGATTGGTTAACACCCATAAATGTAGTACTATGATTATAACCACTTCTCTTAGCAGTATACGTGCTTTGTGCTGTTTTCTTGAATGGTTATCACCCATAAATGAAGTACGTTGATTAGAAACACTTGTCATAGAAGTATAAGTGTTGTGTGTTGTTTTCTTGAATGGTTAGCACCCATAAATGAAGTACTTTGATCAGAAAACTTCTCGTAGAAGCATAAATGCTTTGTGGTGTTTTCTTGATTGGTTACCACCCATAAAATGAAGTAAGCTGATTAGAAGCACTTCTGATTGAAGTATAAGTGCTTCATGGTGTTTTCTTGAATGGTTATCTCACATAAATGAAGTACTCTGATTAGAAACACGTCTAATTGAAGTATAAGTGCTTTGTGGTGTTTTCTTGATTGGTTATCACCCAGAAATGAATTACTTTGATGAGAAACACTTCTCATAGAAGCATAAATGCTTTGTGGTGTTTTCTTGATTGGTTAACACTCATAAATGTAGTACTTTGATTAGAAACACTTCCCATAGAAGTATAAGTGCTTTGTGGTGTTTTCTTGATTGGTTACCACCCATAAATGAAGTACTTTGATCAGAAACACTTCTCATAAAGCATAAATACTTTGTGGTGTTTTCTTGATTGGTTAACACTCATAAATGAAGTAAGCTGATTATAAACTCTTCTCATTGAAGTATAAGTGCTTTGTGGTGTTTTCTTGAATGGTTATCATCCCGAAATGAAGTACTTTAATTAGAAATACTTCCCATAGAAGTATAAGTGATTTGTGGTGTTTTCTTGAATGTTTATCCCCCATAAAAGAAGTACTTTGATTAGAAACACTTCTCATAGAAGCATAAATACTTTCTGGTATTTTCTTGAATGGTTGTTACCCACAAATGAAGTAATTTGATTAAAAACACGTCTCACAGAAGCATAAATACTTTATGGTGTTTTATTGATTGGTTATCACCCTTAAAGGAAGTACTCTGATTAGAAACACTTCGCATAGAAGTATAAGTGATTTGTGGTGTTTTCTTGATTGGTTACCACCCATAAAATGAAGTAAGCTGATTAGAAGCACTTCTGATTGAAGTATAAGTGCTTCATGGTGTTTTCTTGAATGGTTATCTCACATAAATGAAGTACTCTGATTAGAAACACGTCTAATTGAAGTATAAGTGCTTTGTGGTGTTTTCTTGATTAGTTATCGCCCATAAATGAAGTACTCTGATGAGAAAACACTTCTCATAGAAGCATAAATACTTTGTGGTGTTTTCTTGATTGGGTAACACTCATAAATGTAGTACTTTGATTATAAAGACTTCTCTTAGCAGTATACGTGCTTTGTGGTGTTTTCTTGATTGGTTACCACCCATAAGTAAGCTGATGAGAAACACTTCTCATAGAAGCATAAATACTTTGTGGTGTTTTCTTGATTGGTTAACACTCATAAATGAAGTAAGCTGATTATAAACTCTTCTCATTGAAGTATAAGTGCTTTGTGGTGTTTTCTTGAATGGTTATCACCCCGAAATGAAGTACTTTGATTAGAAACACTTCCCATAGAAGTATAAGTGCTTTGTGGTGTTTTCTTGAATGGTTATCACCCAGAAATGAATTACTTTGATGAGAAACACTTTTCATAGAAGCATAAATACTTTGTGGTGTTTTCTTGATTGGTTAACACTAATAAATGAAGTAAGCTGATTATAAACTCTTCTCATTGAAGTATAAGTGCTTTGTGGTGTTTTCTTGAATGTTTATCACCCCAAAATGAAGTACTTTGATTAGAAACACTTTCCATAGAAGAATAAGTGCTTTGTGGTGTTTTCGTGAATGTTTATCACCCATAAAAGAAGTACTTTGATTAGAAACACTTCTCATTGAAGCATAAATACTTTGTGGTGTTTTCTTGATTGGTTAACACTCATAAATGTAGTACTTTGATTATAAACACTTATCTTAGCAGTATACGTGCTTTGTGCTGTTTTCTTCAATGGTTATCACCCATAAATGAAGTACGTTGATTAGAAACACTTGTCATAGAAGTATAAGTGCTGTGTGTTGTTTTCTTGAATGGTTAGCACCCATAAATGAAGTACTTTGATCAGAAACACTTCTCGTAGAAGCATAAATGTTTTGTGGTGTTTTCTTGATTGGTTACCACCCATAAAATGAAGTAAGCTGATTAGAAGCACTTCTGATTGAAGTATAAGTGCTTCATGGTGTTTTATTGAATGGTTATCTCACATAAATGAAGTACTCTGATTAGAAACACGTCTAATTGAAGTATAAGTGCTTTGTGGTGTTTTCTTGATTGGTTATCACCCAGAAATGAATTACTTTGATGAGAAACACTTCTCATAGAAGCATAAATGCTTTGTGGTGTTTTCTTGATTGGTTAACACTCATAAATGTAGTACTTTGATTATAAACACTTCTCTTAGCAGTATACGTGCTTTGTGGTGTTTCCTTGATTGGTTACCACCCATAAATGAAGTAGTTTGATGAGAAACACTTCTCATAGAAGCATAAATATTTTGTGGTGTTTTCTTGATTGGTTAACACTCATAAATAAAGTAAGCTGATTATAAACTCTTCTCATTGAAGTATAAGTGCTTTGTGGTGTTTTCTTGAATAGTTATCACCCCGAAATGAAGTACTTTGATTAGAAATCCTTTCCATAGAAGTATAAGTGATTTGTGGTGTTTTCTTGATTGGTTACCACCCATAAATTACGTACATTTATTAGAAACACTTCTAATTGAAGTATAAGTGCTTTGTGTTGTTTTCCTGAATGGTTATCACCCATAAATGAAGTACTCTGATTAGAAACATTTCGCATATAAGTATAAGTGCTTTGTGGTGTATTCTTGATTGATTACCACCCATAAATGAAGTAGTTTGATCAGAAACACTTCTCATAGAAGCATAAATACTTTGTGGTGTTTTCTTGATAGGTTACCACCCATAAGTAAGCTGATTATAAACACTTTTCATTGAAGTATAAGTGCTTTGTGGTGTTTTCTTGAATGGTTATCACCCCGAAATGAAGTACTTTGATTAGAAACACTTCTCATAGAAGTATAAGTGATTTGTGGTGTTTTCTTGAATGTTTATCCCCCATAAAAGAAGTACTTTGATTAGAAACACTTCTCATAGAAGCATAAATGTTTTGTGGTGTTTTCTTGATTAGTTATCGCCCATAAATGAAGTACTCTGATGAGAAACACTTCTCATAGAAGCATAAATACTTTGTGGTGTTTTCTTGATTGGATAACACTCATAAATGTAGTACTTTGATTATAAACACTTCTCTTAGCAGTATACGTGCTTTGTGGTGTTTTCTTGATTGGTTACCACACATAAATGAAGTACTTTGATCAGAAACACTTCTCATAGAAGCATAAATACTTTGTGGTGTTTTCTTGATTGGTTACCACCCATAAGTAAACTGATTAGAAACACTTCTCGAAGAAGCATAAATACTTTGTGGTGTTTTCTTGATTGGTTAACACTCATAAATGAAGTAAGCTGATTATAAACTCTTCTCATTGAAGTATAAGTGCTTTGTGGTGTTTTCTTGAATGGTTATCACCTCGAAATGAAGTACTTTGATTAGAAACACTTCCCATAAAAGTATAAGTGCTTTGTGGTGTTTTCTTGATTGTTTATCCTCCATAAAAGAAGTACTTTGATTAGAAACACTTCTAATAGAAGCATAAATACTTTCTGGTGTTTTCTTGAATGGTTGTCACCCACAAATGAAGTAATTTGATTAAAAACACGTCTCACAGAAGCATAAATACTTTGTGGTGTTTTATTGATTGGTTATCACCCATAAATGAAGTACTCTGATTAGAAACACTTCGCATAGAAGTATAAGTGCTTTGTGGTGTTTTCTTGATTGGTTACCACCCATAAATGAAGTACTTTGATCAGAAACACTTCTCATAGAAGCATAAATACTTTCTGGTGTTTTCTTGAATGGTTGTCACCCACAAATCAAGTAATTTGAATAAAAACACGTCTCACAAAAGCATAAATACTTTGTGGTGTTTTATTGATTGGTTATCACCCATAAATGAAGTACTCTGATTAGAAACACTTCGCATAGAAGTATAAGTGCTTTGTGGTGTTTTCTTGATTGGTTACCACCCATAAATGAAGTACTTTGATCAGAAACACTTCTCATAGAAGCATAAATACTTTCTGGTGTTTTCTTGAATGGTTGTCACCCACAAATCAAGTAATTTGATTAAAAACACGTCTCACAAAAGCATAAATACTTTGTGGTGTTTTATTGATTGGTTATCACCCATAAATGAAGTACTCTGATTAGAAACACTTCGCATAGAAGTATAAGTGCTTTGTGGTGTTTTCTTGATTGGTTACCACCCATAAATGAGGTACTTTGATCAGAAACACTTCTCATAGAAGCATAAATACTTTCTGGTGTTTTCTTGAATGGTTGTCACCCACAAATCAAGTAATTTGATTAAAAACACGTCTCACAAAAGCATAAATACTTTGTGGTGTTTTATTGATTGGTTATCACCCATAAATGAAGTACTCTGATTAGAAACACTTCGCATAGAAGTATAAGTGCTTTGTGGTGTTTTCTTGATTGGTTACCACCCATAAAAGAAGTACTTTGATCAGAAACACTTCTCATAGAAGCATAAATACTTTGTGGTGTTTTCTTGATTGGTTACCACCCATAAGTAAGCTGATTAGAAACACTTCTCATAGAAGCATAAATACTTTGTGGTGTTTTCTTGATTGGTTAACACTCATAAATGAAGTAAGCTGATTATAAACTCTTCTCATTGAAGTATAAGTGATTTGTGGTGTTTTCTTGAATGGTTATCACCCCGAAATGAAGTACTTTGATTATAAACACTTCCCATAGAAGTATAAGTGCTTTGTGGTGTTTTCTTGAATGTTTATCCCCCATAAAAGAAGTACTTTGATTAGAAACACTTTTCATAGAAGAATAAATACTTTGTGGTGTTTTCTTGATTGGTTAACACTAATAAATGAAGTAAGCTGATTATAAACTCTTCTCATTGAAGTATAAGTGCTTTGTCGTGTTTTCTTGAATGTTTATCACCCCAAAATGAAGTACTTTGATTAGAAACACTTTCCATAGAAGAATAAGTGCTTTGTGGTGTTTTCTTGAATGTTTATCACCCATAAAAGAAGTACTTTGATTAGAAACACTTCTCATAGAAGCATAAATACTTCGTGGTGTTTTCTTGATTGGTTAACACTCATAAATGTAGTACTTTGATTATAAACACTTCTCTTAGCAGTATACGTGCTTTGTGCTGTTTTCTTGAATGGTTATCACCCATAAATGAAGTACGTTGATTAGAAACACTTGTCATAGAAGTATAAGTGTTGTGTGTTGTTTTCTTGAATGGTTAGCACCCATAAATGAAGTACTTTGATCAGAAACACTTCTCGTAGAAGCATAAATGTTTTGTGGTGTTTTCTTGATTGGTTACCACCCATAAAATGAAGTAAGCTGATTAGAAGCACTTCTGATTGAAGTATAAGTGCTTCATGGTGTTTTCTTGAATGGTTATCTCACATAAATGAAGTACTCTGATTAGAAACACGTCTAATTGAAGTATAAGTGCTTTGTGGTGTTTTCTTGATTGGTTATCACCCAGAAATGAATTACTTTGATGAGAAACACTTCTCATAGAAGCATAAATGCTTTATGGTGTTTTCTTGATTGGTTAACACTCATAAATGTAGTACTTTGATTATAAACACTTCTCTTAGCAGTATACGTGCTTTGTGGTGTTTTCTTGATTGGTTACCACCCATAAATGAAGTAGTTTGATCAGAAACACTTCTCATAGAAGCATAAATACTTTGTGGTGTTTTCTTGATTGGTTAACACTCATAAATGAAGTAAGCTGATTATAAACTCTTCTCATTGAAGTATAAGTGCTTTGTGGTGTTTTCTTGAATAGTTATCACCCCGAAATGAAGTACTTTGATTAGAAACACTTTCCATAGAAGTATAAGTGATTTGTGGTGTTTTCTTGATTGGTTACCACCCATAAATTACGTACATTTATTAGAAACACTTCTAATTGAAGTATAAGTGCTTTGTGTTGTTTTCCTGAATGGTTATCACCCATAAATGAAGTACTCTGATTAGAAACATTTCGCATATAAGTATAAGTGCTTTGTGGTGTATTCTTGATTGATTACCACCCATAAATGAAGTAGTTTGATCAGAAACACTTCTCATAGAAGCATAAATACTTTGTGGTGTTTTCTTGATAGGTTACCACCCATAAGTAAGCTGATTATAAACACTTTTCATTGAAGTATAAGTGCTTTGTGGTGTTTTCTTGAATGGTTATCACCCCGAAATGAAGTACTTTGATTAGAAACACTTCTCATAGAAGCATAAATGTTTTGTGGTGTTTTCTTGATTAGTTATCGCCCATAAATGAAGTACTCTGATGAGAAACACTTCTCATAGAAGCATAAATACTTTGTGGTGTTTTCTTGATTGGATAACACTCATAAATGTTGTACTTTGATTATAAACACTTCTCTTAGCAGTATACGTGCTTTGTGGTGTTTTCTTGATTGGTTACCACCCATAAATGAAGTACTTTGATCAGAAACACTTCTCATAGAAGCATAAATACTTTGTGGTGTTTTCTTGATTGGTTACCACCCATAAGTAAACTGATTAGAAACACTTCTCGTAGAAGCATAAATACTTTGTGGTGTTTTCTTGATTGGTTAACACTCATAAATGAATTAAGCTGATTATAAACTCTTCTCATTGAAGTATAAGTGATTTGTGGTGTTTTCTTGAATGGTTATCACCCCGAAATGAAGTACTTTGATTATAAACACTTTCCATAGAAGTATAAGTGCTTTGTGGTGTTTTCTTGAATGTTTATCCCCCATAAAAGAAGTACTTTGATTAGAAACACTTTTCATAGAAGCATAAATATTTTGTGGTGTTTTCTTGATTGGTTAACACTAATAAATGAAGTAAGCTGATTATAAACTCTTCTCATTGAAGTATAAGTGCTTTGTGGTGTTTTCTTGAATGTTTATCACCCCAAAATGAAGTACTTTGATTAGAAACACTTTCCATAGAAGAATAAGTGCTTTGTGGTGTTTTCTTGAATGTTTATCACCCATAAAAGAAGTACTTTGATTAGAAACACTTCTCATAGAAGCATAAATACTTTGTGGTGTTTTCTTGATTGGTTAACACTCATAAATGTAGTACTTTGATTATAAACACTTCTCTTAGCAGTATACGTGCTTTGTGCTGTTTTCTTCAATGGTTATCACCCATAAATGAAGTACGTTGATTAGAAACACTTGTCATAGAAGTATAAGTGCTGTGTGTTGTTTTCTTGAATGGTTAGCACCCATAAATGAAGTACTTTGATCAGAAACACTTCTCGTAGAAGCATAAATGCTTTGTGGTGTTTTCTTGATTGGTTACCACCCATAAAATGAAGTAAGCTGATTAGAAGCACTTCTGATTGAAGTATAAGTGCTTCATGGTGTTTTCTTGAATGGTTATCTCACATAAATGAAGTACTCTGATTAGAAACACGTCTAATTGAAGTATAAGTGCTTTGTGGTGTTTTCTTGATTGGTTATCACCCAGAAATGAATTACTTTGATGAGAAACACTTCTCATAGAAGCATAAATGCTTTGTGGTGTTTTCTTGATTGGTTAACACTCATAAATGTAGTACTTTGATTATAAACACTTCTCTTAGCAGTATACGTGCTTTGTGGTGTTTTCTTGATTGGTTACCACCCATAAATGAAGTACTTTGATCAGAAACACTTCTCATAGAAGCATAAATACTTTGTGGTGTTTTCTTGATTGGTTAACACTCATAAATGAAGTAAGCTGATTATAAACTCTTCTCATTGAAGTATAAGTGCTTTGTGGTGTTTTGTTGAATGGTTATCACCCCGAAATGAAGTACTTTGATTAGAAACACTTCCCATAGAAGTATAAGTGCTTTGTGGTGTTTTCTTGAATGTTTATCCCCCATAAAAGAAGTACTTTGATTAGAAACACTTCTCATAGAAGCATAAATACTTTCTGGTATTTTCTTGAATGGTTGTTACCCACAAATGAAGTAATTTGATTAAAAACACGTCTGACAGAAGCATAAATACTTTATGGTGTTTTATTGATTGGTTATCACCCATAAATGAAGTACTTTGATCAGAAACACTTCTCGTAGAAGCATAAATGTTTTGTGGTGTTTTCTTGATTGGTTACCACCCATAAAATGAAGTAAGCTGATTAGAAGCACTTCTGATTGAAGTATAAGTGCTTCATGGTGTTTTCTTGAATGGTTATCTCACATAAATGAAGTACTCTGATTAGAAACACGTCTAATAGAAGTATAAGTGCTTTGTGGTGTTTTCTTGAATGGGTATCACCCAGAAATGAATTACTATGATGAGAAACACTTCTCATATAAGCATAAATGCTTTGTGGTGTTTTCTTGATTGGTTAACACTCATAAATGTAGTACTTTGATTATAAACACTTCTCTTAGCAGTATACGTGCTTTGTGGTGTTTTCTTGATTGGTTACCACCCATAAAATGAAGTAAGCTGATTAGAAGCACTTCTGATTGAAGTATAAGTGCTTCATGGTGTTTTCTTGAATGGTTATCTCACATAAATGAAGTACTCTGATTAGAAACACGTCTAATTGAAGTATAAGTGCTTTGTGGTGTTTTCTTGATTGGTTATCACCTAGAAATGAATTACTTTGATGAGAAACACTTCTCATAGAAGCATAAATGCATTTTGGTGTTTTCTTGATTGGTTAACACTCATAAATGTAGTACTTTGATTATAAACACTTCTCATTAAAGTATAAGTGCTTTGTGGTGTTTTCTTGAATGGTTATCACCCCGAAATGAAGTACTTTTATTAGAAACACTTTCCACAGAAGTATAAGTGATTTGTGGTGTTTTCTTGATTGGTTACCACCCATAAATTACGTACATTTATTAGAAACACTTCTAATTGAAGTATAAGTGCTTTGTGTTGTTTTCCTGAATGGTTATCACCCATAAATGAAGTACTCTGATTAGAAACATTTCGCATATGTATAAGTGTTTTGTGGTGTTTTCTTGAATGGTTACCACCCATAAATGAAGTACTTTGATCAGAAACACTTCTCATAGAAGCATAAATACTTTGTGGTGTTTTCTTGATTGGTTAACACTCATAAATGAAGTAAGCTGATTATAAACTCTTTTCATTGAAGTATAAGTGCTTTGTGGTGTTTTCTTGATTGGTTATCACCTCGAAATGAAGTACTTTGATTAGAAACACTTCCCATAAAAGTATAAGTGTTTTGTGGTGTTTTCTTGATTGTTTATCCTCCATAAAAGAAGTACTTTGATTAGAAACACTTCTCATAGAAGCATAAATACTTTCTGGTGATTTCTTGAATGGTTGTCACCCACAAATGAAGTAATTTGATTAAAAACACGTCTCACAGAAGCATAAATACTTTGTGGTGTTTTATTGATTGGTTATCACCCATAAATGAAGTACTCTGATTAGAAACACTTCGCATAGAAGTATAAGTGCTTTGTGGTGTTTTCTTGATTGGTTACCACCCATAAATGAAGTACTTTGATGAGAAACACTTCTCATAGAAGCATAAATACTTTGTGGTGTTTTCTTGATTGGTTAACACTCATAAATGAAGTAAGCTGATTATAAACTCTTCTCATTGAAGTATAAGTGATTTGTGGTGCTTTCTTGAATGGTTATCACCCCGAAATGAAGTACTCTGATTATAAACACTTTCCATAGAAGTATAAGTGCTTTGTGGTGTTTTCTTGAATGGTTATCACCCCGAAATGAAGTACTTTGATAAGAAACACTTCTCATAGAAGTATAAGTGCTTTGTGGTGATTTCTTGAATGTTTATCCCCCATAAAAGAAGTACTTTGATTAGAAACACTTCTCATAGAAGCATAAATGTTTTGTGGTATTTTCTTGATTAGTTATCGCCCATAAATGAAGTACTCTGATGAGAAACACTTCTCATAGAAGCATAAATACTTTGTGGTGTTTTCTTGATTGGGTAACACTCATAAATGTATTACTTTGATTATAAAGACTTCTCTTAGCAGTATACGTGCTTTGTGGTGTTTTATTGATTGGTTATCACCCATAAAGGAAGTAGTCTGATTAGAAACACTTCGCATAGAAGTATAAGTGCTTCGTGGTGTTTTCTTGATTGGTTACCACCCATAAATGAAGTACTTTGATCAGAAACACTTCTCATAGAAGCATAAATACTTTGTGGTGTTTTCTTGATTGGTTAACACTCATAAATGAAGTAAGCTGATTATAAACTCTTCTCATTGAAGTATAAGTGCTTTGTGGTGTTTTCTTGAATGGTTATCACCCCGAAATGAAGTACTTTGATTAGAAACACTTCCCATAGAAGTATAAGTGCTTTGTGGTGTTTTCTTGAATGGTTATCACCCAGAAATGAATTACTTTGATGAGAAACACTTCTCATAGAAGCATAAATGCTTTGTGGTGTTTTCTTGATTGGTTAACACTCATAAATGTAGTACTTTGATTATAAACACTTCTCTTAGCAGTATACGCGCTTTGTGGTGTTTTCTTGATTGGTTACCACCCATAAATGAAGTAGTTTGATCAGAAACACTTCTCATAGAAGCATAAATACTTTGTGGTGTTTTCTTGATTGGTTAACACTCATAAATGAAGTAAGCTGATTATAAACTCTTCTCATTGAAGTATAAGTGCTTTGTGGTGTTTTCTTGAATGTTTACCACCCCAAAATGAAGTACTTTGATTAGAAACACTTTCCATAGAAGAATAAGTGCTTTGTGGTGTTTTCTTGAATGTTTATCACCCATAAAAGAAGTACTTTGATTAGAAACACTTCTCATAGAAGCAGAAATACTTTGTGGTGTTTTCTTGATTGGTTAACACTCATAAATGTAGTACTTTGATTATAAACACTTCTCTTAGCAGTATACGTGCTTTGTGCTGTTTTCTTGAATGGTTATCACCCATAAATGAAGTACGTTGATTAGAAACACTTGTCATAGAAGTATAAGTGTTGTGTGTTGTTTTCTTGAATGGTTAGCACCCATAAATGAAGTACTTTGATCAGAAAACTTCTCGTAGAAGCATAAATGCTTTGTGGTGTTTTCTTGATTGGTTACCACCCATAAAATGAAGTAAGCTGATTAGAAGCACTTCTGATTGAAGTATAAGTGCTTCATGGTGTTTTCTTGAATGGTTATCTCACATAAATGAAGTACTCTGATTAGAAACACGTCTAATTGAAGTATAAGTGCTTTGTGGTGTTTTCTTGATTGGTTATCACCCAGAAATGAATTACTTTGATGAGAAACACTTCTCATAGAAGCATAAATGCTTTGTGGTGTTTTCTTGATTGGTTAACACTCATAAATGTAGTACTTTGATTAGAAACACTTCCCATAGAAGTATAAGTGCTTTGTGGTGTTTTCTTGATTGGTTACCACCCATAAATGAAGTACTTTGATCAGAAACACTTCTCATAGAAGCATAAATACTTTGTGGTGTTTTCTTGATTGGTTAACACTCATAAATGAAGTAAGCAGATTATAAACTCTTCTCATTGAAGTATAAGTGCTTTGTGGTGTTTTCTTGAATGGTTATCACCCCGAAATGAAGTACTTTGATTAGAAACACTTCCCATAGAAGTATAAGTGCTTTGTGGTGTTTTCTGGAATGTTTATCCCCCATAAAAGAAGTACTTTGATTAGAAACACTTCTCATAGAAGCATAAATACTTTCTGGTATTTTCTTGAATGGTTGTTAACCACAAATGAAGTAATTTGATTAAAAACACGTCTCACAGAAGCATAAATACTTTATGGTGTTTTATTGATTGGTTATCACCCATAAAGGAAGTACTCTGATTAGAAACACTTCGCATAGAAGTATAAGTGCTTCGTGGTGTTTTCTTGATTGGTTACCACCCATAAATGAAGTACTTTGATCAGAAACACTTCTCATAGAAGCATAAATACTTTGTGGTGTTTTCTTGATTGGTTAACACTCATAAATGAAGTAAGCTGATTATAAACTCTTCTCATTGAAGTATAAGTGCTTTGTGGTGTTTTCTTGAATGGTTATCACCCCGAAATGAAGTACTTTGATTAGAAACACTTCCCATAGAAGTATAAGTGCTTTGTGGTGTTTTCTGGAATGTTTATCCCCCATAAAAGAAGTACTTTGATTAGAAACACTTCTCATAGAAGCATAAATACTTTCTGGTGTTTTCTTGAATGGTTGTCACCCACAAATGAAGTAATTTGATTAAAAACACGTCTCACAGAAGCATAAATACTTTGTGGTGTTTTATTGATTGGTTATCACCCATAAATGAAGTACTCTGATTAGAAACACTTCGCATAGAAGTATAAGTGCTTTGTGGTGTTTTCTTGATTGGTTACCACCCATAAATGAAGTACTTTGATGAGAAACACTTCTCATAGAAGCATAAATACTTTGTGGTGTTTTCTTGATTGGTTAACACTCATAAATGAAGTAAGCTGATTATAAACTCTTCTCATTGAAGTATAAGTGATTTGTGGTGTTTTCTTGAATGGTTATCACCCCGAAATGAAGTACTTTGATTATAAACACTTTCCATAGAAGTATAAGTGCTTTGTGGTGTTTTCTTGAATGGTTATCACCCCGAAATGAAGTACTTTGATAAGAAACACTTCTCATAGAAGTATAAGTGCTTTGTGGTGATTTCTTGAATGTTTATCCCCCATAAAAGAAGTACTTTGATTAGAAACACTTCTCATAGAAGCATAAATGTTTTGTGGTATTTTCTTGATTAGTTATCGCCCATAAATGAAGTACTCTGATGAGAAACACTTCTCATAGAAGCATAAATACTTTGTGGTGTTTTCTTGATTGGGTAACACTCATAAATGTAGTACTTTGATTATAAAGACTTCTCTTAGCAGTATACGTGCTTTGTGGTGTTTTCTTGATTGGTTACCACCCATAAATGAAGTACTTTGATCAGAAACACTTCTCATAGAAGCAAAAATACTTTGTGGTGTTTTCTTGATTGGTTACCACCCATAAGTAAGCTGATTAGAAACACTTCTCATAGAAGCATAAATACTTTGTGGTGTTTTCTTGATTGGTTAACACTCATAAATGAAGTAAGCTGATTATAAACTCTTCTCATTGAAGTATAAGTGCTTTGTGGTGTTTTCTTGAATGGTTATCACCCCGAAATGAAGTACTTTGATTAGAAACACTTCCCATAGAAGTATAAGTGCTTTGTGGTGTTTTCTTGAATGGTTATCACCCAGAAATGAATTACTTTGATGAGAAACACTTCTCATAGAAGCATAAATGCTTTGTGGTGTTTTCTTGATTGGTTAACACTCATAAATGTAGTACTTTGATTATAAACACTTCTCTTAGCAGTATACGCGCTTTGTGGTGTTTTCTTGATTGGTTACCACCCATAAATGAAGTAGTTTGATCAGAAACACTTCTCATAGAAGCATGAATACTTTGTGGTGTTTTCTTGATTGGTTAACACTCATAAATGAAGTAAGCTGATTATAAACTCTTCTCATTGAAGTATAAGTGCTTTGTGGTGTTTTCTTGAATGTTTACCACCCCAAAATGAAGTACTTTGATTAGAAACACTTTCCATAGAAGAATAAGTGCTTTGTGGTGTTTTCTTGAATGTTTATCACCCATAAAAGAAGTACTTTGATTAGAAACACTTCTCATAGAAGCAGAAATACTTTGTGGTGTTTTCTTGATTGGTTAACACTCATAAATGTAGTACTTTGATTATAAACACTTCTCTGAGCAGTATACGTGCTTTGTGCTGTTTTCTTGAATGGTTATCACCCATAAATGAAGTACGTTGATTAGAAACACTTGTCATAGAAGTATAAGTGTTGTGTGTTGTTTTCTTGAATGGTTAGCACCCATAAATGAAGTACTTTGATCAGAAAACTTCTCGTAGAAGCATAAATGCTTTGTGGTGTTTTCTTGATTGGTTACCACCCATAAAATGAAGTAAGCTGATTAGAAGCACTTCTGATTGAAGTATAAGTGCTTCATGGTGTTTTCTTGAATGTTTATCTCACATAAATGAAGTACTCTGATTAGAAACACGTCTAATTGAAGTATAAGTGCTTTGTGGTGTTTTCTTGATTGGTTATCACCCAGAAATGAATTACTTTGATGAGAAACACTTCTCATAGAAGCATAAATGCTTTGTGGTGTTTTCTTGATTGGTTAACACTCATAAATGTAGTACTTTGATTAGAAACACTTCCCATAGAAGTATAAGTGCTTTGTGGTGTTTTCTTGATTGGTTACCACCCATAAATGAAGTACTTTGATCAGAAACACTTCTCATAGAAGCATAAATACTTTGTGGTGTTTTCTTGATTGGTTAACACTCATAAATGAAGTAAGCTGATTATAAACTCTTCTCATTGAAGTATAAGTGCTTTGTGGTGTTTTCTTGAATGGTTATCACCCCGAAATGAAGTACTTTAATTAGAAACACTTCCCATAGAAGTATAAGTGATTTGTGGTGTTTTCTTGAATGTTTATCCGCCATAAAAGAAGTACTTTGATTAGAAACACTTCTCATAGAAGCATAAATACTTTCTGGTATTTTCTTGAATGGTTGTTACCCACAAATGAAGTAATTTGATTAAAAACACGTCTCACAGAAGCATAAATACTTTATGGTGTTTTATTGATTGGTTATCACCCATAAAGGAAGTACTCTGATTAGAAACACTTCCCATAGAAGTATAAGTGCTTTGTGGTGTTTTCTTGAATGGTTATCACCCAGAAATGAATTACTTTGATGAGAAACACTTCTCATTGAAGTATAAGTGCTTTGTGGTGTTTTCTTGAATGGTTATCACCCCGAAATGAAGTACTTTGATTAGAAACACTTCCCATAGAAGTATAAGTGCTTTGTGGTGTTTTCTTGATTGGTTACCACCCATAAATGAAGTACTTTGATCAGAAACACTTCTCATAGAAGCATAAATACTTTGTGGTGTTTTCTTGATTGGTTAACACTCATAAATGAAGTAAGCTGATTATAAACTCTTCTCATTGAAGTATAAGTGCTTTGTGGTGTTTTCTTGAATGGTTATCACCCCGAAATGAAGTACTTTGATTAGAAACACTTCCCATAGAAGTATAAGTGCTTTGTGGTGTTTTCTGGAATGTTTATCCCCCATAAAAGAAGTACTTTGATTAGAAACACTTCTCATAGAAGCATAAATACATTCTGGTATTTTCTTGAATGGTTGTTACCCACAAATGAAGTAATTTGATTAAAAACACGTCTCACAGAAGCATAAATACTTTATGGTGTTTTATTGATTGGTTATCACCCATAAAGGAAGTACTCTGATTAGAAACACTTCGCATAGAAGTATAAGTGCTTCGTGGTGTTTTCTTGATTGGTTACCACCCATAAATGAAGTACTTTGATCAGAAACACTTCTCATAGAAGCATAAATACTTTGTGGTGTTTTCTTGATTGGTTAACACTCATAAATGAAGTAAGCTGATTATAAACTCTTCTCATTGAAGTATAAGTGCTTTGTGGTGTTTTCTTGAATGGTTATCACCCCGAAATGAAGTACTTTGATTAGAAACACTTCCCATAGAAGTATAAGTGCTTTGTGGTGTTTTCTGGAATGTTTATCCCCCATAAAAGAAGTACTTTGATTAGAAACACTTCTCATAGAAGCATAAATACTTTCTGGTGTTTTCTTGAATGGTTGTCACCCACAAATGAAGTAATTTGATTAAAAACACGTCTCACAGAAGCATAAATACTTTGTGGTGTTTTATTGATTGGTTATCACCCATAAATGAAGTACTCTGATTAGAAACACTTCGCATAGAAGTATAAGTGCTTTGTGGTGTTTTCTTGATTAGTTACCACCCATAAATGAAGTACTTTGATGAGAAACACTTCTCATAGAAGCATAAATACTTTGTGGTGTTTTCTTGATTGGTTAACACTCATAAATGAAGTAAGCTGATTATAAACTCTTCTCATTGAAGTATAAGTGATTTGTGGTGTTTTCTTGAATGGTTATCACCCCGAAATGAAGTACTTTGATTATAAACACTTTCCATAGAAGTATAAGTGCTTTGTGGTGTTTTCTTGAATGGTTATCACCCCGAAATGAAGTACTTTGATAAGAAACACTTCTCATAGAAGTATAAGTGCTTTGTGGTGATTTCTTGAATGTTTATCCCCCATAAAAGAAGTACTTTGATTAGAAACACTTCTCATAGAAGCATAAATGTTTTGTGGTATTTTCTTGATTAGTTATCGCCCATAAATGAAGTACTCTGATGAGAAACACTTCTCATAGAAGCATAAATACTTTGTGGTGTTTTCTTGATTGGGTAACACTCATAAATGTAGTACTTTGATTATAAAGACTTCTCTTAGCAGTATACGTGCTTTGTGGTGTTTTCTTGATTGGTTACCACCCATAAATGAAGTACTTTGATCAGAAACACTTCTCATAGAAGCAAAAATACTTTGTGGTGTTTTCTTGATTGGTTACCACCCATAAGTAAGCTGATTAGAAACACTTCTCATAGAAGCATAAATACTTTGTGGTGTTTTCTTGATTGGTTAACACTCATAAATGAAGTAAGCTGATTATAAACTCTTCTCATTGAAGTATAAGTGCTTTGTGGTGTTTTCTTGAATGGTTATCACCCCGAAATGAAGTACTTTGATTAGAAACACTTCCCATAGAAGTATAAGTGCTTTGTGGTGTTTTCTTGAATGGTTATCACCCAGAAATGAATTACTTTGATGAGAAACACTTCTCATAGAAGCATAAATGCTTTGTGGTGTTTTCTTGATTGGTTAACACTCATAAATGTAGTACTTTGATTATAAACACTTCTCTTAGCAGTATACGCGCTTTGTGGTGTTTTCTTGATTGGTTACCACCCATAAATGAAGTAGTTTGATCAGAAACACTTCTCATAGAAGCATGAATACTTTGTGGTGTTTTCTTGATTGGTTAACACTCATAAATGAAGTAAGCTGATTATAAACTCTTCTCATTGAAGTATAAGTGCTTTGTGGTGTTTTCTTGAATGTTTACCACCCCAAAATGAAGTAAGCTGATTATAAACTCTTCTCATTGAAGTATAAGTGCTTTGTGGTGTTTTCTTGATTGGTTATCACCCAGAAATGAATTACTTTGATGAGAAACACTTCTCATAGAAGCATAAATGCTTTGTGGTGTTTTCTTGATTGGTTAACACTCATAAATGTAGTACTTTGATTAGAAACACTTCCCATAGAAGTATAAGTGCTTTGTGGTGTTTTCTTGATTGGTTACCACCCATAAATGAAGTACTTTGATCAGAAACACTTCTCATAGAAGCATAAATACTTTGTGGTGTTTTCTTGATTGGTTAACACTCATAAATGAAGTAAGCTGATTATAAACTCTTCTCATTGAAGTATAAGTGCTTTGTGGTGTTTTCTTGAATGGTTATCACCCCGAAATGAAGTACTTTAATTAGAAACACTTCCCATAGAAGTATAAGTGATTTGTGGTGTTTTCTTGAATGTTTATCCGCCATAAAAGAAGTACTTTGATTAGAAACACTTCTCATAGAAGCATAAATACTTTCTGGTATTTTCTTGAATGGTTGTTACCCACAAATGAAGTAATTTGATTAAAAACACGTCTCACAGAAGCATAAATACTTTATGGTGTTTTATTGATTGGTTATCACCCATAAAGGAAGTACTCTGATTAGAAACACTTCCCATAGAAGTATAAGTGCTTTGTGGTGTTTTCTTGAATGGTTATCACCCAGAAATGAATTACTTTGATGAGAAACACTTCTCATTGAAGTATAAGTGCTTTGTGGTGTTTTCTTGAATGGTTATCACCCCGAAATGAAGTACTTTGATTAGAAACACTTCCCATAGAAGTATAAGTGCTTTGTGGTGTTTTCTTGATTGGTTACCACCCATAAATGAAGTACTTTGATCAGAAACACTTCTCATAGAAGCATAAATACTTTGTGGTGTTTTCTTGATTGGTTAACACTCATAAATGAAGTAAGCTGATTATAAACTCTTCTCATTGAAGTATAAGTGCTTTGTGGTGTTTTCTTGAATGGTTATCACCCCGAAATGAAGTACTTTGATTAGAAACACTTCCCATAGAAGTATAAGTGCTTTGTGGTGTTTTCTGGAATGTTTATCCCCCATAAAAGAAGTACTTTGATTAGAAACACTTCTCATAGAAGCATAAATACATTCTGGTATTTTCTTGAATGGTTGTTACCCACAAATGAAGTAATTTGATTAAAAACACGTCTCACAGAAGCATAAATACTTTATGGTGTTTTATTGATTGGTTATCACCCATAAAGGAAGTACTCTGATTAGAAACACTTCGCATAGAAGTATAAGTGCTTCGTGGTGTTTTCTTGATTGGTTACCACCCATAAATGAAGTACTTTGATCAGAAACACTTCTCATAGAAGCATAAATACTTTGTGGTGTTTTCTTGATTGGTTAACACTCATAAATGAAGTAAGCTGATTATAAACTCTTCTCATTGAAGTATAAGTGCTTTGTGGTGTTTTCTTGAATGGTTATCACCCCGAAATGAAGTACTTTGATTAGAAACACTTCCCATAGAAGTATAAGTGCTTTGTGGTGTTTTCTGGAATGTTTATCCCCCATAAAAGAAGTACTTTGATTAGAAACACTTCTCATAGAAGCATAAATACTTTCTGGTGTTTTCTTGAATGGTTGTCACCCACAAATGAAGTAATTTGATTAAAAACACGTCTCACAGAAGCATAAATACTTTGTGGTGTTTTATTGATTGGTTATCACCCATAAATGAAGTACTCTGATTAGAAACACTTCGCATAGAAGTATAAGTGCTTTGTGGTGTTTTCTTGATTAGTTACCACCCATAAATGAAGTACTTTGATGAGAAACACTTCTCATAGAAGCATAAATACTTTGTGGTGTTTTCTTGATTGGTTAACACTCATAAATGAAGTAAGCTGATTATAAACTCTTCTCATTGAAGTATAAGTGATTTGTGGTGTTTTCTTGAATGGTTATCACCCCGAAATGAAGTACTTTGATTATAAACACTTTCCATAGAAGTATAAGTGCTTTGTGGTGTTTTCTTGAATGGTTATCACCCCGAAATGAAGTACTTTGATAAGAAACACTTCTCATAGAAGTATAAGTGCTTTGTGGTGATTTCTTGAATGTTTATCCCCCATAAAAGAAGTACTTTGATTAGAAACACTTCTCATAGAAGCATAAATGTTTTGTGGTATTTTCTTGATTAGTTATCGCCCATAAATGAAGTACTCTGATGAGAAACACTTCTCATAGAAGCATAAATACTTTGTGGTGTTTTCTTGATTGGGTAACACTCATAAATGTAGTACTTTGATTATAAAGACTTCTCTTAGCAGTATACGTGCTTTGTGGTGTTTTCTTGATTGGTTACCACCCATAAATGAAGTACTTTGATCAGAAACACTTCTCATAGAAGCAAAAATACTTTGTGGTGTTTTCTTGATTGGTTACCACCCATAAGTAAGCTGATTAGAAACACTTCTCATAGAAGCATAAATACTTTGTGGTGTTTTCTTGATTGGTTAACACTCATAAATGAAGTAAGCTGATTATAAACTCTTCTCATTGAAGTATAAGTGCTTTGTGGTGTTTTCTTGAATGGTTATCACCCCGAAATGAAGTACTTTGATTAGAAACACTTCCCATAGAAGTATAAGTGCTTTGTGGTGTTTTCTTGAATGGTTATCACCCAGAAATGAATTACTTTGATGAGAAACACTTCTCATAGAAGCATAAATGCTTTGTGGTGTTTTCTTGATTGGTTAACACTCATAAATGTAGTACTTTGATTATAAACACTTCTCTTAGCAGTATACGCGCTTTGTGGTGTTTTCTTGATTGGTTACCACCCATAAATGAAGTAGTTTGATCAGAAACACTTCTCATAGAAGCATGAATACTTTGTGGTGTTTTCTTGATTGGTTAACACTCATAAATGAAGTAAGCTGATTATAAACTCTTCTCATTGAAGTATAAGTGCTTTGTGGTGTTTTCTTGAATGTTTACCACCCCAAAATGAAGTAAGCTGATTATAAACTCTTCTCATTGAAGTATAAGTGCTTTGTGGTGTTTTCTTGAATGGTTATCACCCCGAAATGAAGTACTTTGATTAGAAACACTTCTCATAGAAGCATAAATGTTTTGTGGTATTTTCTTGATTAGTTATCGCCCATAAATGAAGTACTCTGATTAGAAACACTTCTCATAGAAGCAGAAATACTTTGTGGTGTTTTCTTGATTGGTTAACACTCATAAATGTAGTACTTTGATTATAAACACTTCTCTGAGCAGTATACGTGCTTTGTGCTGTTTTCTTGAATGGTTATCACCCATAAATGAAGTACGTTGATTAGAAACACTTGTCATAGAAGTATAAGTGTTGTGTGTTGTTTTCTTGAATGGTTAGCACCCATAAATGAAGTACTTTGATCAGAAAACTTCTCGTAGAAGCATAAATGCTTTGTGGTGTTTTCTTGATTGGTTACCACCCATAAAATGAAGTAAGCTGATTAGAAGCACTTCTGATTGAAGTATAAGTGCTTCATGGTGTTTTCTTGAATGTTTATCTCACATAAATGAAGTACTCTGATTAGAAACACGTCTAATTGAAGTATAAGTGCTTTGTGGTGTTTTCTTGATTGGTTATCACCCAGAAATGAATTACTTTGATGAGAAACACTTCTCATAGAAGCATAAATGCTTTGTGGTGTTTTCTTGATTGGTTAACACTCATAAATGTAGTACTTTGATTAGAAACACTTCCCATAGAAGTATAAGTGCTTTGTGGTGTTTTCTTGATTGGTTACCACCCATAAATGAAGTACTTTGATCAGAAACACTTCTCATAGAAGCATAAATACTTTGTGGTGTTTTCTTGATTGGTTAACACTCATAAATGAAGTAAGCTGATTATAAACTCTTCTCATTGAAGTATAAGTGCTTTGTGGTGTTTTCTTGAATGGTTATCACCCCGAAATGAAGTACTTTAATTAGAAACACTTCCCATAGAAGTATAAGTGATTTGTGGTGTTTTCTTGAATGTTTATCCGCCATAAAAGAAGTACTTTGATTAGAAACACTTCTCATAGAAGCATAAATACTTTCTGGTATTTTCTTGAATGGTTGTTACCCACAAATGAAGTAATTTGATTAAAAACACGTCTCACAGAAGCATAAATACTTTATGGTGTTTTATTGATTGGTTATCACCCATAAAGGAAGTACTCTGATTAGAAACACTTCCCATAGAAGTATAAGTGCTTTGTGGTGTTTTCTTGAATGGTTATCACCCAGAAATGAATTACTTTGATGAGAAACACTTCTCATTGAAGTATAAGTGCTTTGTGGTGTTTTCTTGAATGGTTATCACCCCGAAATGAAGTACTTTGATTAGAAACACTTCCCATAGAAGTATAAGTGCTTTGTGGTGTTTTCTTGATTGGTTACCACCCATAAATGAAGTACTTTGATCAGAAACACTTCTCATAGAAGCATAAATACTTTGTGGTGTTTTCTTGATTGGTTAACACTCATAAATGAAGTAAGCTGATTATAAACTCTTCTCATTGAAGTATAAGTGCTTTGTGGTGTTTTCTTGAATGGTTATCACCCCGAAATGAAGTACTTTGATTAGAAACACTTCCCATAGAAGTATAAGTGCTTTGTGGTGTTTTCTGGAATGTTTATCCCCCATAAAAGAAGTACTTTGATTAGAAACACTTCTCATAGAAGCATAAATACTTTCTGGTATTTTCTTGAATGGTTGTTACCCACAAATGAAGTAATTTGATTAAAAACACGTCTCACAGAAGCATAAATACTTTATGGTGTTTTATTGATTGGTTATCACCCATAAAGGAAGTACTCTGATTAGAAACACTTCGCATAGAAGTATAAGTGCTTCGTGGTGTTTTCTTGATTGGTTACCACCCATAAATGAAGTACTTTGATCAGAAACACTTCTCATAGAAGCATAAATACTTTGTGGTGTTTTCTTGATTGGTTAACACTCATAAATGAAGTAAGCTGATTATAAACTCTTCTCATTGAAGTATAAGTGCTTTGTGGTGTTTTCTTGAATGGTTATCACCCCGAAATGAAGTACTTTGATTAGAAACACTTCCCATAGAAGTATAAGTGCTTTGTGGTGTTTTCTGGAATGTTTATCCCCCATAAAAGAAGTACTTTGATTAGAAACACTTCTCATAGAAGCATAAATACTTTCTGGTGTTTTCTTGAATGGTTGTCACCCACAAATGAAGTAATTTGATTAAAAACACGTCTCACAGAAGCATAAATACTTTGTGGTGTTTTATTGATTGGTTATCACCCATAAATGAAGTACTCTGATTAGAAACACTTCGCATAGAAGTATAAGTGCTTTGTGGTGTTTTCTTGATTGGTTACCACCCATAAATGAAGTACTTTGATGAGAAACACTTCTCATAGAAGCATAAATACTTTGTGGTGTTTTCTTGATTGGTTAACACTCATAAATGAAGTAAGCTGATTATAAACTCTTCTCATTGAAGTATAAGTGATTTGTGGTGTTTTCTTGAATGGTTATCACCCCGAAATGAAGTACTTTGATTATAAACACTTTCCATAGAAGTATAAGTGCTTTGTGGTGTTTTCTTGAATGGTTATCACCCCGAAATGAAGTACTTTGATAAGAAACACTTCTCATAGAAGTATAAGTGCTTTGTGGTGATTTCTTGAATGTTTATCCCCCATAAAAGAAGTACTTTGATTAGAAACACTTCTCATAGAAGCATAAATGTTTTGTGGTATTTTCTTGATTAGTTATCGCCCATAAATGAAGTACTCTGATGAGAAACACTTCTCATAGAAGCATAAATACTTTGTGGTGTTTTCTTGATTGGGTAACACTCATAAATGTAGTACTTTGATTATAAAGACTTCTCTTAGCAGTATACGTGCTTTGTGGTGTTTTCTTGATTGGTTACCACCCATAAATGAAGTACTTTGATCAGAAACACTTCTCATAGAAGCATAAATACTTTGTGGTGTTTTCTTGATTGGTTACCACCCATAAGTAAGCTGATTAGAAACACTTCTCATAGAAGCATAAATACTTTGTGGTGTTTTCTTGATTGGTTAACACTCATAAATGAAGTAAGCTGATTATAAACTCTTCTCATTGAAGTATAAGTGCTTTGTGGTGTTTTCTTGAATGGTTATCACCCCGAAATGAAGTACTTTGATTAGAAACACTTCCCATAGAAGTATAAGTGCTTTGTGGTGTTTTCTTGAATGGTTATCACCCAGAAATGAATTACTTTGATGAGAAACACTTCTCATAGAAGCATAAATGCTTTGTGGTGTTTTCTTGATTGGT
Source organism: Eleocharis quinqueflora (assembly GCA_964058865.1). NCBI lineage: Eukaryota > Viridiplantae > Streptophyta > Magnoliopsida > Poales > Cyperaceae > Eleocharis > Eleocharis quinqueflora. Next base: position 148,027 of record CAXKVX010000328.1, read on the forward strand.
TAACACTCATAAATGTAGTATTTTGATTATAAACACTTCTCTTAGCAGTATACGCGCTTTGTGGTGTTTTCTTGATTGGTTACCACCCATAAATGAAGTACTTTGATCAGAAACACTTCTCATAGAAGCATAAATACTTTGTGGTGTTTTCTGGATTGGTTAACACTCATAAATGAAGTAAGCTGATTATAAACTCTTCTCATTGAAGTATAAGTGCTTTGTGGTGTTTTCTTGGATGGTTATCACCCCGAAATGAAGTACTTTGTTTAGAAACACTTCCCATAGAAGTATAAGTGCTTTGTGGTGTTTTCTTGAATGTTTATCCCCCATAAAAGAAGTACTTTGATTAGAAACACTATTCATAGAAGCATAAATACTTTGTGGTGTTTTCTTGATTGGTTAACACTAATAAATGAAGTAAGCTGATTATAAACTCTTCTCATTGAAGTATAAGTGCTTTGTGGTGTTTTCTTGAATGTTTATCACCCCAAAATGAAGTACTTTGATTAGAAACACTTTCCATAGAAGAATAAGTGCTTTGTGGTGTTTTCTTGAATGTTTATCACCCATAAAAGAAGTACTTTGATTAGAAACACTTCTCATAGAAGCATAAATACTTTGTGGTGTTTTCTTGATTGGTTAACACTCATAAATGTAGTACTTTGATTATAAACACTTCTCTTAGCAGTATACGTGCTTTGTGCTGTTTTCTTGAATGGTTATCACCCATAAATGAAGTACGTTGATTAGAAACACTTGTCATAGAAGTATAAGTGTTGTGTGTTGTTTTCTTGAATGGTTAGCACCCATAAATGAAGTACTTTGATTAGAAAACTTCTCGTACAAGCATAAATGCTTTGTGGTGTTTTCTTGATTGGTTACCACCCATAAAATGAAGTAAGCTGATTAGAAGCACTTCTGATTGAAGTATAAGTGCTTCATGGTGTTTTCTTGAATGGTTATCTCACATAAATGAAGTACTCTGATTAGAAACACGTCTAATTGAAGTATAAGTGCTTTGTGGTGTTTTCTTGATTGGTTATCACCCAGAAATGAATTACTTTGATGAGAAACACTTCTCATAGAAGCAAAAATGCTTTGTGGTGTTTTCTTGATTGGTTAACACTCATAAATGTAGTACTTTGATTAGAAACACTTCCCATAGAAGTATAAGTGCTTTGTGGTGTTTTCTTGATTGGTTACCACCCATAAATGAAGTACTTTGATCAGAAACACTTCATTTGTGGTGTTTTCTTGATTGGTTAAAACTCATAAATGATGTAAGCTGATTATAAACTCTTCTCATTGAAGTATAAGTGCTTTGTGGTGTTTTCTTGAATGGTTATCACCCCGAAATGAAGTACTTTAATTAGAAACACTTCCCATAGAAGTATAAGTGATTTGTGGTGTTTTCTTGAATGTTTATCCCCCATAAAAGAAGTACTTTGATTAGAAACACTTCTCATAGAAGCATAAATACTTTCTGGTATTTTCTTGAATGGTTGTTACCCACAAATGAAGTAATTTGATTAAAAACACGTCTCACAGAAGCATAAATAATTTATGGTGTTTTATTGATTGGTTATCACCCATAAAGGAAGTACTCTGATTAGAAACACTTCGCATAGAAGTATAAGTGCTTCGTGGTGTTTTCTTGATTGGTTACCACCCATAAATGAAGTACTTTGATCAGAAACACTTCTCATAGAAGCATAAATACTTTGTGGTGTTTTCTTGATTGGTTAACACTCATAAATGAAGTAAGCTGATTATAAACTCTTCTCATTGAAGTATAAGTGCTTTGTGGTGTTTTCTTGAATGGTTATCACCCCGAAATGAAGTACTTTGATTAGAAACACTTCCCATAGAAGTATAAGTGCTTTGTGGTGTTTTCTGGAATGTTTATCCCCCATAAAAGAAGTACTTTGATTAGAAACACTTCTCATAGAAGCATAAATACTTTCTGGTATTTTCTTGAATGGTTGTTACCCACAAATGAAGTAATTTGATTAAAAACACGTCTCACAGAAGCATAAATAATTTATGGTGTTTTATTGATTGGTTATCACCCATAAAGGAAGTACTCTGATTAGAAACACTTCGCTTAGAAGTATAAGTGCTTCGTGGTGTTTTCTTGATTGGTTACCACCCAGAAATGAATTACTTTGATGAGAAACACTTCTCATAGAAGCATAAATGCTTTGTGGTGTTTTCTTGATTGGTTAACACTCATAAATGTAGTACTTTGATTAGAAACACTTCCCATAGAAGTATAAGTGCTTTGTGGTGTTTTCTTGATTGGTTACCACCCCGAAATGAAGTACTTTGATTAGAAACACTTCCCATAGAAGTATAAGTGCTTTGTGGTGTTTTCTTGAATGTTTATCCCCCATAAAAGAAGTACTTTGATTAGAAACACTATTCATAGAAGCATAAATACTTTGTGGTGTTTTCTTGATTGGTTAACACTAATAAATGAAGTAAGCTGATTATAAACTCTTCTCATTGAAGTATAAGTACTTTGTGGTGTTTTCTTGAATGTTTATCACCCCAAAATGAAGTACTTTGATTAGAAACACTTTCCATAGAAGAATAAGTGCTTTGTGGTGTTTTCTTGAATGTTTATCACCCATAAAAGAAGTACTTTGATTAGAAACACTTCTCATAGAAGCATAAATACTTTGTGGTGTTTTCTTGATTGGTTAACACTCATAAATGTAGTACTTTGATTATAAACACTTCTCTTAGCAGTATACGTGCTTTGTGCTGTTTTCTTGAATGGTTATCACCCATAAATGAAGTACGTTGATTAGAAACACTTGTCATAGAAGTATAAGTGTTGTGTGTTGTTTTCTTGAATGGTTAGCACCCATAAATGAAGTACTTTGATCAGAAAACTTCTCGTACAAGCATAAATTCTTTGTGGTGTTTTCTTGATTGGTTACCACCCATAAAATGAAGTAAGCTGATTAGAAGCACTTCTGATTGAAGTATAAGTGCTTCATGGTGTTTTCTTGAATGGTTATCTCACATAAATGAAGTACTCTGATTAGAAACACGTCTAATTGAAGTATAAGTGCTTTGTGGTGTTTTCTTGATTGGTTATCACCCAGAAATGAATTACTTTGATGAGAAACACTTCTCATAGAAGCATAAATGCTTTGTGGTGTTTTCTTGATTGGTTAACACTCATAAATGTAGTACTTTGATTAGAAACACTTCCCATAGAAGTATAAGTGCTTTGTGGTGTTTTCTTGATTGGTTACCACCCATAAATGAAGTACTTTGATCAGAAACACTTCATTTGTGGTGTTTTCTTGATTGGTTAAAACTCATAAATGATGTAAGCTGATTATAAACTCTTCTCATTGAAGTATAAGTGCTTTGTGGTGTTTTCTTGAATGGTTATCACCCCGAAATGAAGTACTTTAATTAGAAACACTTCCCATAGAAGTATAAGTGATTTGTGGTGTTTTCTTGAATGTTTATCCCCCATAAAAGAAGTACTTTGATTAGAAACACTTCTCATAGAAGCATAAATACTTTCTGGTATTTTCTTGAATGGTTGTTACCCACAAATGAAGTAATTTGATTAAAAACACGTCTCACAGAAGCATAAATAATTTATGGTGTTTTATTGATTGGTTATCACCCATAAAGGAAGTACTCTGATTAGAAACACTTCGCATAGAAGTATAAGTGCTTCGTGGTGTTTTCTTGATTGGTTACCACCCATAAATGAAGTACTTTGATCAGAAACACTTCTCATAGAAGCATAAATACTTTGTGGTGTTTTCTTGATTGGTTAACACTCATAAATGAAGTAAGCTGATTATAAACTCTTCTCATTGAAGTATAAGTGCTTTGTGGTGTTTTCTTGAATGGTTATCACCCCGAAATGAAGTACTTTGATTAGAAACACTTCCCATAGAAGTATAAGTGCTTTGTGGTGTTTTCTGGAATGTTTATCCCCCATAAAAGAAGTACTTTGATTAGAAACACTTCTCATAGAAGCATAAATACTTTCTGGTGTTTTCTTGAATGGTTGTCACCCACAAATGAAGTAATTTGATTAAAAACACGTCTCACAGAAGCATAAATACTTTGTGGTGTTTTATTGATTGGTTATCACCCATAAATGAAGTACTCTGATTAGAAACACTTCGCATAGAAGTATAAGTGCTTTGTGGTGTTTTCTTGATTGGTTACCACCCATAAATGAAGTACTTTGATGAGAAACACTTCTCATAGAAGCATAAATACTTTGTGGTGTTTTCTTGATTGGTTAACACTCATAAATGAAGTAAGCTGATTATAAACTCTTCTCATTGAAGTATAAGTGATTTGTGGTGTTTTCTTGAATGGTTATCACCCCGAAATGAAGTACTTTGATTATAAACACTTTCCATAGAAGTATAAGTGCTTTGTGGTGTTTTCTTGAATGGTTATCACCCCGAAATGAAGTACTTTGATAAGAAACACTTCTCATAGAAGTATAAGTGCTTTGTGGTGATTTCTTGAATGTTAATAACCCATAAAAGAAGTACTTTGATTAGAAACACTTCTCATAGAAGCATAAATGTTTTGTGGTATTTTCTTGATTAGTTATCGCCCATAAATGAAGTACTCTGATGAGAAACACTTCTCATAGAAGCATAAATACTTTGTGGTGTTTTCTTGATTGGGTAACACTCATAAATGTAGTACTTTGATTATAAAGACTTCTCTTAGCAGTATACGTGCTTTGTGGTGTTTTCTTGATTGGTTACCACCCATAAATGAAGTACTTTGATCAGAAACACTTCTCATAGAAGCATAAATACTTTGTGGTGTTTTCTTGATTGGTTACCACCCATAAGTAAGCTGATTAGAAACACTTCTCATAGAAGCATAAATACTTTGTGGTGTTTTCTTGATTGGTTAACACTCATAAATGAAGTAAGCTGATTATAAACTCTTCTCATTGAAGTATAAGTGCTTTGTGGTGTTTTCTTGGATGGTTATCACCCCGAAATGAAGTACTTTGTTTAGAAACACTTCCCATAGAAGTATAAGTGCTTTGTGGTGTTTTCTTGAATGTTTATCCCCCATAAAAGAAGTACTTTGATTAGAAACACTATTCATAGAAGCATAAATACTTTGTGGTGTTTTCTTGATTGGTTAACACTAATAAATGAAGTAAGCTGATTATAAACTCTTCTCATTGAAGTATAAGTGCTTTGTGGTGTTTTCTTGAATGTTTATCACCCCAAAATGAAGTACTTTGATTAGAAACACTTTCCATAGAAGAATAAGTGCTTTGTGGTGTTTTCTTGAATGTTTATCACCCATAAAAGAAGTACTTTGATTAGAAACACTTCTCATAGAAGCATAAATACTTTGTGGTGTTTTCTTGATTGGTTAACACTCATAAATGTAGTACTTTGATTATAAACACTTCTCTTAGCAGTATACGTGCTTTGTGCTGTTTTCTTGAATGGTTATCACCCATAAATGAAGTACGTTGATTAGAAACACTTGTCATAGAAGTATAAGTGTTGTGTGTTGTTTTCTTGAATGGTTAGCACCCATAAATGAAGTACTTTGATCAGAAAACTTCTCGTACAAGCATAAATGCTTTGTGGTGTTTTCTTGATTGGTTACCACCCATAAAATGAAGTAAGCTGATTAGAAGCACTTCTGATTGAAGTATAAGTGCTTCATGGTGTTTTCTTGAATGGTTATCTCACATAAATGAAGTACTCTGATTAGAAACACGTCTAATTGAAGTATAAGTGCTTTGTGGTGTTTTCTTGATTGGTTATCACCCAGAAATGAATTACTTTGATGAGAAACACTTCTCATAGAAGCATAAATGCTTTGTGGTGTTTTCTTGATTGGTTAACACTCATAAATGTAGTACTTTGATTAGAAACACTTCCCATAGAAGTATAAGTGCTTTGTGGTGTTTTCTTGATTGGTTACCACCCATAAATGAAGTACTTTGATCAGAAACACTTCATTTGTGGTGTTTTCTTGATTGGTTAAAACTCATAAATGATGTAAGCTGATTATAAACTCTTCTCATTGAAGTATAAGTGCTTTGTGGTGTTTTCTTGAATGGTTATCACCCCGAAATGAAGTACTTTAATTAGAAACACTTCCCATAGAAGTATAAGTGATTTGTGGTGTTTTCTTGAATGTTTATCCCCCATAAAAGAAGTACTTTGATTAGAAACACTTCTCATAGAAGCATAAATACTTTCTGGTATTTTCTTGAATGGTTGTTACCCACAAATGAAGTAATTTGATTAAAAACACGTCTCACAGAAGCATAAATAATTTATGGTGTTTTATTGATTGGTTATCACCCATAAAGGAAGTACTCTGATTAGAAACACTTCGCATAGAAGTATAAGTGCTTCGTGGTGTTTTCTTGATTGGTTACCACCCATAAATGAAGTACTTTGATCAGAAACACTTCTCATAGAAGCATAAATACTTTGTGGTGTTTTCTTGATTGGTTAACACTCATAAATGAAGTAAGCTGATTATAAACTCTTCTCATTGAAGTATAAGTGCTTTGTGGTGTTTTCTTGAATGGTTATCACCCCGAAATGAAGTACTTTGATTAGAAACACTTCCCATAGAAGTATAAGTGCTTTGTGGTGTTTTCTGGAATGTTTATCCCCCATAAAAGAAGTACTTTGATTAGAAACACTTCTCATAGAAGCATAAATACTTTCTGGTGTTTTCTTGAATGGTTGTCACCCACAAATGAAGTAATTTGATTAAAAACACGTCTCACAGAAGCATAAATACTTTGTGGTGTTTTATTGATTGGTTATCACCCATAAATGAAGTACTCTGATTAGAAACACTTCGCATAGAAGTATAAGTGCTTTGTGGTGTTTTCTTGATTGGTTACCACCCATAAATGAAGTACTTTGATGAGAAACACTTCTCATAGAAGCATAAATACTTTGTGGTGTTTTCTTGATTGGTTAACACTCATAAATGAAGTAAGCTGATTATAAACTCTTCTCATTGAAGTATAAGTGATTTGTGGTGTTTTCTTGAATGGTTATCACCCCGAAATGAAGTACTTTGATTATAAACACTTTCCATAGAAGTATAAGTGCTTTGTGGTGTTTTCTTGAATGGTTATCACCCCGAAATGAAGTACTTTGATAAGAAACACTTCTCATAGAAGTATAAGTGCTTTGTGGTGATTTCTTGAATGTTAATAACCCATAAAAGAAGTACTTTGATTAGAAACACTTCTCATAGAAGCATAAATGTTTTGTGGTATTTTCTTGATTAGTTATCGCCCATAAATGAAGTACTCTGATGAGAAACACTTCTCATAGAAGCATAAATACTTTGTGGTGTTTTCTTGATTGGGTAACACTCATAAATGTAGTACTTTGATTATAAAGACTTCTCTTAGCAGTATACGTGCTTTGTGGTGTTTTCTTGATTGGTTACCACCCATAAATGAAGTACTTTGATCAGAAACACTTCTCATAGAAGCATAAATACTTTGTGGTGTTTTCTTGATTGGTTACCACCCATAAGTAAGCTGATTAGAAACACTTCTCATAGAAGCATAAATACTTTGTGGTGTTTTCTTGATTGGTTAACACTCATAAATGAAGTAAGCTGATTATAAACTCTTCTCATTGAAGTATAAGTGCTTTGTGGTGTTTTCTTGGATGGTTATCTCCCCGAAATGAAGTACTTTGTTTAGAAACACTTCCCATAGAAGTATAAGTGCTTTGTGGTGTTTTCTTGAATGTTTATCCCCCATAAAAGAAGTACTTTGATTAGAAACACTATTCATAGAAGCATAAATACTTTGTGGTGTTTTCTTGATTGGTTAACACTAATAAATGAAGTAAGCTGATTATAAACTCTTCTCATTGAAGTATAAGTGCTTTGTGGTGTTTTCTTGAATGTTTATCACCCCAAAATGAAGTACTTTGATTAGAAACACTTTCCATAGAAGAATAAGTGCTTTGTGGTGTTTTCTTGAATGTTTATCACCCATAAAAGAAGTACTTTGATTAGAAACACTTCTCATAGAAGCATAAATACTTTGTGGTGTTTTCTTGATTGGTTAACACTCATAAATGTAGTACTTTGATTATAAACACTTCTCTTAGCAGTATACGTGCTTTGTGCTGTTTTCTTGAATGGTTATCACCCATAAATGAAGTACGTTGATTAGAAACACTTGTCATAGAAGTATAAGTGTTGTGTGTTGTTTTCTTGAATGGTTAGCACCCATAAATGAAGTACTTTGATCAGAAAACTTCTCGTACAAGCATAAATGCTTTGTGGTGTTTTCTTGATTGGTTACCACCCATAAAATGAAGTAAGCTGATTAGAAGCACTTCTGATTGAAGTATAAGTGCTTCATGGTGTTTTCTTGAATGGTTATCTCACATAAATGAAGTACTCTGATTAGAAACACGTCTAATTGAAGTATAAGTGCTTTGTGGTGTTTTCTTGATTGGTTATCACCCAGAAATGAATTACTTTGATGAGAAACACTTCTCATAGAAGCATAAATGCTTTGTGGTGTTTTCTTGATTGGTTAACACTCATAAATGTAGTACTTTGATTAGAAACACTTCCCATAGAAGTATAAGTGCTTTGTGGTGTTTTCTTGATTGGTTACCACCCCGAAATGAAGTACTTTGATTAGAAACACTTCCCATAGAAGTATAAGTGCTTTGTGGTGTTTTCTTGAATGTTTATCCCCCATAAAAGAAGTACTTTGATTAGAAACACTATTCATAGAAGCATAAATACTTTGTGGTGTTTTCTTGATTGGTTAAAACTAATAAATGAAGTAAGCTGATTATAAACTCTTCTCATTGAAGTATAAGTGCTTTGTGGTGTTTTCTTGAATGTTTATCACCCCAAAATGAAGTACTTTGATTAGAAACACTTTCCATAGAAGAATAAGTGCTTTGTGGTGTTTTCTTGAATGTTTATCACCCATAAAAGAAGTACTTTGATTAGAAACACTTCTCATAGAAGCATAAATACTTTGTGGTGTTTTCTTGATTGGTTAACACTCATAAATGTAGTACTTTGATTATAAACACTTCTCTTAGCAGTATACGTGCTTTGTGCTGTTTTCTTGAATGGTTATCACCCATAAATGAAGTACGTTGATTAGAAACACTTGTCATAGAAGTATAAGTGTTGTGTGTTGTTTTCTTGAATGGTTAGCACCCATAAATGAAGTACTTTGATCAGAAAACTTCTCGTACAAGCATAAATGCTTTGTGGTGTTTTCTTGATTGGTTACCACCCATAAAATGAAGTAAGCTGATTAGAAGCACTTCTGATTGAAGTATAAGTGCTTCATGGTGTTTTCTTGAATGGTTATCTCACATAAATGAAGTACTCTGATTAGAAACACGTCTAATTGAAGTATAAGTGCTTTGTGGTGTTTTCTTGATTGGTTATCACCCAGAAATGAATTACTTTGATGAGAAACACTTCTCATAGAAGCATAAATGCTTTGTGGTGTTTTCTTGATTGGTTAACACTCATAAATGTAGTACTTTGATTAGAAACACTTCCCATAGAAGTATAAGTGCTTTGTGGTGTTTTCTTGATTGGTTACCACCCATAAATGAAGTACTTTGATCAGAAACACTTCATTTGTGGTGTTTTCTTGATTGGTTAAAACTCATAAATGATGTAAGCTGATTATAAACTCTTCTCATTGAAGTATAAGTGCTTTGTGGTGTTTTCTTGAATGGTTATCACCCCGAAATGAAGTACTTTAATTAGAAACACTTCCCATAGAAGTATAAGTGCTTTGTGGTGTTTTCTGGAATGTTTATCCCCCATAAAAGAAGTACTTTGATTAGAAACACTTCTCATAGAAGCATAAATACTTTCTGGTATTTTCTTGAATGGTTGTTACCCACAAATGAAGTAATTTGATTAAAAACACGTCTCACAGAAGCATAAATAATTTATGGTGTTTTATTGATTGGTTATCACCCATAAAGGAAGTACTCTGATTAGAAACACTTCGCATAGAAGTATAAGTGCTTCGTGGTGTTTTCTTGATTGGTTACCACCCATAAATGAAGTACTTTGATCAGAAACACTTCTCATAGAAGCATAAATACTTTGTGGTGTTTTCTTGATTGGTTAACACTCATAAATGAAGTAAGCTGATTATAAACTCTTCTCATTGAAGTATAAGTGCTTTGTGGTGTTTTCTTGAATGGTTATCACCCCGAAATGAAGTACTTTGATTAGAAACACTTCCCATAGAAGTATAAGTGCTTTGTGGTGTTTTCTGGAATGTTTATCCCCCATAAAAGAAGTACTTTGATTAGAAACACTTCTCATAGAAGCATAAATACTTTCTGGTGTTTTCTTGAATGGTTGTCACCCACAAATGAAGTAATTTGATTAAAAACACGTCTCACAGAAGCATAAATACTTTGTGGTGTTTTATTGATTGGTTATCACCCATAAATGAAGTACTCTGATTAGAAACACTTCGCATAGAAGTATAAGTGCTTTGTGGTGTTTTCTTGATTGGTTACCACCCATAAATGAATTACTTTGATGAGAAACACTTCTCATAGAAGCATAAATACTTTGTGGTGTTTTCTTGATTGGTTAACACTCATAAATGAAGTAAGCTGATTATAAACTCTTCTCATTGAAGTATAAGTGATTTGTGGTGTTTTCTTGAATGGTTATCACCCCGAAATGAAGTACTTTGATTATAAACACTTTCCATAGAAGTATAAGTGCTTTGTGGTGTTTTCTTGAATGGTTATCACCCCGAAATGAAGTACTTTGATAAGAAACACTTCTCATAGAAGTATAAGTGCTTTGTGGTGATTTCTTGAATGTTTATCCCCCATAAAAGAAGTACTTTGATTAGAAACACTTCTCATAGAAGCATAAATGTTTTGTGGTATTTTCTTGATTAGTTATCGCCCATAAATGAAGTACTCTGATGAGAAACACTTCTCATAGAAGCATAAATACTTTGTGGTGTTTTCTTGATTGGGTAACACTCATAAATGAAGTAAGCTGATTATAAACTCTTCTCATTGAAGTATAAGTGATTTGTGGTGTTTTCTTGAATGGTTATCACCCCGAAATGAAGTACTTTGATTATAAACACTTTCCATAGAAGTATAAGTGCTTTGTGGTGTTTTCTTGAATGGTTATCACCCCGAAATGAAGTACTTTGATAAGAAATACTTCTCATAGAAGTATAAGTGCTTTGTGGTGATTTCTTGAATGTTTATCCCCCATAAAAGAAGTACTTTGATTAGAAACACGTCTCACAGAAGCATAAATACTTTATGGTGTTTTATTGATTGGTTATCACCCATAAATGAAGTACTCTGATTAGAAACACTTCGCATAGAAGTATAAGTGTTTGTGGTGTTTTCTTGATTGGTTACCACCCATAAATGAAGTACTCTGATGAGAAACACTTCTCATAGAAGCATAAATACTTTGTGGTGTTTTCTTGATTGGGTAACACTCATAAATGTAGTACTTTGATTATAAAGACTTCTCTTAGCAGTATACGTGCTTTGTGGTGTTTTCTTGATTGGTTACCACCCATAAATGAAGTACTTTGATCAGAAACACTTCTCATAGAAGCATAAATACTTTGTGGTGTTTTCTTGATTGGTTACCACCCATAAGTAAGCTGATTAGAAACACTTCTCATAGAAGCATAAATACTTTGTGGTGTTTTCTTGAATGGTTATCACTCCGAAATGAAGTACTTTGATCAGAAACACTTCTCATATAAGCATAAATACTTTGTGGTGTTTTCTTGATTGGTTACCACCCATAAATGAAGTACTTTGATCAGAAACACTTCTCATAGAAGCATAAATACTTTGTGGTGTTTTCTTGATTGGTTAACACTCATAAATGAAGTAAGCTGATTATAAACTCTTCTCATTGAAGTATAAGTGCTTTGTGGTGTTTTCTTGAATGGTTATCACCCCGAAATGAAGTACTTTGATTATAAACACTTTCCATAAAAGTATAAGTGCTTTGTGGTGTTTTCTTGAATGGTTATCACCCCGAAATGAAGTACTTTGATAAGAAACACTTCTCATAGAAGTATAAGTGCTTTGTGGTGATTTCTTGAATGTTTATCCCCCATAAAAGAAGTACTTTGATTAGAAACACTTCTCATAGAAGCATAAATGTTTTGTGGTATTTTCTTGATTAGTTATCGCCCATAAATGAAGTACTCTGATGAGAAACACTTCTCATAGAAGCATAAATACTTTGTGGTGTTTTCTTGATTGGGTAACACTCATAAATGTAGTACTTTGATTATAAAGACTTCTCTTAGCAGTATACGTGCTTTGTGGTGTTTTCTTGATTGGTTACCACCCATAAATGAAGTACTTTGATCAGAAACACTTCTCATAGAAGCATAAATACTTTGTGGTGTTTTCTTGATTGGTTAACACTCATAAATGAAGTAAGCTGATTATAAACTCTTCTCATTGAAGTATAAGTGCTTTGTGGTGTTTTCTTGAATGGTTATCACCCCGAAATGAAGTACTTTGATTATAAACACTTTCCATAAAAGTATAAGTGCTTTGTGGTGTTTTCTTGAATGGTTATCACCCCGAAATGAAGTACTTTGATAAGAAACACTTCTCATAGAAGTATAAGTGCTTTGTGGTGATTTCTTGAATGTTTATCCCCCATAAAAGAAGTACTTTGATTAGAAACACTTCTCATAGAAGCATAAATGTTTTGTGGTATTTTCTTGATTAGTTATCGCCCATAAATGAAGTACTCTGATGAGAAACACTTCTCATAGAAGCATAAATACTTTGTGGTGTTTTCTTGATTGGGTAACACTCATAAATGTAGTACTTTGATTATAAAGACTTCTCTTAGCAGTATACGTGCTTTGTGGTGTTTTCTTGATTGGTTACCACCCATAAATGAAGTACTTTGATCAGAAACACTTCTCATAGAAGCATAAATACTTTGTGGTGTTTTCTTGATTGGTTACCACCCATAAGTAAGCTGATTAGAAACACTTCTCACAGAAGCAGAAATACTTTGTGGTGTTTTCTTGATTGGTTAACACTCATAAATGAAGTAAGCTGATTATAAACTCTTCTCAGAGAAGTATAAGTGCTTTGTGGTGTTTTCTTGAATGTTTATCACCCCAAAATGAAGTACTTTGATTAGAAACACTTTCCATAGAAGAATAAGTGCTTTGTGGTGTTTTCTTGAATGTTTATCACCCATAAAAGAAGTACTTTGATTAGAAACACTTCTCATAGAAGCATAAATACTTTGTGGTGTTTTCTTGATTGGTTAACACTCATAAATGTAGTACTTTGATTATAAACACTTCTCTCAGCAGTATACGTGCTTTGTGCTGTTTTCTTGAATGGTTATCACCCATAAATGAAGTACGTTGATTAGAAACACTTGTCATAGAAGTATAAGTGTTGTGTGTTGTTTTCTTGAATGGTTAGCACCCATAAATGAAGTACTTTGATCAGAAAACTTCTCGTAGAAGCATAAATGCTTTGTGGTGTTTTCTTGATTGGTTACCACCCATAAATTGAAGTAAGCTGATTAGAAGCACTTCTGATTGAAGTATAAGTGCTTCATGGTGTTTTCTTGAATGGTTATCTCACATAAATGAAGTACTCTGATTAGAAACACGTCTAATTGAAGTATAAGTGCTTTGTGGTGTTTTCTTGATTGGTTATCACCCAGAAATGAATTACTTTGATGAGAAACACTTCTCATAGAAGCATAAATGCTTTGTGGTGTTTTCTTGATTGGTTAACACTCATAATTGTAGTACTTTGATTAGAAACACTTCCCATAGAAGTATAAGTGCTTTGTGGTGTTTTCTTGATTGGTTACCACCCATAAATGAAGTACTTTGATCAGAAACACTTCTCATAAAAGCATAAATACTTTGTGGTGTTTTCTTGATTGGTTAACACTCATAAATGAAGTAAGATGATTATAAACTCTTCTCATTGAAGTATAAGTGCTTTGTGGTGTTTTTTTGAATGGTTATCACCCCGAAATGAAGTACTTTAATTAGAAACACTTCCCTTAGAAGTATAAGTGATTTGTGGTGTTTTCTTGAATGTTTATCCCCCATAAAAGAAGTACTTTGATTAGAAACACTTCTCATAGAAGCATAAATACTTTCAGGTATTTTCTTGAATGGTTGTTACCCACAAATGAAGTAATTTGATTAAAAACACGTCTCACAGAAGCATAAATACTTTATGGTGTTTTATTGATTGGTTATCACCCATAAAGGAAGTACTCTGATTAGAAACACTTCGCATAGAAGTATAAGTGCTTCGTGGTGTTTTCTTGATTGGTTACCACCCATAAATGAAGTACTTTGATCAGAAACACTTCTCATAGAAGCATAAATACTTTGTGGTGTTTTCTTGATTGGTTAACACTCATAAATGAAGTAAGCTGATTATAAACTCTTCTCATTGAAGTATAAGTGCTTTGTGGTGTTTTCTTGAATGGTTATCACCCCGAAATGAAGTACTTTGATTAGAAACACTTCCCATAGAAGTATAAGTGCTTTGTGGTGTTTTCTGGAATGTTTATCCCCCATAAAAGAAGTACTTTGATTAGAAACACTTCTCATAGAAGCATAAATACCTTCTGGTGTTTTCTTGAATGGTTGTCACCCACAAATGAAGTAATTTGATTAAAAACACGTCTCACAGAAGCATAAATACTTTGTGGTGTTTTATTGATTGGTTGTCACCCATAAATGAAGTACTCTGATTAGAAACACTTCGCATAGAAGTATAAGTGCTTTGTGGTGTTTTCTTGATTGGTTACCACCCATAAATGAAGTACTTTGATGAGAAACACTTCTCATAGAAGCATAAATACTTTGTGGTGTTTTCTTGATTGGTTAACACTCATAAATGAAGTAAGCTGATTATAAACTCTTCTCATTGAAGTATAAGTGATTTGTGGTGTTTTCTTGAATGGTTATCACCCCGAAATGAAGTACTTTGATTATAAACACTTTCCATAGAAGTATAAGTGCTTTGTGGTGTTTTCTTGAATGGTTATCACCCCGAAATGAAGTACTTTGATAAGAAACACTTCTCATAGAAGTATAAGTGCTTTGTGGTGATTTCTTGAATGTTTATCCCCCATAAAAGAAGTACTTTGATTAGAAACACTTCTCATAGAAGCATAAATGTTTTGTGGTATTTTCTTGATTAGTTATCGCCCATAAATGAAGTACTCTGATGAGAAACACTTCTCATAGAAGCATAAATACTTTGTGGTGTTTTCTTGATTGGGTAACACTCATAAATGTAGTACTTTGATTATAAAGACTTCTCTTAGCAGTATACGTGCTTTGTGGTGTTTTCTTGATTGGTTACCACCCATAAATGAAGTACTTTGATCAGAAACACTTCTCATAGAAGCATAAATACTTTGTGGTGTTTTCTTGATTGGTTAACACTCATAAATGAAGTAAGCTGATTATAAACTCTTCTTATTGAAGTATAAGTGCTTTGTGGTGTTTTCTTGAATGGTTATCACCCCGAAATGAAGTACTTTGATTAGAAACACTTCCCATAGAAGTATAAGTGCTTTGTGGTGTTTTCTTGAATGGTTATCACCCATAAATGAATTACTTTGATGAGAAACACTTCTCATAGAAGCATAAATGCTTTGTGGTGTTTTCTTGATTGGTTAACACTCATAAATGTAGTACTTTGATTATAAACACTTCTCTTAGCAGTATACGCGCTTTGTGGTGTTTTCTTGATTGGTTACCACCCATAAATGAAGTACTTTGATCAGAAACACTTCTCATAGAAGCATAAATACTTTGTGGTGTTTTCTGGATTGGTTAACTCTCATAAATGAAGTAAGCTGATTATAAACTCTTCTCATTGAAGTATAAGTGCTTTGTGGTGTTTTCTTGGATGGTTATCACCCCGGAATGAAGTACTTTGTTTAGAAACACTTCCCATAGAAGTATAAGTGCTTTGTGGTGTTTTCTTGAATGTTTATACCCCATAAAAGAAGTACTTTGATTAGAAAACTATTCATAGAAGCATAAATACTTTGTGGTGTTTTCTTGATTGGTTAACACTAATAAATGAAGTAAGCTGATTATAAACTCTTCTCATTGAAGTATAAGTGCTTTGTGGTGTTTTCTTGAATGTTTACCACCCCAAAATGAAGTACTTTGATTAGAAACACTTTCCATAGAAGAATAAGTGCTTTGTGGTGTTTTCTTGAATGTTTATCACCCATAAAAGAAGTACTTTGATTAGAAACACTTCTCATAGAAGCAGAAATACTTTGTGGTGTTTTCTTGATTGGTTAACACTCATAAATGTAGTACTTTGATTATAAACACTTCTCTTAGCAGTATACGTGCTTTGTGCTGTTTTCTTGAATGGTTATCACCCATAAATGAAGTACGTTGATTAGAAACACTTGTCATAGAAGTATAAGTGTTGTGTGTTGTTTTCTTGATTGGTTACCACCCATAAATGAAGTACTTTGATCAGAAACACTTCTCATAGAAGCATAAATACTTTGTGGTGTTTTCTTGATTGGTTACCACCCATAAAATGAAGTAAGCTGATTATAAACTCTTCTCATTGAAGTATAAGTGCTTTGTGGTGTTTTCTTGAATGGTTATCACCCCGAAATGAAGTACTTTGATTAGAAACACTTCCCATAGAAGTATAAGTGCTTTGTGGTGTTTTCTTGATTGGTTATCACCCAGAAATGAATTACATTGATGAGAAATACTTCTCATAGAATCATAAATGCTTTGTGGTGTTTTCTTGATTGGTTAACACTCATAAATGTAGAACTTTGATTATAAACACTTCTCTTAGCAGTATACGTGCTTTGTGGTGTTTTCTTGATTGGTTACCACCCATAAATGAAGTACTTTGATCAGAAATACTTCTCATAGAATCATAAATGCTTTGTGGTGTTTTCTTGATTGGTTAACACTCATAAATGTAGAACTTTGATTATAAACACTTCTCTTAGCAGTATACGTGCTTTGTGGTGTTTTCTTGATTGGTTACCACCCATAAATGAAGTACTTTGATCAGAAACACTTCTCATAGAAGCATAAATACTTTGTGGTGTTTTCTTGATTAGTTAACACTCATAAATGAAGTAAGCTGATTATAAACTCTTCTCATTGAAGTATAAGTGCTTTGTGGTGTTTTCTTGAATGGTTATCACCCCGAAATGAAGTACTTTAATTAGAAACACTTCCCATAGAAGTATAAGTGATTTGTGGTGTTTTCTTGAATGTTTATCCCCCATAAAAGAAGTACTTTGATTAGAAACACTTCTCATAGAAGCATAAATACTTTCTGGTATTTTCTTGAATGGTTGTTACCCACAAATGAAGTAATTTGATTAAAAACACGTCTCACAGAAGCATAAATACTTTATGGTGTTTTATTGATTGGTTATCACCCATAAAGGAAGTACTCTGATTAGAAACACTTCGCATAGAAGTATAAGTGCTTCGTGGTGTTTTCTTGATTGGTTACCACCCATAAATGAAGTACTTTGATCAGAAACACTTCTGATAGAAGCATAAATACTTTGTGGTGTTTTCTTGATTGGTTAACACTCATAAATGAAGTAAGCTGATTATAAACTCTTCTCATTGAAGTATAAGTGCTTTGTGGTGTTTTCTTGAATGGTTATCACCCCGAAATGAAGTACTTTGATTAGAAACACTTCCCATAGAAGTATAAGTGCTTTGTGGTGTTTTCTGGAATGTTTATCCCTCATAAAAGAAGTACTTTGATTAGAAACACTTCTCATAGAAGCATAAATACTTTCTGGTGTTTTATTGAATGGTTGTTACCCACAAATGAAGTAATTTGATTAAAAACACGTCTCACAGAAGCATAAATACTTTATGGTGTTTTATTGATTGGTTATCACCCATAAAGGAAGTACTCTGATTAGAAACACTTCGCATAGAAGTATAAGTGCTTTGTGGTGTTTTCTTGATTGGTTACCACCCATAAATGAAGTACTTTGATGAGAAACACTTCTCATAGAAGCATAAATACTTTGTGGTGTTTTCTTGATTGGTTAACACTCATAAATGAAGTAAGCTGATTATAAACTCTTCTCATTGAAGTATAAGTGCTTTGTGGTGTTTTCTTGATTGGTTAACACTCATAAATGTAGTACTTTGATTATAAACACTTCTCTTAGCAGTATACGTGCTTTGTGCTGTTTTCTTGAATGGTTATCACCCATAAATGAAGTACGTTGATTAGAAACACTTGTCATAGAAGTATAAGTGCTGTGTGTTGTTTTCTTGAATGGTTAGCACCCATAAAAGTACTTTGATCAGAAACACTTCTCGTAGAAGCATAAATGCTTTGTGGTGTTTTCTTGATTGGTTACCACCCATAAAATGAAGTAAGCAGATTAGAAGCACTTCGGATTGAAGTATAAGTGCTTCATGGTGTTTTCTTGAATGGTTATCTCACATAAATAAAGTACTTTGATCAGAAACACTTCTCAAAGAAGCATAAATACTTTGTGGTGTTTTCTTGATTGGTTAACACTCATAAATGAAGTAAGCTGATTATAAACTCTTCTCATTGAAGTATAAGTGCTTTGTGGTGTTTTCTTGATTGGTTAACACTCATAAATGTAGTACTTTGATTATAAACACTTCTCTTAGCAGTATACATGCTTTGTGCTGTTTTCTTGAATGGTTATCACCCATAAATGAAGTACGTTGATTAGAAACACTTGTCATAGAAGTATAAGTGCTGTGTGTTGTTTTCTTGAATGGTTAGCACCCATAAAAGTACTTTGATCAGAAACACTTCTCGTAGAAGCATAAATGCTTTGTGGTGTTTTCTTGATTGGTTACCACCCATAAAATGAAGTAAGCAGATTAGAAGCACTTCTGATTGAAGTATAAGTGCTTCATGGTGTTTTCTTGAATGGTTATCTCACATAAATAAAGTACTTTGATCAGAAACACTTCTCAAAGAAATATAAGTGCTTTGGGCTGTTTTCTTGAATGGTTATCACCCATAAATGAAGTACTTTGATTTGAAATACTTCTCATAGAAGCATAAATGTTTTCTGGTGTTTTCTTGATTAGTTACCACCCATAAATGAAGTACTCTGATTAGAAACACGTCTAATTGAAGTATAAGTACTTTGTGGTGTTTTCTTGAATGGTTATCACCCAGAAATGAAATACTTTGATGAGAAACACTTCTCAAAGAAGCATAAATGCTTTGTGGTGTTTTCTTGATTGGTTAACACTCATAAATGTAGTACTTTGATTATAAACACTTCTCTTAGCAGTATACGCGCTTTGTGGTGTTTTCTTGATTGGTTACCACCCATAAATGAAGTACTTTGATCAGAAACACTTCTCATAGAAGCATAAATACTTTGTGGTGTTTTCTGGATTGGTTAACTCTCATAAATGAAGTAAGCTGATTATAAACTCTTCTCATTGAAGTATAAGTGCTTTGTGGTGTTTTCTTGGATGGTTATCACCCCGGAATGAAGTACTTTGTTTAGAAACACTTCCCATAGAAGTATAAGTGCTTTGTGGTGTTTTCTTGAATGTTTATCCCCCATAAAAGAAGTACTTTGATTAGAAAACTATTCATAGAAGCATAAATACTTTGTGGTGTTTTCTTGATTGGTTAACACTAATAAATGAAGTAAGCTGATTATAAACTCTTCTCATTGAAGTATAAGTGCTTTGTGGTGTTTTCTTGAATGTTTACCACCCCAAAATGAAGTACTTTGATTAGAAACACTTTCCATAGAAGAATAAGTGCTTTGTGGTGTTTTCTTGAATGTTTATCACCCATAAAAGAAGTACTTTGATTAGAAACACTTCTCATAGAAGCAGAAATACTTTGTGGTGTTTTCTTGATTGGTTAACACTCATAAATGTAGTACTTTGATTATAAACACTTCTCTTAGCAGTATACGTGCTTTGTGCTGTTTTCTTGAATGGTTATCACCCATAAATGAAGTACGTTGATTAGAAACACTTGTCATAGAAGTATAAGTGTTGTGTGTTGTTTTCTTGATTGGTTACCACCCATAAATGAAGTACTTTGATCAGAAACACTTCTCATAGAAGCATAAATACTTTGTGGTGTTTTCTTGATTGGTTACCACCCATAAAATGAAGTAAGCTGATTATAAACTCTTCTCATTGAAGTATAAGTGCTTTGTGGTGTTTTCTTGAATGGTTATCACCCCGAAATGAAGTACTTTGATTAGAAACACTTCCCATAGAAGTATAAGTGCTTTGTGGTGTTTTCTTGATTGGTTATCACCCAGAAATGAATTACATTGATGAGAAATACTTCTCATAGAATCATAAATGCTTTGTGGTGTTTTCTTGATTGGTTAACACTCATAAATGTAGTACTTTGATTATAAACACTTCTCTTAGCAGTATACGTGCTTTGTGGTGTTTTCTTGATTGGTTACCACCCATAAATGAAGTACTTTGATCAGAAACACTTCTCATAGAAGCATAAATACTTTGTGGTGTTTTCTTGATTGGTTAACACTCATAAATGAAGTAAGCTGATTATAAACTCTTCTCATTGAAGTATAAGTGCTTTGTGGTGTTTTCTTGATTGGTTAACACTCATAAATGTAGTACTTTGATTATAAACACTTCTCTTAGCAGTATACGTGCTTTGTGCTGTTTTCTTGAATGGTTATCACCCATAAATGAAGTACGTTGATTAGAAACACTTGTCATAGAAGTATAAGTGCTGTGTGTTGTTTTCTTGAATGGTTAGCACCCATAAAAGTACTTTGATCAGAAACACTTCTCGTAGAAGCATAAATGCTTTGTGGTGTTTTCTTGATTGGTTACCACCCATAAAATGAAGTAAGCAGATTAGAAGCACTTCGGATTGAAGTATAAGTGCTTCATGGTGTTTTCTTGAATGGTTATCTCACATAAATAAAGTACTTTGATCAGAAACACTTCTCAAAGAAGCATAAATACTTTGTGGTGTTTTCTTGATTGGTTAACACTCATAAATGAAGTAAGCTGATTATAAACTCTTCTCATTGAAGTATAAGTGCTTTGTGGTGTTTTCTTGATTGGTTAACACTCATAAATGTAGTACTTTGATTATAAACACTTCTCTTAGCAGTATACATGCTTTGTGCTGTTTTCTTGAATGGTTATCACCCATAAATGAAGTACGTTGATTAGAAACACTTGTCATAGAAGTATAAGTGCTGTGTGTTGTTTTCTTGAATGGTTAGCACCCATAAAAGTACTTTGATCAGAAACACTTCTCGTAGAAGCATAAATGCTTTGTGGTGTTTTCTTGATTGGTTACCACCCATAAAATGAAGTAAGCAGATTAGAAGCACTTCTGATTGAAGTATAAGTGCTTCATGGTGTTTTCTTGAATGGTTATCTCACATAAATAAAGTACTTTGATCAGAAACACTTCTCAAAGAAATATAAGTGCTTTGGGCTGTTTTCTTGAATGGTTATCACCCATAAATGAAGTACTTTGATTTGAAATACTTCTCATAGAAGCATAAATGTTTTCTGGTGTTTTCTTGATTAGTTACCACCCATAAATGAAGTACTCTGATTAGAAACACGTCTAATTGAAGTATAAGTACTTTGTGGTGTTTTCTTGAATGGTTATCACCCAGAAATGAAATACTTTGATGAGAAACACTTCTCAAAGAAGCATAAATGCTTTGTGGTGTTTTCTTGATTGGTTAACACTCATAAATGTAGTACTTTGATTATAAACACTTCTCTTAGCAGTATACGCGCTTTGTGGTGTTTTCTTGATTGGTTACCACCCATAAATGAAGTACTTTGATCAGAAACACTTCTCATAGAAGCATAAATACTTTGTGGTGTTTTCTGGATTGGTTAACACTCATAAATGAAGTAAGCTGATTATAAACTCTTCTCATTGAAGTATAAGTGCTTTGTGGTGTTTTCTTCGATGGTTATCACCCCGAAATGAAGTACTTTGATTAGAAACACTTCCCATAGAAGTATAAGTGCTTTGTGGTGTTTTCTTGAATGTTTATCCCCCATAAAAGAAGTACTTTGATTAGAAACACTATTCATAGAAGCATAAATACTTTGTGGTGTTTTCTTGATTGGTTAACACTAATAAATGAAGTAAGCTGATTATAAACTCTTCTCATTGAAGTATAAGTGCTTTGTGGTGTTTTCTTGAATGGTTATCACCCCGAAATGAAGTACTTTGATTAGAAACACTTCCCATAGAAGTATAAGTGCTTTGTGGTGTTTTCTTGAATGGTTATCACCCAGAAATGAATTACTTTGATGAGAAACACTTCTCATAGAAGCATAAATGCTTTGTGGTGTTTTCTTGATTGGTTAACACTCATAAATGTAGTACTTTGATTATAAACACTTCTCTTAGCAGTATACGCGCTTTGTGGTGTTTTCTTGATTGGTTACCACCCATAAATGAAGTACTTTGATCAGAAACACTTCTCATAGAAGCATAAATACTTTGTGGTGTTTTCTGGATTGGTTAACTCTCATAAATGAAGTAAGCTGATTATAAACTCTTCTCATTGAAGTATAAGTGCTTTGTGGTGTTTTCTTGGATGGTTATCACCCCGGAATGAAGTACTTTGTTTAGAAACACTTCCCATAGAAGTATAAGTGCTTTGTGGTGTTTTCTTGAATGTTTATCCCCCATAAAAGAAGTACTTTGATTAGAAACACTATTCATAGAAGCATAAATACTTTGTGGTGTTTTCTTGATTGGTTAACACTAATAAATGAAGTAAGCTGATTATAAACTCTTCTCATTGAAGTATAAGTGCTTTGTGGTGTTTTCTTGAATGTTTATCACCCCAAAATGAAGTACTTTGATTAGAAACACTTTCCATAGAAGAATAAGTGCTTTGTGGTGTTTTCTTGAATGTTTATCACCCATAAAAGAAGTACTTTGATTAGAAACACTTCTCATAGAAGCATAAATACTTTGTGGTGTTTTCTTGATTGATTAACACTCATAAATGTAGTACTTTGATTATAAACACTTCTCTTAGCAGTATACGTGCTTTGTGCTGTTTTCTTGAATGGTTATCACCCATAAATGAAGTACGTTGATTAGAAACACTTGTCATAGAAGTATAAGTGCTGTGTGTTGTTTTCTTGAATGGTTAGCACCCATAAAAGTACTTTGATCAGAAACACTTCTCGTAGAAGCATAAATGCTTTGTGGTGTTTTCTAGATTGGTTACCACCCATAAAATGAAGTTAGCAGATTAGAAGCACTTCTGATTGAAGTATAAGTGCTTCATGGTGTTTTCTTGAATGGTTATCTCACATAAATAAAGTACTTCGATCAGAAACACTTCTCAAAGAAATATAAGTGCTTTGGGCTGTTTTCTTGAATGGTTATCACCCATAAATGAAGTACTTTGATTTGAAATACTTCTCATAGAAGCATAAATGTTTTCTGGTGTTTTCTTGATTAGTTACCACCCATAAATGAAGTACTCTGATTAGAAACACGTCTAATTGAAGTATAAGTACTTTGTGGTGTTTTCTTGAATGGTTATCACCCAGAAATGAATTACTTTGATGAGAAACACTTCTCATAGAAGCATAAATGCTTTGTGGTGTTTTCTTGATTGGTTAACACTCATAAATGTAGTACTTTGATTATAAACACTTCTCTTAGCAGTATACGTGCTTTGTGCTGTTTTCTTGAATGGTTATCACCCATAAATGAAGTACGTTGATTAGAAACACTTGTCATAGAAGTATAAGTGTTGTGTGTTGTTTTCTTGATTGGTTACCACCCATAAATGAAGTACTTTGATCAGAAACACTTCTCATAGAAGCATAAATACTTTGTGGTGTTTTCTTGATTGGTTATCGCTCATAAATGAAGTAAGCTGATTATAAACTCTTCTCATTGAAGTATAAGTGCTTTGTGGTGTTTTCTTGAAAGGTTATCACCCCGAAATGAAGTACTTTGATTAGAAACACTTCCCATAGAAGTATAAGTGCTTTGTGGTGTTTTCTTGAATGGTTATCACCCAGAAATGAATTACTTTGATGAGAAACACTTCTCATAGAAGCATAAATGCTTTGTGGTGTTTTCTTGATTGGTTAACACTCATAAATGTAGTACTTTGATTATAAACACTTCTCTTAGCAGTATACGCGCTTTGTGGTGTTTTCTTGATTGGTTACCACCCATAAATGAAGTACTTTGATCAGAAACACTTCTCATAGAAGCATAAATACTTTGTGGTGTTTTCTGGATTGGTTAACTCTCATAAATGAAGTAAGCTGATTATAAACTCTTCTCATTGAAGTATAAGTGCTTTGTGGTGTTTTCTTGGATGGTTATCACCCCGGAATGAAGTACTTTGTTTAGAAACACTTCCCATAGAAGTATAAGTGCTTTGTGGTGTTTTCTTGAATGTTTATCCCCCATAAAAGAAGTACTTTGATTAGAAACACTATTCATAGAAGCATAAATACTTTGTGGTGTTTTCTTGATTGGTTAACACTAATAAATGAAGTAAGCTGATTATAAACTCTTCTCATTGAAGTATAAGTGCTTTGTGGTGTTTTCTTGAATGTTTATCACCCCAAAATGAAGTACTTTGATTAGAAACACTTTCCATAGAAGAATAAGTGCTTTGTGGTGTTTTCTTGAATGTTTATCACCCATAAAAGAAGTACTTTGATTAGAAACACTTCTCATAGAAGCATAAATACTTTGTGGTGTTTTCTTGATTGATTAACACTCATAAATGTAGTACTTTGATTATAAACACTTCTCTTAGCAGTATACGTGCTTTGTGCTGTTTTCTTGAATGGTTATCACCCATAAATGAAGTACGTTGATTAGAAACACTTGTCATAGAAGTATAAGTGCTGTGTGTTGTTTTCTTGAATGGTTAGCACCCATAAAAGTACTTTGATCAGAAACACTTCTCGTAGAAGCATAAATGCTTTGTGGTGTTTTCTAGATTGGTTACCACCCATAAAATGAAGTTAGCAGATTAGAAGCACTTCTGATTGAAGTATAAGTGCTTCATGGTGTTTTCTTGAATGGTTATCTCACATAAATAAAGTACTTCGATCAGAAACACTTCTCAAAGAAATATAAGTGCTTTGGGCTGTTTTCTTGAATGGTTATCACCCATAAATGAAGTACTTTGATTTGAAATACTTCTCATAGAAGCATAAATGTTTTCTGGTGTTTTCTTGATTAGTTACCACCCATAAATGAAGTACTCTGATTAGAAACACGTCTAATTGAAGTATAAGTACTTTGTGGTGTTTTCTTGAATGGTTATCACCCAGAAATGAATTACTTTGATGAGAAACACTTCTCATAGAAGCATAAATGCTTTTTGGTGTTTTCTTGATTGGTTAACACTCATAAATGTAGTACTTTGATTATAAACACTTCTCTTAGCAGTATACGTGCTTTGTGCTGTTTTCTTGAATGGTTATCACCCATAAATGAAGTACGTTGATTAGAAACACTTGTCATAGAAGTATAAGTGTTGTGTGTTGTTTTCTTGATTGGTTACCACCCATAAATGAAGTACTTTGATCAGAAACACTTCTCATAGAAGCATAAATACTTTGTGGTGTTTTCTTGATTGGTTATCGCTCATAAATGAAGTAAGCTGATTATAAACTCTTCTCATTGAAGTATAAGTGCTTTGTGGTGTTTTCTTGAATGGTTATCACCCCGAAATGAAGTACTTTGATTAGAAACACTTCCCATAGAAGTATAAGTGCTTTGTGGTGTTTTCTTGAATGGTTATCACCCAGAAATGAATTACTTTGATGAGAAACACTTCTCATAGAAGCATAAATGCTTTGTGGTGTTTTCTTGATTGGTTAACACTCATAAATGTAGTACTTTGATTATAAACACTTCTCTTAGCAGTATACGCGCTTTGTGGTGTTTTCTTGATTGGTTACCACCCATAAATGAAGTACTTTGATCAGAAACACTTCTCATAGAAGCATAAATACTTTGTGGTGTTTTCTGGATTGGTTAACTCTCATAAATGAAGTAAGCTGATTATAAACTCTTCTCATTGAAGTATAAGTGCTTTGTGGTGTTTTCTTGGATGGTTATCACCCCGGAATGAAGTACTTTGTTTAGAAACACTTCCCATAGAAGTATAAGTGCTTTGTGGTGTTTTCTTGAATGTTTATCCCCCATAAAAGAAGTACTTTGATTAGAAACACTATTCATAGAAGCATAAATACTTTGTGGTGTTTTCTTGATTGGTTAACACTAATAAATGAAGTAAGCTGATTATAAACTCTTCTCATTGAAGTATAAGTGCTTTGTGGTGTTTTCTTGAATGTTTATCACCCTAAAATGAAGTACTTTGATTAGAAACACTTTCCATAGAAGAATAAGTGCTTTGTGGTGTTTTCTTGAATGTTTATCACCCATAAAAGAAGTACTTTGATTAGAAACACTTCTCATAGAAGCATAAATACTTTGTGGTGTTTTCTTGATTGGTTAACACTCATAAATGTAGTACTTTGATTATAAACACTTCTCTTAGCAGTATACGTGCTTTGTGCTGTTTTCTTGAATGGTTATCACCCATAAATGAAGTACGTTGATTAGAAACACTTGTCATAGAAGTATAAGTGTTGTGTGTTGTTTTCTTGATTGGTTAACACTCATAAATGAAGTACTTTGATCAGAAACACTTCTCATAGAAGCATAAATACTTTGTGGTGTTTTCTTAATTGGTTAACACTCATAAATGAAGTAAGCTGATTATAAACTCTTCTCATTGAAGTATAAGTGCTTTGTGGTGTTTTCTTGAATGGTTATCACCCCGAAATGAAGTACTTTGATTAGAAACACTTCCCATTGAAGTATAAGTACTTTGTGGTGTTTTCTTGAATGTTTATCCCCCATAAAAGAAGTACTTTGATTAGAAACACTATTCATAGAAGCATAAATACTTTGTGGTGTTTTCTTGATTGGTTAACACTAATAAATGAAGTAAGCTGATTATAAACTCTTCTCATTGAAGTATAAGTGCTTTGTGGTGTTTTCTTGAATGTTTATCACCCTAAAATGAAGTACTTTGATTAGAAACACTTTCCATAGAAGAATAAGTGCTTTGTGGTGTTTTCTTGAATGTTTATCACCCATAAAAGAAGTACTTTGATTAGAAAAACTTCTCATAGAAGCATAAATACTTTGTGGTGTTTTCTTGATTGGTTAACACTCATAAATGTAGTACTTTGATTATAAACACTTCTCTTAGCAGTATACGTGCTTTGTGCTGTTTTCTTGAATGGTTATCACCCATAAATGAAGTACGTTGATTAGAAACACTTGTCATAGAAGTATAAGTGTTGTGTGTTGTTTTCTTGATTGGTTACCACCCATAAATGAAGTACTTTGATCAGAAACACTTCTCATAGAAGCATAAATACTTTGTGGTGTTTTCTTGATTGGTTACCACCCATAAAATGAAGTAAGCTGATTATAAACTCTTCTCATTGAAGTATAAGTGCTTTGTGGTGTTTTCTTGAATGGTTATCACCCCGAAATGAAGTACTTTGATTAGAAACACTTCCCATAGAAGTATAAGTGCTTTGTGGTGTTTTCTTGATTGGTTATCACCCAGAAATGAATTACATTGATGAGAAACACATCTCATAGAATCATAAATGCTTTGTGGTGTTTTCTTGATTGGTTAACACTCATAAATGTAGTACTTTGATTATAAACACTTCTCTTAGCAGTATACGTGCTTTGTGGTGTTTTCTTGATTGGTTACCACCCATAAATGAAGTACTTTGATCAGAAACACTTCTCATAGAAGCATAAATACTTTGTGGTGTTTTCTTGATTGGTTAACACTCATAAATGAAGTAAGCTGATTATAAACTCTTCTCATTGAAGTATAAGTGCTTTGTGGTGTTTTCTTGAATGGTTATCACCCCGAAATGAAGTACTTTAATTAGAAACACTTCCCATAGAAGTATAAGTGATTTGTGGTGTTTTCTTGAATGTTTATCCCCCATAAAAGAAGTACTTTGATTAGAAACAATTCTCATAGAAGCATAAATACTTTCTGGTATTTTCTTGAATGGTTGTTACCCACAAATGAAGTAATTTGATTAAAAACACGTCTCACAGAAGCATAAATACTTTATGGTGTTTTATTGATTGGTTATCACCCATAAAGGAAGTACTCTGATTAGAAACACTTCGCATAGAAGTATAAGTGCTTCGTGGTGTTTTCTTGATTGGTTACCACCCATAAATGAAGTACTTTGATCAGAAACACTTCTCATAGAAGCATAAATACTTTGTGGTGTTTTCTTAATTGGTTAACACTCATAAATGAAGTAAGCTGATTATAAACTCTTCTCATTGAAGTATAAGTGCTTTGTGGTGTTTTCTTGAATGGTTATCACCCCGAAATGAAGTACTTTGATTAGAAACACTTCCCATTGAAGTATAAGTGCTTTGTGGTGTTTTCTGGAATGTTTATCCCCCATAAAAGAAGTACTTTGATTAGAAACACTTCTCATAGAAGCATAAATACTTTCTGGTATTTTCTTGAATGGTTGTTACCCACAAATGAAGTAATTTGATTAAAAACACGTCTCATAGAAGCATAAATACTTTATGGTGTTTTATTGATTGGTTATCACCCATAAAGAAAGTACTCTGATCAGAAACACTTCGCATAGAAGTATAAGTGCTTTGTGGTGTTTTCTTGATTGGTTACCACCCATAAATGAAGTACTTTGATCAGAAACACTTCTCATAGAAGCATAAATACTTTGTGGTGTTTTCTTGATTGGTTAACACTCATAAATGAAGTAAGCTGATTATAAACTCTTCTCATTGAAGTATAAGTGCTTTGTGGTGTTTTCTTGATTGGTTAACACTCATAAATGTAGTACTTTGATTATAAACACTTCTCTTAGCAGTATACGTGCTTTGTGCTGTTTTCTTGAATGGTTATCACCCATAAATGAAGTACGTTGATTAGAAACACTTGTCATAGAAGTATAAGTGTTGTGTGTTGTTTTCTTGAATGGTTAGCACCCATAAAAGTACTTTGATCAGAAACACTTCTCGTAGAAGCATAAATGCTTTGTGGTGTTTTCTTGATTGGTTACCACCCATAAAATGAAGTAAGCAGATTAGAAGCACTTCTGATTGAAGTATAAGTGCTTCATGGTGTTTTCTTGAATGGTTATCTCACATAAATAAAGTACTTTGATCAGAAACACTTCTCAAAGAAGTATAAGTGCTTTGGGCTGTTTTCTTGAATGGTTATCACCCATAAATGAAGTACTTTGATTTGAAATACTTCTCATAGAAGCATAAATGTTTTCTGGTGTTTTCTTGATTAGTTACCACCCATAAATGAAGTACTCTGATTAGAAACACGTCTAATTGAAGTATAAGTACTTTGTGGTGTTTTCTTGAATGGTTATCACCCAGAAATGAATTACTTTGATGAGAAACACTTCTCATAGAAGCATAAATGCTTTGTGGTGTTTTCTTGATTGGTTAACACTCATAAATATAGTACTTTGATTATAAACACTTCTCTTAGCAGTATACGCGCTTTGTGGTGTTTTCTTGATTGGTTACCACCCATAAATGAAGTACTTTGATCAGAAACACTTCTCATAGAAGCATAAATACTTTGTGGTGTTTTCTGGATTGGTTAACACTCATAAATGAAGTAAACTGATTATAAACTCTTCTCATTGAAGTATAAGTGCTTTGTGGTGTTTTCTTTGATGGTTATCACCCCGAAATGAAGTACTTTGATTAGAAACACTTCCCATAGAAGTATAAGTGCTTTGTGGTGTCTTCTTGAATGTTTATCCCCCATAAAAGAAGTACTTTGATTAGAAACACTATTCATAGAAGCATAAATACTTTGTGGTGTTTTCTTGATTGGTTAACACTAATAAATGAAGTAAGCTGATTATAAACTCTTCTCATTGAAGTATACGTGCTTTGTGGTGTTTTCTTGAATGTTTATCACCCCAAAATGAAGTACTTTGATTAGAAACACTTTCCATAGAAGAATAAGTGCTTTGTGGTGTTTTCTTGAATGTTTATCACCCATAAAAGAAGTACTTTGATTAGAAACACTTCTCATAGAAGCATAAATACTTTGTGGTGTTTTCTTGATTGGTTAACACTCATAAATGTAGTACTTTGATTATAAACACTTCTCTTAGCAGTATACGCGCTTTGTGCTGTTTTCTTGAATGGTTATCACCCATAAATGAAGTACGTTGATTAGAAACACTTGTCATAGAAGTATAAGTGTTGTGTGTTGTTTTCTTGATTGGTTAACACTCATAAATGTAGTACTTTGATTATAAACACTTCTCTTAGCAGTATACGCGCTTTGTGGTGTTTTCTTGATTGGTTACCACCCATAAATGAAGTACTTTGATCAGAAACACTTCTCATAGAAGCATAAATACTTTGTGTTGTTTTCTGGATTGGTTAACACTCATAAATGAAGTAAGCTGATTATAAACTCTTCTCATTGAAGTATAAGTGCTTTGTGGTGTTTTCTTGAATGGTTATCACCCCGAAATGAAGTACTTTGATTAGAAACACTTCGCATAGAAGTATAAGTGCTTTGTGGTGTTTTCTTGATTGGTTACCACCCATAAATGAAGTACTTTGATCAGAAACACTTCTCATAGAAGCATAAATACTTTGTGGTGTTTTCTTGATTGGTTAACACTCATAAATGAAGTAAGCTGATTATAAACTCTTCTCATTAAAGTATAAGTGCTTTGTGGTGTTTTCTTGAATGGTTATCACCCCGAAATGAAGTACTTTGATTAGAAACACTTCGCATAGAAGTATAAGTGCTTTGTGGTGTTTTCTTGATTGGTTACCACCCATAAATGAAGTACTTTGATCAGAAACACTTCTCATAGAAGCATAAATACTTTGTGGTGTTTTCTTGATTGGTTAAAACTCATAAATGAAGTAAGCTGATTATAAACTCTTCTCATTGAAGTATAAGTGCTTTGTGGTGTTTTCTTGAATGGTTATCACCCCGAAATGAAGTACTTTGATTAGAAACACTTCCCATAGAAGTATAAGTGCTTTGTGGTGTTTTCTTGAATGCTTATCCCCCATAAAAGAAGTGCTTTGATTAGAAACACTTCTCGTAGAAGCATAAATACTTTCTGGTGTTTTCTTGAATGGTTGTCACCCACAAATGAAGTAATTTGATTAAAAACACGTCTCACAGAAGCATAAATACTTTATGGTGTTTTATTGATTGGTTATCACCCACAAATGAAGTACTTTGATTAGAAACACTTCGCATAGAAGTATAATTGCTTTGTGGTGTTTTCTTGATTGGTTACCACCCATAAATGAAGTACTTTGATAAGAAACACTTCTCATAGAAGCATAAATACTTTGTGGTGTTTTCTTGATTGGTTAACACTCATAAATGAAGTAAGCTGATTATAAACTCTTCTCATTGAAGTATAAGTGCTTTGTGGTGTTTTCTTGAATGGTTATCACTCTGAAATGAAGTACTTTGATTAGAAACACTTCGCATAGAAGTATAAGTGCTTTGTGGTGTTTTCTTGATTGGTTACCACCCATAAATGAAGTACTTTGATCAGAAACACTTCTCATAGAAGCATAAATACTTTCTGGTATTTTCTTGAATGGTTGTTACCCACAAATGAAGTAATTTGATAAAAAACACGTCTCACAGAAGCATAAATACTTTATGGTGTTTTATTGATTGGTTATCACCCATAAAGGAAGTACTCTGATTAGAAACACTTCGCTTAGAAGTATAAGTGCTTTGTGGTGTTTTCTTGATTGGTTACCACCCATAAATGAAGTACTTTGATCAGAAACACTTCTCATAGAAGCATAAATACTTTGTGGTGTTTTCTTGATTGGTTAACACTCATAAATGAAGTAAGCTGATTATAAACTCTTCTCATTGAAGTATAAGTGCTTTGTGGCGTTTTCTTGAATGGTTATCACCCCGAAATGAAGTACTTTGATTAGAAACACTTCGCATAGAAGTATAAGTGCTTTGTGGTGTTTTCTTGATTGGTTACCACCCATAAATGAAGTACTTTGATCAGAAACACTTCTCATAGAAGCATAAATACTTTGTGGTGTTTTCTTGATTGGTTAACACTCATAAATGAAGTAAGCTGATTATAAACTCTTCTCATTGAAGTATAAGTGCTTTGTGGTGTTTTCTTGAATGGTTATCACTCCGAAATGAAGTACTTTGATCAGAAACACTTCTCATATAAGCATAAATACTTTGTGGTGTTTTCTTGATTGGTTAACACTCATAAATGTAGTACTTTTATTATAAACACTTCTCTTAGCAGTATACGTGCTTTGTGCTGTTTTCTTGAATGGTTATCACCCATAAATGAAGTACGTTGATTAGAAACACTTGTCATAGAAGTATAAGTGTTGTGTGTTGTTTTCTTGATTGGTTACCACCCATAAATGAAGTACTTTGATCAGAAACACTTCTCATAGAAGCATAAATACTTTGTGGTGTTTTCTTGATTGGTTACCACCCATAAAATGAAGTAAGCTGATTATAAACTCTTCTCATTGAAGTATAAGTGTTTTGTGGTGTTTTCTTGAATGGTTATCACCCCGAAATGAAGTACTTTGATTAGAAACACTTCCCATAGAAGTATAAGTGCTTTGTGGTGTTTTCTTGATTGGTTATCACCCAGAAATGAATTACATTGATGAGAAACACTTCTCATAGAATCATAAATGCTTTGTGGTGTTTTCTTGATTGGTTAACACTCATAAATGTAGTACTTTGATTATAAACACTTCTCTTAGCAGTATACGTGCTTTGTGGTGTTTTCTTGATTGGTTACCACCCATAAATGAAGTACTTTGATCAGAAACACTTCTCATAGAAGCATAAATACTTTGTGGTGTTTTCTTGATTGGTTAACACTCATAAATGAAGTAAGCTGATTATAAACTCTTCTCATTGAAGTATAAGTGCTTTTTGGTGTTTTCTTGAATGGTTATCACCCCGAAATGAAGTACTTTAATTAGAAACACTTCCCATAGAAGTATAAGTGATTTGTGGTGTTTTCTTGAATGTTTATCCCCCATAAAAGAAGTACTTTGATTAGAAACACTTCTCATAGAAGCATAAATACTTTCTGGTATTTTCTTGAATGGTTGTTACCCACAATTGAAGTAATTTGATTAAAAACACGTCTCACAGAAGCATAAATACTTTATGGTGTTTTATTGATTGGTTATCACCCATAAAGGAAGTACTCTGATTAGAAACACTTCGCATAGAAGTATAAGTGCTTCGTGGTGTTTTCTTGATTGGTTACCACCCATAAATGAAGTACTTTGATCAGAAACACTTCTCATAGAAGCATAAATACTTTGTGGTGTTTTCTTAATTGGTTAACACTCATAAATGAAGTAAGCTGATTATAAACTCTTCTCATTGAAGTATAAGTGCTTTGTGGTGTTTTCTTGAATGGTTATCACCCCGAAATGAAGTACTTTAATTAGAAACACTTCCCATAGAAGTATAAGTGCTTTGTGGTGTTTTCTGGAATGTCTATCCCCCATAAAAGAAGTACTTTGATTAGAAACACTTCTCATAGAAGCATAAATACTTTCTGGTATTTTCTTGAATGGTTGTTACCCACAAATGAAGTAATTTGATTAAAAACACGTCTCATAGAAGCATAAATACTTTATGGTGTTTTATTGATTGGTTATCACCCATAAAGAAAGTACTCTGATTAGAAACACTTCGCATAGAAGTATAAGTGCTTTGTGGTGTTTTCTTGATTGGTTACCACCCATAAATGAAGTACTTTGATCAGAAACACTTCTCATAGAAGCATAAATACTTTGTGGTGTTTTCTTGATTGGTTAACACTCATAAATGAAGTAAGCTGATTATAAACTCTTCTCATAGAAGCATAAATACTTTGTGGTATTTTCTTGATTGGTTAACACTCATAAATGTAGTACTTTGATTATAAACACTTCTCTTAGCAGTATACGTGCTTTGTGCTGTTTTCTTGAATGGTTATCACCCATAAATGAAGTACGTGGATTAGAAACACTTGTCATAGAAGTATAAGTGTTGTGTGTTGTTTTCTTGAATGGTTAGCACCCATAAAAGTACTTTGATCAGAAACACTTCTCGTAGAAGCATAAATGCTTTGTGGTGTTTTCTTGATTGGTTACCACCCATAAAATGAAGTAAGCAGATTAGAAGCACTTCTGATTGAAGTATAAGTGCTTCATGGTGTTTTCTTGAATGGTTATCTCACATAAATAAAGTACTTTGATCAGAAACACTTCTCAAAGAAGTATAAGTGCTTTGGGCTGTTTTCTTGAATGGTTATCACCCATAAATGAAGTACTTTGATTTGAAATACTTCTCATAGAAGCATAAATGTTTTCTGGTGTTTTCTTGATTAGTTACCACCCATAAATGAAGTACTCTGATTAGAAACACGTCTAATTGAAGTATAAGTACTTTGTGGTGTTTTCTTGAATGGTTATCACCCAGAAATGAATTACTTTGATGAGAAACACTTCTCATAGAAGCATAAATGCTTTGTGGTGTTTTCTTGATTGGTTAACACTCATAAATATAGTACTTTGATTATAAACACTTCTCTTAGCAGTATACGCGCTTTGTGGTGTTTTCTTGATTGGTTACCACCCATAAATGAAGTACTTTGATCAGAAACACTTCTCATAGAAGCATAAATACTTTGTGGTGTTTTCTGGATTGGTTAACACTCATAAATGAAGTAAGCTGATTATAAACTCTTCTCATTGAAGTATAAGTGCTTTGTGGTGTTTTCTTCGATGGTTATCACCCCGAAATGAAGTACTTTGATTAGAAACACTTCCCATAGAAGTATAAGTGCTTTGTGGTGTTTTCTTGAATGTTTATCCCCCATAAAAGAAGTACTTTGATTAGAAACACTATTCATAGAAGCATAAATACTTTGTGGTGTTTTCTTGATTGGTTAACACTAATAAATGAAGTAAGCTGATTATAAACTCTTCTCATTGAAGTATACGTGCTTTGTGGTGTTTTCTTGAATGTTTATCACCCCAAAATGAAGTACTTTGATTAGAAACACTTTCCATAGAAGAATAAGTGCTTTGTGGTGTTTTCTTGAATGTTTATCACCCATAAAAGAAGTACTTTGATTAGAAGAACTTCTCATAGAAGCATAAATACTTTGTGGTGTTTTCTTGATTGGTTAACACTCATAAATGTAGTACTTTGATTATAAACACTTCTCTTAGCAGTATACGCGCTTTGTGCTGTTTTCTTGAATGGTTATCACCCATAAATGAAGTACGTTGATTAGAAACACTTGTCATAGAAGTATAAGTGTTGTGTGTTGTTTTCTTGATTGGTTAACACTCATAAATGTAGTACTTTGATTATAAACACTTCTCTTAGCAGTATACGCGCTTTGTGGTGTTTTCTTGATTGGTTACCACCCATAAATGAAGTACTTTGATCAGAAACACTTCTCATAGAAGCATAAATACTTTGTGTTGTTTTCTGGATTGGTTAACACTCATAAATGAAGTAAGCTGATTATAAACTCTTCTCATTGAAGTATAAGTGCTTTGTGGTGTTTTCTTGAATGGTTATCACCCCGAAATGAAGTACTTTGATTAGAAACACTTCGCATAGAAGTATAAGTGCTTTGTGGTGTTTTCTTGATTGGTTACCACATATAAATGAAGTACTTTGATCAGAAACACTTCTCATAGAAGCATAAATACTTTGTGGTGTTTTCTTGATTGGTTATCACTCATAAATGAAGTAAGCTGATTATAAACTCTTCTCATTGAAGTATAAGTGCTTTGTGGCGTTTTCTTGAATGGTTATCACCCCGAAATGAAGTACTTTGATTAGAAACACTTCGCATAGAAGTATAAGTGCTTTGTGGTGTTTTCTTGATTGGTTACCACCCATAAATGAAGTACTTTGATCAGAAACACTTCTCATAGAAGCATAAATACTTTGTGGTGTTTTCTTGATTGGTTAAAACTCATAAATGAAGTAAGCTGATTATAAACTCTTCTCATTGAAGTATAAGTGCTTTGTGGTGTTTTCTTGAATGGTTATCACCCCGAAATGAAGTACTTTGATTAGAAACACTTCCCATAGAAGTATAAGTGCTTTGTGGTGTTTTCTTGAATGCTTATCCCCCATAAAAGAAGTGCTTTGATTAGAAACACTTCTCATAGAAGCATAAATACTTTCTGGTGTTTTCTTGAATGGTTGTCACCCACAAATGAAGTAATTTGATTAAAAACACGTCTCACAGAAGCATAAATACTTTATGGTGTTTTATTGATTGGTTATCACCCACAAATGAAGTACTCTGATTAGAAACACTTCGCATAGAAGTATAATTGCTTTGTGGTGTTTTCTTGATTGGTTACCTCCCATAAATGAAGTACTTTGATAAGAAACACTTCTCATAGAAGCATAAATACTTTGTGGTGTTTTCTTGATTGGTTAACACTCATAAATGAAGTAAGCTGATTATAAACTCTTCTCATTGAAGTATAAGTGCTTTGTGGTGTTTTCTTGAATGGTTATCACTCCGAAATGAAGTACTTTGATTAGAAACACTTCGCATAGAAGTATAAGTGCTTTGTGGTGTTTTCTTGATTGGTTACCACCCATAAATGAAGTACTTTGATCAGAAACACTTCTCATAGAAGCATAAATACTTTCTGGTATTTTCTTGAATGGTTGTTACCCACAAATGAAGTAATTTGATTAAAAACACGTCTCACAGAAGCATAAATACTTTATGGTATTTTATTGATTGGTTATCACCCATAAAGGAAGTACTCTGATTAGAAACACTTCGCTTAGAAGTATAAGTGCTTTGTGGTGTTTTCTTGATTGGTTACCACCCATAAATGAAGTACTTTGATCAGAAACACTTCTCATAGAAGCATAAATACTTTGTGGTGTTTTCTTGATTGGTTAACACTCATAAATGAAGTAAGCTGATTATAAACTCTTCTCATTGAAGTATAAGTGCTTTGTGGCGTTTTCTTGAATGGTTATCACCCCGAAATGAAGTACTTTGATTAGAAACACTTCGCATAGAAGTATAAGTGCTTTGTGGTGTTTTCTTGATTGGTTACCACCCATAAATGAAGTACTTTGATCAGAAACACTTCTCATAGAAGCATAAATACTTTGTGGTGTTTTCTTGATTGGTTAACACTCATAAATGAAGTAAGCTGATTATAAACTCTTCTCATTGAAGTATAAGTGCTTTGTGGTGTTTTCTTGAATGGTTATCACTCCGAAATGAAGTACTTTGATCAGAAACACTTCACATATAAGCATAAATACTTTGTGGTGTTTTCTTGATTGGTTAACACTCATAAATGTAGTACTTTTATTATAAACACTTCTCTTAGCAGTATACGTGCTTTGTGCTGTTTTCTTGAATGGTTATCACCCATAAATGAAGTACGTTGATTAGAAACACTTGTCATAGAAGTATAAGTGTTGTGTGTTGTTTTCTTGATTGGTTACCACCCATAAATGAAGTACTTTGATCAGAAACACTTCTCATAGAAGCATAAATACTTTGTGGTGTTTTCTTGATTGGTTACCACCCATAAAATGAAGTAAGCTGATTATAAACTCTTCTCATTGAAGTATAAGTGTTTTGTGGTGTTTTCTTGAATGGTTATCACCCCGAAATGAAGTACTTTGATTAGAAACACTTCCCATAGAAGTATAAGTGCTTTGTGGTGTTTTCTTGATTGGTTATCACCCAGAAATGAATTACATTGATGAGAAACACTTCTCATAGAATCATAAATGCTTTGTGGTGTTTTCTTGATTGGTTAACACTCATAAATGTAGTACTTTGATTATAAACACTTCTCTTAGCAGTATACGTGCTTTGTGGTGTTTTCTTGATTGGTTACCACCCATAAATGAAGTACTTTGATCAGAAACACTTCTCATAGAAGCATAAATACTTTGTGGTGTTTTCTTGATTGGTTAACACTCATAAATGAAGTAAGCTGATTATAAACTCTTCTCATTGAAGTATAAGTGCTTTTTGGTGTTTTCTTGAATGGTTATCACCCCGAAATGAAGTACTTTAATTAGAAACACTTCCCATAGAAGTATAAGTGATTTGTGGTGTTTTCTTGAATGTTTATCCCCCATAAAAGAAGTACTTTGATTAGAAACACTTCTCATAGAAGCATAAATACTTTCTGGTATTTTCTTGAATGGTTGTTACCCACAATTGAAGTAATTTGATTAAAAACACGTCTCACAGAAGCATAAATACTTTATGGTGTTTTATTGATTGGTTATCACCCATAAAGGAAGTACTCTGATTAGAAACACTTCGCATAGAAGTATAAGTGCTTCGTGGTGTTTTCTTGATTGGTTACCACCCATAAATGAAGTACTTTGATCAGAAACACTTCTCATAGAAGCATAAATACTTTGTGGTGTTTTCTTAATTGGTTAACACTCATAAATGAAGTAAGCTGATTATAAACTCTTCTCATTGAAGTATAAGTGCTTTGTGGTGTTTTCTTGAATGGTTATCACCCCGAAATGAAGTACTTTAATTAGAAACACTTCCCATAGAAGTATAAGTGCTTTGTGGTGTTTTCTGCAATGTCTATCCCCCATAAAAGAAGTACTTTGATTAGAAACACTTCTCATAGAAGCATAAATACTTTCTGGTATTTTCTTGAATGGTTGTTACCCACAAATGAAGTAATTTGATTAAAAACACGTCTCATAGAAGCATAAATACTTTATGGTGTTTTATTGATTGGTTATCACCCATAAAGAAAGTACTCTGATTAGAAACACTTCGCATAGAAGTATAAGTGCTTTGTGGTGTTTTCTTGATTGGTTACCACCCATAAATGAAGTACTTTGATCAGAAACACTTCTCATAGAAGCATAAATACTTTGTGGTGTTTTCTTGATTGGTTAACACTCATAAATGAAGTAAGCTGATTATAAACTCTTCTCATAGAAGCATAAATACTTTGTGGTATTTTCTTGATTGGTTAACACTCATAAATGTAGTACTTTGATTATAAACACTTCTCTTAGCAGTATACGTGCTTTGTGCTGTTTTCTTGAATGGTTATCACCCATAAATGAAGTACGTTGATTAGAAACACTTGTCATAGAAGTATAAGTGTTGTGTGTTGTTTTCTTGATTGGTTAACACTCATAAATGTAGTACTTTGATTATAAACACTTCTCTTAGCAGTATACGCGCTTTGTGGTGTTTTCTTGATTGGTTACCACCCATAAATGAAGTACTTTGATCAGAAACACTTCTCATAGAAGCATAAATACTTTGTGTTGTTTTCTGGATTGGTTAACACTCATAAATGAAGTAAGCTGATTATAAACTCTTCTCATTGAAGTATAAGTGCTTTGTGGTGTTTTCTTGAATGGTTATCACCCCGAAATGAAGTACTTTGATTAGAAACACTTCGCATAGAAGTATAAGTGCTTTGTGGTGTTTTCTTGATTGGTTACCACATATAAATGAAGTACTTTGATCAGAAACACTTCTCATAGAAGCATAAATACTTTGTGGTGTTTTCTTGATTGGTTATCACTCATAAATGAAGTAAGCTGATTATAAACTCTTCTCATTGAAGTATAAGTGCTTTGTGGCGTTTTCTTGAATGGTTATCACCCCGAAATGAAGTACTTTGATTAGAAACACTTCGCATAGAAGTATAAGTGCTTTGTGGTGTTTTCTTGATTGGTTACCACCCATAAATGAAGTACTTTGATCAGAAACACTTCTCATAGAAGCATAAATACTTTGTGGTGTTTTCTTGATTGGTTAAAACTCATAAATGAAGTAAGCTGATTATAAACTCTTCTCATTGAAGTATAAGTGCTTTGTGGTGTTTTCTTGAATGGTTATCACCCCGAAATGAAGTACTTTGATTAGAAACACTTCCCATAGAAGTATAAGTGCTTTGTGGTGTTTTCTTGAATGCTTATCCCCCATAAAAGAAGTGCTTTGATTAGAAACACTTCTCATAGAAGCATAAATACTTTCTGGTGTTTTCTTGAATGGTTGTCACCCACAAATGAAGTAATTTGATTAAAAACACGTCTCACAGAAGCATAAATACTTTATGGTGTTTTATTGATTGGTTATCACCCACAAATGAAGTACTCTGATTAGAAACACTTCGCATAGAAGTATAATTGCTTTGTGGTGTTTTCTTGATTGGTTACCTCCCATAAATGAAGTACTTTGATAAGAAACACTTCTCATAGAAGCATAAATACTTTGTGGTGTTTTCTTGATTGGTTAACACTCATAAATGAAGTAAGCTGATTATAAACTCTTCTCATTGAAGTATAAGTGCTTTGTGGTGTTTTCTTGAATGGTTATCACTCCGAAATGAAGTACTTTGATTAGAAACACTTCGCATAGAAGTATAAGTGCTTTGTGGTGTTTTCTTGATTGGTTACCACCCATAAATGAAGTACTTTGATCAGAAACACTTCTCATAGAAGCATAAATACTTTCTGGTATTTTCTTGAATGGTTGTTACCCACAAATGAAGTAATTTGATTAAAAACACGTCTCACAGAAGCATAAATACTTTATGGTATTTTATTGATTGGTTATCACCCATAAAGGAAGTACTCTGATTAGAAACACTTCGCTTAGAAGTATAAGTGCTTTGTGGTGTTTTCTTGATTGGTTACCACCCATAAATGAAGTACTTTGATCAGAAACACTTCTCATAGAAGCATAAATACTTTGTGGTGTTTTCTTGATTGGTTAACACTCATAAATGAAGTAAGCTGATTATAAACTCTTCTCATTGAAGTATAAGTGCTTTGTGGCGTTTTCTTGAATGGTTATCACCCCGAAATGAAGTACTTTGATTAGAAACACTTCGCATAGAAGTATAAGTGCTTTGTGGTGTTTTCTTGATTGGTTACCACCCATAAATGAAGTACTTTGATCAGAAACACTTCTCATAGAAGCATAAATACTTTGTGGTGTTTTCTTGATTGGTTAACACTCATAAATGAAGTAAGCTGATTATAAACTCTTCTCATTGAAGTATAAGTGCTTTGTGGTGTTTTCTTGAATGGTTATCACTCCGAAATGAAGTACTTTGATCAGAAACACTTCACATATAAGCATAAATACTTTGTGGTGTTTTCTTGATTGGTTAACACTCATAAATGTAGTACTTTTATTATAAACACTTCTCTTAGCAGTATACGTGCTTTGTGCTGTTTTCTTGAATGGTTATCACCCATAAATGAAGTACGTTGATTAGAAACACTTGTCATAGAAGTATAAGTGTTGTGTGTTGTTTTCTTGATTGGTTACCACCCATAAATGAAGTACTTTGATCAGAAACACTTCTCATAGAAGCATAAATACTTTGTGGTGTTTTCTTGATTGGTTACCACCCATAAAATGAAGTAAGCTGATTATAAACTCTTCTCATTGAAGTATAAGTGTTTTGTGGTGTTTTCTTGAATGGTTATCACCCCGAAATGAAGTACTTTGATTAGAAACACTTCCCATAGAAGTATAAGTGCTTTGTGGTGTTTTCTTGATTGGTTATCACCCAGAAATGAATTACATTGATGAGAAACACTTCTCATAGAATCATAAATGCTTTGTGGTGTTTTCTTGATTGGTTAACACTCATAAATGTAGTACTTTGATTATAAACACTTCTCTTAGCAGTATACGTGCTTTGTGGTGTTTTCTTGATTGGTTACCACCCATAAATGAAGTACTTTGATCAGAAACACTTCTCATAGAAGCATAAATACTTTGTGGTGTTTTCTTGATTGGTTAACACTCATAAATGAAGTAAGCTGATTATAAACTCTTCTCATTGAAGTATAAGTGCTTTTTGGTGTTTTCTTGAATGGTTATCACCCCGAAATGAAGTACTTTAATTAGAAACACTTCCCATAGAAGTATAAGTGATTTGTGGTGTTTTCTTGAATGTTTATCCCCCATAAAAGAAGTACTTTGATTAGAAACACTTCTCATAGAAGCATAAATACTTTCTGGTATTTTCTTGAATGGTTGTTACCCACAATTGAAGTAATTTGATTAAAAACACGTCTCACAGAAGCATAAATACTTTATGGTGTTTTATTGATTGGTTATCACCCATAAAGGAAGTACTCTGATTAGAAACACTTCGCATAGAAGTATAAGTGCTTCGTGGTGTTTTCTTGATTGGTTACCACCCATAAATGAAGTACTTTGATCAGAAACACTTCTCATAGAAGCATAAATACTTTGTGGTGTTTTCTTAATTGGTTAACACTCATAAATGAAGTAAGCTGATTATAAACTCTTCTCATTGAAGTATAAGTGCTTTGTGGTGTTTTCTTGAATGGTTATCACCCCGAAATGAAGTACTTTAATTAGAAACACTTCCCATAGAAGTATAAGTGCTTTGTGGTGTTTTCTGCAATGTCTATCCCCCATAAAAGAAGTACTTTGATTAGAAACACTTCTCATAGAAGCATAAATACTTTCTGGTATTTTCTTGAATGGTTGTTACCCACAAATGAAGTAATTTGATTAAAAACACGTCTCATAGAAGCATAAATACTTTATGGTGTTTTATTGATTGGTTATCACCCATAAAGAAAGTACTCTGATTAGAAACACTTCGCATAGAAGTATAAGTGCTTTTTGGTGTTTTCTTGATTGGTTACCACCCATAAATGAAGTACTTTGATCAGAAACACTTCTCATAGAAGCATAAATACTTTGTGGTGTTTTCTTGATTGGTTAACACTCATAAATGAAGTAAGCTGATTATAAACTCTTCTCATAGAAGCATAAATACTTTGTGGTATTTTCTTGATTGGTTAACACTCATAAATGTAGTACTTTGATTATAAACACTTCTCTTAGCAGTATACGTGCTTTGTGCTGTTTTCTTGAATGGTTATCACCCATAAATGAAGTACGTGGATTAGAAACACTTGTCATAGAAGTATAAGTGTTGTGTGTTGTTTTCTTGAATGGTTAGCACCCATAAAAGTACTTTGATCAGAAACACTTCTCGTAGAAGCATAAATGCTTTGTGGTGTTTTCTTGATTGGTTACCACCCATAAAATGAAGTAAGCAGATTAGAAGCACTTCTGATTGAAGTATAAGTGCTTCATGGTGTTTTCTTGAATGGTTATCTCACATAAATAAAGTACTTTGATCAGAAACACTTCTCAAAGAAGTATAAGTGCTTTGGGCTGTTTTCTTGAATGGTTATCACCCATAAATGAAGTACTTTGATTTGAAATACTTCTCATAGAAGCATAAATGTTTTCTGGTGTTTTCTTGATTAGTTACCACCCATAAATGAAGTACTCTGATTAGAAACACGTCTAATTGAAGTATAAGTACTTTGTGGTGTTTTCTTGAATGGTTATCACCCAGAAATGAATTACTTTGATGAGAAACACTTCTCATAGAAGCATAAATGCTTTGTGGTGTTTTCTTGATTGGTTAACACTCATAAATATAGTACTTTGATTATAAACACTTCTCTTAGCAGTATACGCGCTTTGTGGTGTTTTCTTGATTGGTTACCACCCATAAATGAAGTACTTTGATCAGAAACACTTCTCAT
Organism: Eleocharis quinqueflora; assembly: GCA_964058865.1. NCBI lineage: Eukaryota > Viridiplantae > Streptophyta > Magnoliopsida > Poales > Cyperaceae > Eleocharis > Eleocharis quinqueflora. The sequence continues at coordinate 191,887 of CAXKVX010000328.1, forward strand.
AGAAGCATAAATACTTTGTGGTGTTTTCTGGATTGGTTAACACTCATAAATGAAGTAAGCTGATTATAAACTCTTCTCATTGAAGTATAAGTGCTTTGTGGTGTTTTCTTCGATGGTTATCACCCCGAAATGAAGTACTTTGATTAGAAACACTTCCCATAGACGTATAAGTGCTTTGTGGTGTTTTCTTGAATGTTTATCCCCCATAAAAGAAGTACTTTGATTAGAAACACTATTCATAGAAGCATAAATACTTTGTGGTGTTTTCTTGATTGGTTAACACTAATAAATGAAGTAAGCTGATTATAAACTCTTCTCATTGAAGTATACGTGCTTTGTGGTGTTTTCTTGAATGTTTATCACCCCAAAATGAAGTACTTTGATTAGAAACACTTTCCATAGAAGAATAAGTGCTTTGTGGTGTTTTCTTGAATGTTTATCACCCATAAAAGAAGTACTTTGATTAGAAGAACTTCTCATAGAAGCATAAATACTTTGTGGTGTTTTCTTGATTGGTTAACACTCATAAATGTAGTACTTTGATTATAAACACTTCTCTTAGCAGTATACGCGCTTTGTGCTGTTTTCTTGAATGGTTATCACCCATAAATGAAGTACGTTGATTAGAAACACTTGTCATAGAAGTATAAGTGTTGTGTGTTGTTTTCTTGATTGGTTAACACTCATAAATGTAGTACTTTGATTATAAACACTTCTCTTAGCAGTATACGCGCTTTGTGGTGTTTTCTTGATTGGTTACCACCCATAAATGAAGTACTTTGATCAGAAACACTTCTCATAGAAGCATAAATACTTTGTGTTGTTTTCTGGATTGGTTAACACTCATAAATGAAGTAAGCTGATTATAAACTCTTCTCATTGAAGTATAAGTGCTTTGTGGTGTTTTCTTGAATGGTTATCACCCCGAAATGAAGTACTTTGATTAGAAACACTTCGCATAGAAGTATAAGTGCTTTGTGGTGTTTTCTTGATTGGTTACCACATATAAATGAAGTACTTTGATCAGAAACACTTCTCATAGAAGCATAAATACTTTGTGGTGTTTTCTTGATTGGTTATCACTCATAAATGAAGTAAGCTGATTATAAACTCTTCTCATTGAAGTATAAGTGCTTTGTGGCGTTTTCTTGAATGGTTATCACCCCGAAATGAAGTACTTTGATTAGAAACACTTCGCATAGAAGTATAAGTGCTTTGTGGTGTTTTCTTGATTGGTTACCACCCATAAATGAAGTACTTTGATCAGAAACACTTCTCATAGAAGCATAAATACTTTGTGGTGTTTTCTTGATTGGTTAAAACTCATAAATGAAGTAAGCTGATTATAAACTCTTCTCATTGAAGTATAAGTGCTTTGTGGTGTTTTCTTGAATGGTTATCACCCCGAAATGAAGTACTTTGATTAGAAACACTTCCCATAGAAGTATAAGTGCTTTGTGGTGTTTTCTTGAATGCTTATCCCCCATAAAAGAAGTGCTTTGATTAGAAACACTTCTCATAGAAGCATAAATACTTTCTGGTGTTTTCTTGAATGGTTGTCACCCACAAATGAAGTAATTTGATTAAAAACACGTCTCACAGAAGCATAAATACTTTATGGTGTTTTATTGATTGGTTATCACCCACAAATGAAGTACTCTGATTAGAAACACTTCGCATAGAAGTATAATTGCTTTGTGGTGTTTTCTTGATTGGTTACCACCCATAAATGAAGTACTTTGATAAGAAACACTTCTCATAGAAGCATAAATACTTTGTGGTGTTTTCTTGATTGGTTAACACTCATAAATGAAGTAAGCTGATTATAAACTCTTCTCATTGAAGTATAAGTGATTTGTGGTGTTTTCTTGAATGGTTATCACTCCGAAATGAAGTACTTTGATTAGAAACACTTCGCATAGAAGTATAAGTGCTTTGTGGTGTTTTCTTGATTGGTTACCACCCATAAATGAAGTACTTTGATCAGAAACACTTCTCATAGAAGCATAAATACTTTCTGGTATTTTCTTGAATGGTTGTTACCCACAAATGAAGTAATTTGATTAAAAACACGTCTCACAGAAGCATAAATACTTTATGGTATTTTATTGATTGGTTATCACCCATAAAGGAAGTACTCTGATTAGAAACACTTCGCTTAGAAGTATAAGTGCTTTGTGGTGTTTTCTTGATTGGTTACCACCCATAAATGAAGTACTTTGATCAGAAACACTTCTCATAGAAGCATAAATACTTTGTGGTGTTTTCTTGATTGGTTAAAACTCATAAATGAAGTAAGCTGATTATAAACTCTTCTCATTGAAGTATAAGTGCTTTGTGGTGTTTTCTTGAATGGTTATCACCCCGAAATGAAGTACTTTGATTAGAAACACTTCCCATAGAAGTATAAGTGCTTTGTGGTGTTTTCTTGAATGCTTATCCCCCATAAAAGAAGTGCTTTGATTAGAAACACTTCTCATAGAAGCATAAATACTTTCTGGTGTTTTCTTGAATGGTTGTCACCCACAAATGAAGTAATTTGATTAAAAACACGTCTCACAGAAGCATAAATACTTTATGGTGTTTTATTGATTGGTTATCACCCACAAATGAAGTACTCTGATTAGAAACACTTCGCATAGAAGTATAATTGCTTTGTGGTGTTTTCTTGATTGGTTACCACCCATAAATGAAGTACTTTGATAAGAAACACTTCTCATAGAAGCATAAATACTTTGTGGTGTTTTCTTGATTGGTTAACACTCATAAATGAAGTAAGCTGATTATAAACTCTTCTCATTGAAGTATAAGTGCTTTGTGGTGTTTTCTTGAATGGTTATCACTCCGAAATGAAGTACTTTGATTAGAAACACTTCGCATAGAAGTATAAGTGCTTTGTGGTGTTTTCTTGATTGGTTACCACCCATAAATGAAGTACTTTGATCAGAAACACTTCTCATAGAAGCATAAATACTTTCTGGTATTTTCTTGAATGGTTGTTACCCACAAATGAAGTAATTTGATTAAAAACACGTCTCACAGAAGCATAAATACTTTATGGTATTTTATTGATTGGTTATCACCCATAAAGGAAGTACTCTGATTAGAAACACTTCGCTTAGAAGTATAAGTGCTTTGTGGTGTTTTCTTGATTGGTTACCACCCATAAAAGAAGTACTTTGATTAGAAACACTTTTCATAGAAGCATAAATACTTTGTGGTGTTTTCTTGATTGGTTAACACTAATAAATGAAGTAAGCTGATTATAAACTCTTCTCATTGAAGTATAAGTGCTTTGTGGTGTTTTCTTGAATGTTTATCACCCCAAAATGAAGTACTTTGATTAGAAACACTTTCCATAGAAGAATAAGTGCTTTGTGGTGTTTTCTTGAATGTTTATCACCCATAAAAGAAGTACTTTGAATAGAAACACTTCTCATAGAAGCATAAATACTTTGTGGTGTTTTCTTGATTGGTTAACACTCATAAATGAAGTAAGCTGATTATAAACTCTTCTCATTGAAGTATAAGTGCTTTGTGGCGTTTTCTTGAATGGTTATCACCCCGAAATGAAGTACTTTGATTAGAAACACTTCGCATAGAAGTATAAGTGCTTTGTGGTGTTTTCTTGATTGGTTACCACCCATAAATGAAGTACTTTGATCAGAAACACTTCTCATAGAAGCATAAATACTTTGTGGTGTTTTCTTGATTGGTTAACACTCATAAATGAAGTAAGCTGATTATAAACTCTTCTCATTGAAGTATAAGTGCTTTGTGGTGTTTTCTTGAATGGTTATCACTCCGAAATGAAGTACTTTGATCAGAAACACTTCTCATATAAGCATAAATACTTTGTGGTGTTTTCTTGATTGGTTAACACTCATAAATGTAGTACTTTGATTATAAACACTTCTCTTAGCAGTATACGTGCTTTGTGCTGTTTTCTTGAATGGTTATCACCCATAAATGAAGTACGTTGATTAGAAACACTTGTCATAGAAGTATAAGTGTTGTGTGTTGTTTTCTTGATTGGTTACCACCCATAAATGAAGTACTTTGATCAGAAACACTTCTCATAGAAGCATAAATACTTTGTGGTGTTTTCTTGATTGGTTACCACCCATAAAATGAAGTAAGCTGATTATAAACTCTTCTCATTGAAGTATAAGTGCTTTGTGGTGTTTTCTTGAATGTTTATCACCCCAAAATGAAGTACTTTGATTAGAAACACTTTCCATAGAAGAATAAGTGCTTTGTGGTGTTTTCTTGAATGTTTATCACCCATAAAAGAAGTACTTTGAATAGAAACACTTCTCATAGAAGCATAAATACTTTGTGGTGTTTTCTTGATTGGTTAACACTCATAAATGAAGTAAGCTGATTATAAACTCTTCTCATTGAAGTATAAGTGCTTTGTGGCGTTTTCTTGAATGGTTATCACCCCGAAATGAAGTACTTTGATTAGAAACACTTCGCATAGAAGTATAAGTGCTTTGTGGTGTTTTCTTGATTGGTTACCACCCATAAATGAAGTACTTTGATCAGAAACACTTCTCATAGAAGCATAAATACTTTGTGGTGTTTTCTTGATTGGTTAACACTCATAAATGAAGTAAGCTGATTATAAACTCTTCTCATTGAAGTATAAGTGCTTTGTGGTGTTTTCTTGAATGGTTATCACTCCGAAATGAAGTACTTTGATCAGAAACACTTCTCATATAAGCATAAATACTTTGTGGTGTTTTCTTGATTGGTTAACACTCATAAATGTAGTACTTTGATTATAAACACTTCTCTTAGCAGTATACGTGCTTTGTGCTGTTTTCTTGAATGGTTATCACCCATAAATGAAGTACGTTGATTAGAAACACTTGTCATAGAAGTATAAGTGTTGTGTGTTGTTTTCTTGATTGGTTACCACCCATAAATGAAGTACTTTGATCAGAAACACTTCTCATAGAAGCATAAATACTTTGTGGTGTTTTCTTGATTGGTTACCACCCATAAAATGAAGTAAGCTGATTATAAACTCTTCTCATTGAAGTATAAGTGCTTTGTGGTGTTTTCTTGAATGGTTATCACCCCGAAATGAAGTACTTTGATTAGAAACACTTCCCATAGAAGTATAAGTGCTTTGTGGTGTTTTCTTGATTGGTTATCACCAAGAAATGAATTACATTGATGAGAAACACTTCTCATAGAATCATAAATGCTTTGTGGTGTTTTCTTGATTGGTTAACACTCATAAATGCAGTACTTTGATTATAAACACTTCTCTTAGCAGTATACGTGCTTTGTGGTGTTTTCTTGATTGGTTACCACCCATAAATGAAGTACTTTGATCAGAAACACTTCTCATAGAAGCATAAATACTTTGTGGTGTTTTCTTGATTGGTTAACACTCATAAATGAAGTAAGCTGATTTTAAACTCTTCTCATTGAAGTATAAGTGCTTTGTGGTGTTTTCTTGAATGGTTATCACCCCGAAATGAAGTACTTTAATTAGAAACACTTCCCATAAAAGTATAAGTGATTTGTGGGGTTTTCTTGAATGTTTATCCCCCATAAAAGAAGTACTTTGATTAGAAACACTTCTCATAGAAGCATAAATACTTTCTGGTATTTTCTTGAATGGTTGTTACCCACAAATGAAGTAATTTGATTAAAAACACGTCTCACAGAAGCATAAATACTTTATGGTGTTTTATTGATTGGTTATCACCCATAAAGGAAGTACTCTGATTAGAAACACTTCGCATAGAAGTATAAGTGCTTCGTGGTGTTTTCTTGATTGGTTACCACCCATAAATGAAGTACTTTGATCAGAAACACTTCTCATAGAAGCATAAATACTTTGTGGTGTTTTCTTAATTGGTTAACACTCATAAATGAAGTAAGCTGATTATAAACTCTTCTCATTGAAGTATAAGTGCTTTGTGGTGTTTTCTTGAATGGTTATCACCCCGAAATGAAGTACTTTGATTAAAAACACTTCCCATAGAAGTATAAGTGCTTTGTGGTGTTTTCTGGAATGTCTATCCCCCATAAAAGAAGTACTTTGATTAGAAACACTTCTCATAGAAGCATAAATACTTTCTGGTATTTTCTTGAATGGTTGTTACCCACAAATGAAGTAATTTGATTAAAAACACGTCTCATAGAAGCATAAATACTTTATGGTGTTTTATTGATTGGTTATCACCCATAAAGAAAGTACTCTGATTAGAAACACTTCGCATAGAAGTATAAGTGCTTTGTGGTGTTTTCTTGATTGGTTACCACCCATAAATGAAGTACTTTGATCAGAAACACTTCTCATAGAAGCATAAATACTTTGTGGTGTTTTCTTGATTGGTTAACACTCATAAATGAAGTAAGCTGATTATAAACTCTTCTCATAGAAGCATAAATACTTTGTGGTGTTTTCTTGATTGGTTAACACTCATCAATGTAGTACTTTGATTATAAACACTTCTCTTAGCAGTATACGTGCTTTGTGCTGTTTTCTTGAATGGTTATCACCCATAAATGAAGTACGTGGATTAGAAACACTTGTCATAGAAGTATAAGTGTTGTGTGTTGTTTTCTTGAATGGTTAGCACCCATAAAAGTACTTTGATCAGAAACACTTCTCGTAGAAGCATAAATGCTTTGTGGTGTTTTCTTGATTGGTTACCACCCATAAAATGAAGTAAGCAGATTAGAAGCACTTCTGATTGAAGTATAAGTGCTTCATGGTGTTTTCTTGAATGGTTATCTCACATAAATAAAGTACTTTGATCAGAAACACTTCTCAAAGAAGTATAAGTGCTTTGGGCTGTTTTCTTGAATGGTTATCACCCATAAATGAAGTACTTTGATTTGAAATACTTCTCATAGAAGCATAAATGTTTTCTGGTGTTTTCTTGATTAGTTACCACCCATAAATGAAGTACTCTGATTAGAAACACGTCTAATTGAAGTATAAGTACTTTGTGGTGTTTTGTTGAATGGTTATCACCCAGAAATGAATTACTTTGATGAGAAACACTTCTCATAGAAGCATAAATGCTTTGTGGTGTTTTCTTGATTGGTTAACACTCATAAATATAGTACTTTGATTATAAACACTTCTCTTAGCAGTATACGCGCTTTGTGGTGTTTTCTTGATTGGTTACCACCCATAAATGAAGTACTTTGATCAGAAACACTTCTCATAGAAGCATAAATACTTTGTGGTGTTTTCTGGATTGGTTAACACTCATAAATGAAGTAAGCTGATTATAAACTCTTCTCATTGAAGTATAAGTGCTTTGTGGTGTTTTCTTCGATGGTTATCACCCCGAAATGAAGTACTTTGATTAGAAACACTTCCCATAGAAGTATAAGTGCTTTGTGGTGTTTTCTTGAATGTTTATCCCCCATAAAAGAAGTACTTTGATTAGAAACACTATTCATAGAAGCATAAATACTTTGTGGTGTTTTCTTGATTGGTTAACACTAATAAATGAAGTAAGCTGATTATAAACTCTTCTCATTGAAGTATACGTGCTTTGTGGTGTTTTCTTGAATGTTTATCACCCCAAAATGAAGTACTTTGATTAGAAACACTTTCCATAGAAGAATAAGTGCTTTGTGGTGTTTTCTTGAATGTTTATCACCCATAAAAGAAGTACTTTGATTAGAAGAACTTCTCATAGAAGCATAAATACTTTGTGGTGTTTTCTTGATTGGTTAACACTCATAAATGTAGTACTTTGATTATAAACACTTCTCTTAGCAGTATACGCGCTTTGTGCTGTTTTCTTGAATGGTTATCACCCATAAATGAAGTACGTTGATTAGAAACACTTGTCATAGAAGTATAAGTGTTGTGTGTTGTTTTCTTGATTGGTTAACACTCATAAATGTAGTACTTTGATTATAAACACTTCTCTTAGCAGTATACGCGCTTTGTGGTGTTTTCTTGATTGGTTACCACCCATAAATGAAGTACTTTGATCAGAAACACTTCTCATAGAAGCATAAATACTTTGTGTTGTTTTCTGGATTGGTTAACACTCATAAATGAAGTAAGCTGATTATAAACTCTTCTCATTGAAGTATAAGTGCTTTGTGGTGTTTTCTTGAATGGTTATCACCCCGAAATGAAGTACTTTGATTAGAAACACTTCGCATAGAAGTATAAGTGCTTTGTGGTGTTTTCTTGATTGGTTACCACATATAAATGAAGTACTTTGATCAGAAACACTTCTCATAGAAGCATAAATACTTTGTGGTGTTTTCTTGATTGGTTATCACTCATAAATGAAGTAAGCTGATTATAAACTCTTCTCATTGAAGTATAAGTGCTTTGTGGCGTTTTCTTGAATGGTTATCACCCCGAAATGAAGTACTTTGATTAGAAACACTTCGCATAGAAGTATAAGTGCTTTGTGGTGTTTTCTTGATTGGTTACCACCCATAAATGAAGTACTTTGATCAGAAACACTTCTCATAGAAGCATAAATACTTTGTGGTGTTTTCTTGATTGGTTAACACTCATAAATGAAGTAAGCTGATTATAAACTCTTCTCATTAAAGTATAAGTGCTTTGTGGTGTTTTCTTGAATGGTTATCACCCCGAAATGAAGTACTTTGATTAGAAACACTTCGCATAGAAGTATAAGTGCTTTGTGGTGTTTTCTTGATTGGTTACCACCCATAAATGAAGTACTTTGATCAGAAACACTTCTCATAGAAGCATAAATACTTTGTGGTGTTTTCTTGATTGGTTAAAACTCATAAATGAAGTAAGCTGATTATAAACTCTTCTCATTGAAGTATAAGTGCTTTGTGGTGTTTTCTTGAATGGTTATCACCCCGAAATAAAGTACTTTGATTAGAAACACTTCCCATAGAAGTATAAGTGCTTTGTGGTGTTTTCTTGAATGCTTATCCCCCATAAAAGAAGTGCTTTGATTAGAAACACTTCTCATAGAAGCATAAATACTTTCTGGTGTTTTCTTGAATGGTTGTCACCCACAAATGAAGTAATTTGATTAAAAACACGTCTCACAGAAGCATAAATACTTTATGGTGTTTTATTGATTGGTTATCACCCACAAATGAAGTACTCTGATTAGAAACACTTCGCATAGAAGTATAATTGCTTTGTGGTCTTTTCTTGATTGGTTACCACCCATAAATGAAGTACTTTGATAAGAAACACTTCTCATAGAAGCATAAATATTTTGTGGTGTTTTCTTGATTGGTTAACACTCATAAATGAAGTAAGCTGATTATAAACTCTTCTCATTGAAGTATAAGTGCTTTGTGGTGTTTTCTTGAATGGTTATCACTCCGAAATGAAGTACTTTGATTAGAAACACTTCGCATAGAAGTATAAGTGCTTTGTGGTGTTTTCTTGATTGGTTACCACCCATAAATGAAGTACTTTGATCAGAAACACTTCTCATAGAAGCATAAATACTTTCTGGTATTTTCTTGAATGGTTGTTACCCACAAATGAAGTAATTTGATTAAAAACACGTCTCACAGAAGCATAAATACTTTATGGTGTTTTATTGATTGGTTATCACCCATAAAGGAAGTACTCTGATTAGAAACACTTCGCTTAGAAGTATAAGTGCTTTGTGGTGTTTTCTTGATTGGTTACCACCCATAAATGAAGTACTTTGATCAGAAACACTTCTCATAGAAGCATAAATACTTTGTGGTGTTTTCTTGATTGGTTAACACTCATAAATGAAGTAAGCTGATTATAAACTCTTCTCATTGAAGTATAAGTGCTTTGTGGTGTTTTCTTGATTGGTTAACACTCATAAATGTAGTACTTTGATTATAAACACTTCTCTTAGCAGTATACGTGCTTTGTGCTGTTTTCTTGAATGGTTATCACCCATAAATGAAGTACGTTGATTAGAAACACTTGTCATAGAAGTATAAGTGCGGTGTGTTGTTTTCTTGAATGGTTAGCACCCATAAAAGTACTTTGATCAGAAACACTTCTCGTAGAAGCATAAATGCTTTGTGGTGTTTTCTTGATTGGTTACCACCCATAAAATGAAGTAAGCAGATTAGAAGCACTTCTGATTGAAGTATAAGTGCTTCATGGTGTTTTCTTGAATGGTTATCTCACATAAATAAAGTACTTTGATCAGAAACACTTCTCAAAGAAGTATAAGTTCTTTGGGCTGTTTTCTTGAATGGTTATCACCCATAAATGAAGTACTTTGATTTGAAATACTTTTCATAGAAGCATAAATGTTTTCTGGTGTTTTCTTGATTAGTTACCACCCATAAATGAAGTACTCTGATTAGAAACACGTCTAATTGAAGTATAAATACTTTGTGGTGTTTTCTTGAATGGTTATCACCCAGAAATGAATTACTTTGATGAGAAACACTTCTCATAGAAGCATAAATGCTTTGTGGTGTTTTCTTGATTGGTTAACACTCATAAATGTAGTACTTTGATTATAAACACTTCTCTTAGCAGTATACGCGCTTTGTGGTGTTTTCTTGATTGGTTACCACCCATAAATGAAGTACTTTGATCAGAAACACTTCTCATAGAAGCATAAATACTTTGTGGTGTTTTCTGGATTGGTTAACACTCATAAATGAAGTAAGCTGATTATAAACTCTTCTCATTGAAGTATAAGTGCTTTGTGGTGTTTTCTTGGATGGTTATCACCCCGAAATGAAGTACTTTGATTAGAAACATTTCCCATAGAAGTATAAGTGCTTTGTGGTGTTTTCTTGAATGTTTATCCCCCATAAAAGAAGTACTTTGATTAGAAACACTATTCATAGAAGCATAAATACTTTGTGGTGTTTTCTTGATTGGTTAACACTAATAAATGAAGTAAGCTGATTATAAACTCTTCTCATTGAAGTATAAGTGCTTTGTGGTGTTTTCTTGAATGGTTATCACTCCGAAATGAAGTACTTTGATTAGAAACACTTCGCATAGAAGTATAAGTGCTTTGTGGTGTTTTCTTGATTGGTTACAACCCATAAATGAAGTACTTTGATCAGAAACACTTCTCATAGAAGCATAAATACTTTGTGGTGTTTTCTTGATTGGTTAACACTCATAAATGAAGTAAGCTGATTATAAACTCTTCTCATTAAAGTATAAGTGCTTTGTGGTGTTTTCTTGAATGGTTATCACCCCGAAATGAAGTACTTTGATTAGAAACACTTCGCATAGAAGTATAAGTGCTTTGTGGTGTTTTCTTTATTGGTTACCACCCATAAATGAAGTACTTTGATCAGAAACACTTCTCATAGAAGCATAAATACTTTGTGGTGTTTTCTGGATTGGTTAACACTCATAAATGAAGTAAGCTGATTATAAACTCTTCTCATTGAAGTATAAGTGCTTTGTGGTGTTTTCTTGGATGGTTATCACCCCGAAATGAAGTACTTTGATTAGAAACATTTCCCATAGAAGTATAAGTGCTTTGTGGTGTTTTCTTGAATGTTTATCCCCCATAAAAGAAGTACTTTGATTAGAAACACTATTCATAGAAGCATAAATACTTTGTGGTGTTTTCTTGATTGGTTAACACTAATAAATGAAGTAAGCTGATTATAAACTCTTCTCATTGAAGTATAAGTGCTTTGTGGTGTTTTCTTGAATGGTTATCACTCCGAAATGAAGTACTTTGATTAGAAACACTTCGCATAGAAGTATAAGTGCTTTGTGGTGTTTTCTTGATTGGTTACCACCCATAAATGAAGTACTTTGATCAGAAACACTTCTCATAGAAGCATAAATACTTTGTGGTGTTTTCTTGATTGGTTAACACTCATAAATGAAGTAAGCTGATTATAAACTCTTCTCATTGAAGTATAAGTGCTTTGTGGTGTTTTCTTGAATGGTTATCATCCCGAAATGAAGTACTTTGATTAGAAACACTTCCCATAGAAGTATAAGTGCTTTGTGGTGTTTTCTTGAATGCTTATCCCCCATAAAAGAAGTGCTTTGATTAGAAACACTTCTCATAGAAGCATAAATACTTTCTGGTGTTTTCTTGAATGGTTGTCACCAACAAATGAAGTAATTTGATTAAAAACACGTCTCACAGAAGCATAAATACTTTATGGTGTTTTATTGATTGGTTATCACCCATAAATGAAGTACTTTGATTAGAAACACTTCGCATAGAAGTATAAGTGCTTTGTGGTGTTTTCTTGATTGGTTACCACCCATAAATGAAGTACTTTGATCAGAAACACTTCTCATAGAAGCATAAATACTTTGTGGTGTTTTCTTGATTGGTTAACACTCATAAATGAAGTAAGCTGATTATAAACTCTTCTAATTGAAGTATAAGTGCTTTGTGGTGTTTTCTTGAATGGTTATCATCCCGAAATGAAGTACTTTGATTAGAAACACTTCCCATAGAAGTATAAGTGCTTTGTGGTGTTTTCTTGAATGCTTATCCCCCATAAAAGAAGTGCTTTGATTAGAAACACTTCTCATAGAAGCATAAATACTTTCTGGTGTTTTCTTGAATGGTTGTCACCCACAAATGAAGTAATTTGATTAAAAACACGTCTCACAGAAGCATAAATACTTTATGGTGTTTTATTGATTGGTTATCACCCATAAATGAAGTACTCTGATTAGAAACACTTCGCATAGAAGGATAAGTGTTTTGTGGTGTTTTCTTGATTGGTTACCACCCATAAATGAAGTACTTTGATCAGAAACACTTCTCATAGAAGCATAAATACTTTGTGGTGTTTTCTTGATTGGTTAACACTCATAAATGAAGTAAGCTGATTATAAACTCTTCTCATTAAAGTATAAGTGCTTTGTGGTGTTTTCTTGAATGGTTATCACCCCGAATTGAAGTACTTTGATTAGAAACACTTCGCATAGAAGTATAAGTGCTTTGTGGTGTTTTCTTGATTGGTTACCACCCATAAATGAAGTACTTTGATCAGAAACACTTCTCATAGAAGCATAAATACTTTGGGGTGTTTTCTTGATTGGTTAACACTCATAATTGAAGTAAGCTGATTATAAACTCTTCTCATTGAAGTATAAGTGCTTTGTGGTGTTTTCTTGAATGGTTATCACCCCGAAATGAAGTAATTTGATTAGAAACACTTCGCATAGAAGTATAAGTGCTTTGTGGTGTTTTCTTGATTGGTTACCACCCATAAATTAAGTACTTTGATGAGAAACACTTCTCATAGAAGCATAAATACTTTGTGGTGTTTTCTTGATTGGTTAACACTCATAAATGAAGTAAGCTGATTATAAACTCTTCTCATTGAAGTATAAGTGCTTTGTGGTGTTTTCTTGAATGGTTATCATCCCGAAATGAAGTACTTTGATTAGAAACACTTCCCATAGAAGTATAAGTGCTTTGTGGTGTTTTCTTGAATGCTTATCCCCCATAAAAGAAGTGCTTTGATTAGAAACACTTCTCATAGAAGCATAAATACTTTCTGGTGTTTTCTTGAATGGTTGTCACCTACAAATGAAGTAAGCTGATTATAAACTCTTCTCATTGAAGTATAAGTGCTTTGTGGTGTTTTCTTGAATGGTTATCACCCCGAAATGAAGTACTTTGATTAGAAACACTTCGCATAGAAGTATAAGTGCTTTGTGGTGTTTTCTTGATTGGTTACCACCCATAAATGAAGTACTTTGATCAGAAACACTTCTCATAGAAGCATAAATACTTTGTGGTGTTTTCTTGATTGGTTAACACTCATAAATGAAGTAAGCTGATTATAAACTCTTCTCATTGAAGTATAAGTGCTTTGTGGTGTTTTCTTGAATGGTTATCACCCCGAAATGAAGTACTTTGATTAGAAACACTTCGCATAGAAGTATAAGTGCTTTGTGGTGTTTTCTTGATTGGTTACCACCCATAAATGAAGTACTTTGATCAGAAACACTTCTCATAGAAGCATAAATACTTTGTGGTGTTTTCTTGATTGGTTAACATTCATAAATGAAGTAAGCTGATTATAAACTCTTCTCATTAAAGTATAAGTTCTTTGTGGTGTTTTCTTGAATGGTTATCACCCCGAAATGAAGTACTTTGATTAGAAACACTTCGCATAGAAGTATAAGTGCTTTGTGGTGTTTTCTTGAATGTTTATCACCCATAAAAGAAGTACTTTGATTAGAAACACTTCTCATAGAAGCATAAATACTTTGTGGTGTTTTCTTGATTGGTTAACACTCATAAATGAAGTAAGCTGATTATAAACTCTTCTCATTAAAGTATAAGTGCTTTGTGGTGTTTTCTTGAATTCTTGGATGGTTATCACCCCAAATTGAAGTACTTTGATTAGAAACACTTCGCATAGAAGTATAAGTGCTTTGTGGTGTTTTCTTGATTGTTTACCACCCATAAATGAAGTACTTTGATGAGAAACACTTCTCATAGAAGCATAAATACTTTGTGGTGTTTTCTTGATTGGTTAACACTCATAAATGAAGTAAGCTGATTATAAACTCTTCTCATTGAAGTATAAGTGCTTTGTGGTGTTTTCTTGAATGGTTATCATCCCGAAATGAAGTACTTTGATTAGAAACACTTCCCATAGAAGTATAAGTGCTTTGTGGTGTTTTCTTGAATGCTTATCCCCCATAAAAGAAGTGCTTTGATTAGAAACACTTCTCATAGAAGCATAAATACTTTCTGGTGTTTTCTTGAATGGTTGTCACCCACAAATGAAGTAATTTGATTAAAAACACGTCTCACAGAAGCATAAATACTTTATGGTGTTTTATTGATTGGTTATCACCCATAAATGAAGTACTTTGATTAGAAACACTTCGCATAGAAGTATAAGTGCTTTGTGGTGTTTTCTTGATTGGTTACCACCCATAAATGAAGTACTTTGATTAGAAACACTTCTCATAGAAGCATAAATACTTTGTGGTGTTTTCTTGATTGGTTAACACTCATAAATGAAGTAAGCTGATTATAAACTCTTCTCATCAAAGTATAAGTGCTTTGTGGTGTTTTCTTGAATGGTTATCACCCCGAATTGAAGTACTTTGATTAGAAACACTTCGCATAGAAGTATAAGTGGTTTGTGGTGTTTTCTTGATTGGTTACCACCCATAAATGAAGTACTTTGATTAGAAACACTTCTCATAGAAGCATAAATACTTTGTGGTGTTTTCTTGATTGGTTAACACTCATAAATGAAGTAAGCTGATTATAAACTCTTCTCATTGAAGTATAAGTGCTTTGTGGTGTTTTCTTGAATGGTTATCACCCCGAAATGAAGTACTTTGATTAGAAACACTTCGCATAGAAGTATAAGTGCTTTGTGGTGTTTTCTTGATTGGTTACCACCCATAAATTAAGTACTTTGATGAGAAACACTTCTCATAGAAGCATAAATACTTTGTGGTGTTTTCTTGATTGGTTAACACTCATAAATGAAGTAAGCTGATTATAAACTCTTCTCATTGAAGTATAAGTGCTTTGTGGTGTTTTCTTGAATGGTTATCATCCCGAAATGAAGTACTTTGATTAGAAACACTTCCCATAGAAGTATAAGTGCTTTGTGGTGTTTTCTTGAATGCTTATCCCCCATAAAAGAAGTGCTTTGATTAGAAACACTTCTCATAGAAGCATAAATACTTTCTGGTGTTTTCTTGAATGGTTGTCACCTACAAATGAAGTAAGCTGATTATAAACTCTTCTCATTGAAGTATAAGTGCTTTGTGGTGTTTTCTTGAATGGTTATCACCCCGAAATGAAGTACTTTGATTAGAAACACTTCGCATAGAAGTATAAGTGCTTTGTGGTGTTTTCTTGATTGGTTACCACCCATAAATGAAGTACTTTGATCAGAAACACTTCTCATAGAAGCATAAATACTTTGTGGTGTTTTCTTGATTGGTTAACACTCATAAATGAAGTAAGCTGATTATAAACTCTTCTCATTGAAGTATAAGTGCTTTGTGGTGTTTTCTTGAATGGTTATCACCCCGAAATGAAGTACTTTGATTAGAAACACTTCCCATAGAAGTATAAGTGATTTGTGGTGTTTTCTTGAATGCTTATCCCCCATAAAAGAAGTGCTTTGATTAGAAACACTTCTCATAGAAGCATAAATACTTTCTGGTGTTTTCTTGAATGGTTGTCACCCACAAATGAAGTAATTTGATTAAAAACACGTCTCACAGAAGCATAAATACTTTATGGTGTTTTATTGATTGGTTATCACCCATAAATGAAGTACTCTGATTAGAAACACTTCGCATAGAAGTATAAGTGCTTTGTGGTGTTTTCTTGATTGGTTACCACCCATAAATGAAGTACTTTGATCAGAAACACTTCTCATAGAAGCATAAATACTTTGTGGTGTTTTCTTGATTGGTTAACACTCATAAATGAAGTAAGCTGATTATAAACTCTTCTCATTGAAGTATAAGTGCTTTGTAGTGTTTTCTTGAATGGTTATCACTCCGAAATGAAGTACTTTGATTAGAAACACTTCGCATAGAAGTATAAGTGCTTTGTGGTGTTTTCTTGATTGGTTACCACCCATAAATGAAGTGCTTTGATCAGAAACACTTCTCATAGAAGCATAAATACTGTGTGGTGTTTTCTTGATTGGTTAACACTCATAAATGAAGTAAGCTGATTATAAACTCTTCTCATTGAAGTATAAGTGCTTTGTGGTGTTTTCTTGAATGGTTATCACCCCGAAATGAAGTACTTTGATTAGAAACACTTCCCATAGAAGTATAAGTGATTTGTGGTGTTTTCTTGAATGCTTATCCCCCATAAAAGAAGTACTTTGATTAGAAACACTTCTCATAGAAGCATAAATACTTTCTGGTGTTTTCTTGAATGGTTGTCACCCACAATTGAAGTAATTTGATTAAAAACACGTCTCGCAGAAGCATAAATACTTTATGGTGTTTTATAGATTGGTTATCACCCATAAATGAAGTACTCTGATTAGAAACACTTCGCATAGAAGGATAAGTGTTTTGTGGTGTTTTCTTGATTGGTTACCACCAATAAATGAAGTACTTTGATCAGAAACACTTCTCATAGAAGCATAAATACTTTGTGGTGTTTTCTTGATTGGTTAACACTCATAACTGAAGTAAGCTGATTATAAACTCTTCTCATTGAAGTATAAGTGCTTTGTGGTGTTTTCTTGAATGGTTATCACTCCGAAATGAAGTACTTTGATTAGAAACACTTCGCATAGAAGTATAAGTGCTTTGTGGTGTTTTCTTGAATGCTTATCCCCCATAAAAGAAGTGCTTTGATTAGAAACACTTCTCATAGAAGCATAAATACTTTCTGGTGTTTTCTTGAATGGTTGTCACCCACAAATGAAGTAATTTGATTAAAAACACGTCTCACAGAAGCATAAATACTTTATGGTGTTTTATTGATTGGTTATCACCCATAAATGAAGTACTCTGATTAGAAACACTTCGCATAGAAGTATAAGTGCTTTGTGGTGTTTTCTTGATTGGTTACCACCCATAAATGAAGTACTTTGATCAGAAACGCTTCTCATAGAAGCATAAATACTTTGTGGTGTTTTCTTGATTGGTTAACACTCATAAATGAAGTAAGCTGATTATAAACTCTTCTCATTGAAGTATAAGTGCTTTGTGGTGTTTTCTTGAATGGTTATCACTCCGAAATGAAGTACTTTGATTAGAAACACTTCGCATAGAAGTATAAGTGCTTTGTGGTGTTTTCTTGATTGGTTACCACCCATAAATGAAGTACTTTGATCAGAAACACTTCTCATAGAAGCATAAATACTTTGTGGTGTTTTCTAGATTGGTTAACACTCATAAATGAAGTAAGCTGATTATAAACTCTTCTCATTGAAGTATAAGTGCTTTGTGGTGTTTTCTTGAATGTTTATCACCCCGAAATGAAGTACTTTGATTAGAAACACTTCCCATAGAAGTATAAATGCTTTGTGGTGTTTTCTTGAATGCTTATCCCCCATAAAAGAAGTACTTTGATTAGAAACACTTCTCATAGAAGCATAAATACTCTCTGGTGTTTTCTTGAATGGTTGTCACCCACAAATGAAGTAATTTGATTAAAAACACGTCTCACAGAAGCATAAATACTTTATGGTGTTTTATTGATTGGTTATCACCCATAAATGAAGTACTCTGATTAGAAACACTTCGCATAGAAGGATAAGTGTTTTGTGGTGTTTTCTTGATTGGTTACCACCAATAAATGAAGTACTTTGATCAGAAACACTTCTCATAGAAGCATAAATACTTTGTGGTGTTTTCTTGATTGGTTAACACTCATAACTGAAGTAAGCTGATTATAAACTCTTCTCATTGAAGTATAAGTGCTTTGTGGTGTTTTCTTGAATGGTTATCACTCCGAAATGAAGTACTTTGATTAGAAACACTTCGCATAGAAGTATAAGTGCTTTGTGGTGTTTTCTTGAATGCTTATCCCCCATAAAAGAAGTGCTTTGATTAGAAACACTTCTCATAGAAGCAGAAATACTTTCTGGTGTTTTCTTGAATGGTTGTCACCCACAAATGAAGTAATTTGATTAAAAACACGTCTCACAGAAGCATAAATACTTTGTGGTGTTTTCTTGATTGGTTACCACCCATAAATGAAGTACTCTGATTAGAAACACTTCGCATAGAAGTATAAGTGCTTTGTGGTGTTTTCTTGATTGGTTACCACCCATAAATGAAGTACTTTGATCAGAAACGCTTCTCATAGAAGCATAAATACTTTGTGGTGTTTTCTTGATTGGTTAACACTCATAAATGAAGTAAGCTGATTATAAACTCTTCTCATTGAAGTATAAGTGCTTTGTGGTGTTTTCTTGAATGGTTATCACTCCGAAATGAAGTACTTTGATTAGAAACACTTCGCATAGAAGTATAAGTGCTTTGTGGTGTTTTCTTGATTGGTTACCACCCATAAATGAAGTACTTTGATCAGAAACACTTCTCATAGAAGCATAAATACTTTGTGGTGTTTTCTTGATTGGTTAACACTCATAACTGAAGTAAGCTGATTATAAACTCTTCTCATTGAAGTATAAGTGCTTTGTGGTGTTTTCTTGAATGGTTATCACTCCGAAATGAAGTACTTTGATTAGAAACACTTCGCATAGAAGTATAAGTGCTTTGTGGTGTTTTCTTGAATGCTTATCCCCCATAAAAGAAGTGCTTTGATTAGAAACTCTTCTCATAGAAGCATAAATACTTTCTGGTGTTTTCTTGAATGGTTGTCACCCACAAATGAAGTAATTTGATTAAAAACACGTCTCACAGAAGCATAAATACTTTATGGTGTTTTATTGATTGGTTATCACCCATAAATGAAGTACTCTGATTAGAAACACTTCGCATAGAAGTATAAGTGCTTTGTGGTGTTTTCTTGATTGGTTACCACCCATAAATGAAGTACTTTGATCAGAAACGCTTCTTATAGAAGCATAAATACTTTGTGGTGTTTTCTTGATTGGTTAACACTCATAAATGAAGTAAGATGATTATAAACTCTTCTCATTGAAGTATAAGTGCTTTGTGGTGTTTTCTTGAATGGTTATCACTCCGAAATGAAGTACTTTGATTAGAAACACTTCGCATAGAAGTATAAGTGCTTTGTGGTGTTTTCTTGATTGGTTACCACCCATAAATGAAGTACTTTGATCAGAAACACTTCTCATAGAAGCATAAATACTTTGTGGTGTTTTCTAGATTGGTTAACACTCATAAATGAAGTAAGCTGATTATAAACTCTTCTCATTGAAGTATAAGTGCTTTGTGGTGTTTTCTTGAATGTTTATCACCCCGAAATGAAGTACTTTGATTAGAAACACTTCCCATAGAAGTATAAGTGCTTTGTGGTGTTTTCTTGAATGCTTATCCCCCATAAAAGAAGTACTTTGATTAGAAACACTTCTCATAGAAGCATAAATACTCTCTGGTGTTTTCTTGAATGGTTGTCACCCACAAATGAAGTAATTTGATTAAAAACACGTCTCACAGAAGCATAAATACTTTATGGTGTTTTATTGATTGGTTATCACCCATAAATGAAGTACTCTGATTAGAAACACTTCGCATAGAAGGATAAGTGTTTTGTGGTGTTTTCTTGATTGGTTACCACCAATAAATGAAGTACTTTGATCAGAAACACTTCTCATAGAAGCATAAATACTTTGTGGTGTTTTCTTGATTGGTTAACACTCATAACTGAAGTAAGCTGATTATAAACTCTTCTCATTTGAAGTATAAGTGCTTTGTGGTGTTTTCTTGAATGGTTATCACTCCGAAATGAAGTACTTTGATTAGAAACACTTCGCATAGAAGTATAAGTGCTTTGTGGTGTTTTCTTGAATGCTTATCCCCCATAAAAGAAGTGCTTTGATTAGAAACACTTCTCATAGAAGCATAAATACTTTCTGGTGTTTTCTTGAATGGTTGTCACCCACAAATGAAGTAATTTGATTAAAAACACGTCTCACAGAAGCATAAATACTTTATGGTGTTTTATTGATTGCTTATCACCCATAAATGAAGTACTCTGATTAGAAACACTTCGCATAGAAGTATAAGTGCTTTGTGGTGTTTTCTTGATTGGTTACCACCCATAAATGAAGTACTTTGATCAGAAACGCTTCTCATAGAAGCAGAAATACTTTGTGGTGTTTTCTTGATTGGTTAACACTCATAAATGAAGTAAGATGATTATAAACTCTTCTCATTGAAGTATAAGTGCTTTGTGGTGTTTTCTTGAATGGTTATCACTCCGAAATGAAGTAGTTTGATTAGAAACACTTCGCATAGAAGTATAAGTGCTTTGTGGTGTTTTCTTGATTGGTTACCACCCATAAATGAAGTACTTTGATCAGAAACACTTCTCATAGAAGCATAAATACTTTGTGGTGTTTTCTAGATTGGTTAACACTCATAAATGAAGTAAGCTGATTATAAACTCTTCTCATTGAAGTATAAGTGCTTTGTGGTGTTTTCTTGAATGTTTATCACCTCGAAATGAAGTACTTTGATTAGAAACACTTCCCATAGAAGTATAAGTGCTTTGTGGTGTTTTCTTGAATGCTTATCCCCCATAAAAGAAGTACTTTGATTAGAAACACTTCTCATAGAAGCATAAATACTCTCTGGTGTTTTCTTGAATGGTTGTCACCCACAAATGAAGTAATTTGATTAAAAACACGTCTCACAGAAGCATAAATACTTTATGGTTGTTTTATTGATTGGTTATCACCCATAAATTAAGTACTCTGATTAGAAACACTTCGCATAGAAGTATAAGTGCTTTGTGGTGTTTTCTTGATTGGTTACCACCCATAAATGAAGTACTTTGATCAGAAACGCTTCTCATAGAAGCATAAATACTTTGTGGTGTTTTCTTGATTGGTTAACACTCATAAATGAAGTAAGCTGATTATAAACTCTTCTCATTGAAGTATAAGTGCTTTGTGGTGTTTTCTTGAATGGTTATCACTCCGAAATGAAGTACTTTGATTAGAAACACTTCGCATAGAAGTATAAGTGCTTTGTGGTGTTTTCTTGATTGGTTACCACCCATAAATGAAGTACTTTGATCAGAAACACTTCTCATAGAAGCATAAATACTTTGTGGTGTTTTCTAGATTGGTTAACACTCATAAATGAAGTAAGCTGATTATAAACTCTTCTCATTGAAGTATAAGTGCTTTGTGGTGTTTTCTTGAATGTTTATCACCCCGAAATGAAGTACTTTGATTAGAAACACTTCCCATAGAAGTATAAGTGCTTTGTGGTGTTTTCTTGAATGCTTATCCCCCATAAAAGAAGTACTTTGATTAGAAACACTTCTCATAGAAGCATAAATACTCTCTGGTGTTTTCTTGAATGGTTGTCACCCACAAATGAAGTAATTTGATTAAAAACACGTCTCACAGAAGCATAAATACTTTATGGTGTTTTATTGATTGGTTATCACCCATAAATGAAGTACTCTGATTAGAAACACTTCGCATAGAAGGATAAGTGTTTTGTGGTGTTTTCTTGATTGGTTACCACCAATAAATGAAGTACTTTGTTCAGAAACACTTCTCATAGAAGCATAAATACATTGTGGTGTTTTCTTGATTGGTTAACACTCATAAATGAAGTAAGCTGATTATAAACTCTTCTCATTGAAGTATAAGTGCTTTGTGGTGTTTTCTTGAATGGTTATCACTCCGAAAAGAAGTACTTTGATTAGAAACACTTCGCATAGAAGTATAAGTGCTTTGTGGTGTTTTCTTGAATGCTTATCCCCCATAAAAGAAGTGCTTTGATTAGAAACACTTCTCATAGAAGCATAAATACTTTCTGGTGTTTTCTTGAATGGTTGTCACCCACAAATGAAGTAATTTGATTAAAAACACGTCTCACAGAAGCATAAATACTTTATGGTGTTTTATTGATTGGTTATCACCCATAAATGAAGTACTCTGATTAGAAACACTTCGCATAGAAGTATAAGTGCTTTGTGGTGTTTTCTTGATTGGTTACCACCCATAAATGAAGTACTTTGATCAGAAACACTTCTCATAGAAGCAAAAATACTTTGTGGTGTTTTCTTGATTGGTTAACACTCATAAATGAAGTAAGCTGATTATAAACTCTTCTCATTGAAGTATAAGTGCTTTGTGGTGTTTTCTTGAATGGTTATCACTCCGAAATGAAGTACTTTGATTAGAAACACTTCGCATAGAAGTATAAGTGCTTTGTGCTGTTTTCTTGATTGGTTACCACCCATAAATGAAGTACTTTGATCAGAAACACTTCTCATAGAAGCATAAATACTTTGTGGTGTTTTCTAGATTGGTTAACACTCATAAATGAAGTAAGCTGATTATAAACTCTTCTCATTGAAGTATAAGTGCTTTGTGGTGTTTTCTTGAATGGTTAACACTCATAACTGAAGTAAGCTGATTATAAACTCTTCTCATTGAAGTATAAGTGCTTTGTGGTGTTTTCTTGAATGGTTATCACTCCGAAATGAAGTACTTTGATTAGAAACACTTCGCATAGAAGTATAAGTGCTTTGTGGTGTTTTCTTGAATGCTTATCCCCCATAAAAGAAGTGCTTTGATTAGAAACACTTCTCATAGAAGCATAAATACTTTCTGGTGTTTTCTTGAATGGTTGTCACCCACAAATGAAGTAATTTGATTAAAAACACGTCTCACAGAAGCATAAATACTTTATGGTGTTTTATTGATTGGTTATCACCCATAAATGAAGTACTCTGATTAGAAACACTTCGCATAGAAGTATAAGTGCTTTGTGGTGTTTTCTTGATTGGTTACCACCCATAAATGAAGTACTTTGATCAGAAACGCTTCTCATAGAAGCATAAATACTTTGTGGTGTTTTCTTGATTGGTTAACACTCATAAATGAAGTAAGATGATTATAAACTCTTCTCATTGAAGTATAAGTGCTTTGTGGTGTTTTCTTGAATGGTTATCACTCCGAAATGAAGTACTTTGATTAGAAACACTTCGCATAGAAGTATAAGTGCTTTGTGGTGTTTTCTTGATTGGTTACCACCCATAAATGAAGTACTTTGATCAGAAACACTTCTCATAGAAGCATAAATACTTTGTGGTGTTTTCTAGATTGGTTAACACTCATAAATGAAGTAAGCTGATTATAAACTCTTCTCATTGAAGTATAAGTGCTTTGTGGTGTTTTCTTGAATGTTTATCACCCCGAAATGAAGTACTTTGATTAGAAACACTTCCCATAAAAGTATAAGTGCTTTGTGGTGTTTTCTTGAATGCTTATCCCCCATAAAAGAAGTACTTTGATTAGAAACATTTCTCATAGAAGCATAAATACTCTCTGGTGTTTTCTTGAATGGTTGTCACCCACAAATGAAGTAATTTGATTAAAAACACGTCTCACAGAAGCATAAATACTTTATGGTGTTTTATTGATTGGTTATCACCCATAAATGAAGTACTCTGATTAGAAACACTTCGCATAGAAGTATAAGTGCTTTGTGGTGTTTTCTTGATTGGTTACCACCCATAAATGAAGTACTTTGATCAGAAACGCTTCTCATAGAAGCATAAATACTTTGTGGTGTTTTCTTGATTGGTTAACACTCATAAATGAAGTAAGATGATTATAAACTCTTCTCATTGAAGTATAAGTGCTTTGTGGTGTTTTCTTGAATGGTTATCACTCCGAAATGAAGTACTTTGATTAGAAACACTTCGCATAGAAGTATAAGTGCTTTGTGGTGTTTTCTTGATTGGTTACCACCCATAAATGAAGTACTTTGATCAGAAACACTTCTCGTAGAAGCATAAATACTTTGTGGTGTTTTCTTGATTGGTTAACACTCATAAATGAAGTAAGCTGATTAAAAACTCTTCTCATTGAAGTATAAGTGCTTTGTGGTGTTTTCTTGAATGGTTATCACCCCGAAATGAAGTGCTTTGATTAGAAACACTTCTCATAGAAGCATAAATACTTTCTGGTGTTTTCTTGAATGGTTGTCACCCACAAATGAAGTAATTTGATTAAAAACACGTCTCACAGAAGCATAAATACTTTATGGTGTTTTATTGATTGGTTATCACCCATAAATGAAGTACTCTGATTAGAAACACTTCGCATAGAAGTATAAGTGCTTTGTGGTGTTTTCTTGATTGGTTACCACCCATAAATGAAGTACTTTGATCAGAAACACTTCTCATAGAAGCATAAATACTTTGTGGTGTTTTCTTGATTGGTTAACACTCATAAATGAAGTAAGCTGATTATAAACTCTTCTCATTGAAGTATAAGTGCTTTGTGGTGTTTTCTTGAATGGTTATCACTCCGAAATGAAGTACTTTGATTAGAAACACTTCGCATAGAAGTATAAGTGCTTTGTGGTGTTTTCTTGATTGGTTACCACCCATAAATGAAGTACTTTGATCAGAAACACTTCTCATAGAAGCATAAATACTTTATGGTGTTTTATTGATTGGTTGTCACCCATAAATGAAGTACTCCGATTAGAAACACTTCGCATAGAAGGATAAGTGTTTTGTGGTGTTTTCTTGAATGGTTGTCACCCACAAATGAAGTAATTTGATTAAAAACACGTCTCACAGAAGCATAAATACTTTATGGTGTTTTATTGATTGGTTATCACCCATAAATGAAGTACTCTGATTAGAAACACTTCGCATAGAAGTATAAGTGCTTTGTGGTGTTTTCTTGATTGGTTACCACCCATAAATGAAGTACTTTGATCAGAAACACTTCTCATAGAAGCATAAATACTTTGTGGTGTTTTCTTGATTGGTTAACACTCATAAATGAAGTAAGCTGATTATAAACTCTTCTCATTGAAGTATAAGTGCTTTGTGGTGTTTTCTTGAATGGTTATCACTCCGAAATGAAGTACTTTGATTAGAAACACTTCGCATAGAAGTATAAGTGCTTTGTGGTGTTTTCTTGATTGGTTACCACCCATAAATGAAGTACTTTGATCAGAAACACTTCTCATAGAAGCATAAATACTTTGTGGTGTTTTCTAGATTGGTTAACACTCATAAATGAAGTAAGCTGATTATAAACTCTTCTCATTGAAGTATAAGTGCTTTGTGGTGTTTTCTTGAATGTTTATCACCCCGAAATGAAGTACTTTGATTAGAAACACTTCCCATAAAAGTATAAGTGCTTTGTGGTGTTTTCTTGAATGCTTATCCCCCATAAAAGAAGTACTTTGATTAGAAACATTTCTCATAGAAGCATAAATACTCTCTGGTGTTTTCTTGAATGGTTGTCACCCACAAATGAAGTAATTTGATTAAAAACACGTCTCACAGAAGCATAAATACTTTATGGTGTTTTATTGATTGGTTATCACCCATAAATGAAGTACTCTGATTAGAAACACTTCGCATAGAAGTATAAGTGCTTTGTGGTGTTTTCTTGATTGGTTACCACCCATAAATGAAGTACTTTGATCAGAAACGCTTCTCATAGAAGCATAAATACTTTGTGGTGTTTTCTTGATTGGTTAACACTCATAAATGAAGTAAGATGATTATAAACTCTTCTCATTGAAGTATAAGTGCTTTGTGGTGTTTTCTTGAATGGTTATCACTCCGAAATGAAGTACTTTGATTAGAAACACTTCGCATAGAAGTATAAGTGCTTTGTGGTGTTTTCTTGATTGGTTACCACCCACAAATGAAGTACTTTGATCAGAAACACTTCTCGTAGAAGCATAAATACTTTGTGGTGTTTTCTTGATTGGTTAACACTCATAAATGAAGTAAGCTGATTAAAAACTCTTCTCATTGAAGTATAAGTGCTTTGTGGTGTTTTCTTGAATGGTTATCACCCCGAAATGAAGTGCTTTGATTAGAAACACTTCTCATAGAAGCATAAATACTTTCTGGTGTTTTCTTGAATGGTTGTCACCCACAAATGAAGTAATTTGATTAAAAACACGTCTCACAGAAGCATAAATACTTTATGGTGTTTTATTGATTGGTTATCACCCATAAATGAAGTACTCTGATTAGAAACACTTCGCATAGAAGTATAAGTGCTTTGTGGTGTTTTCTTGATTGGTTACCACCCATAAATGAAGTACTTTGATCAGAAACACTTCTCATAGAAGCATAAATACTTTGTGGTGTTTTCTTGATTGGTTAACACTCATAAATGAAGTAAGCTGATTATAAACTCTTCTCATTGAAGTATAAGTGCTTTGTGGTGTTTTCTTGAATGGTTATCACTCCGAAATGAAGTACTTTGATTAGAAACACTTCGCATAGAAGTATAAGTGCTTTGTGGTGTTTTCTTGATTGGTTACCACCCATAAATGAAGTACTTTGATCAGAAACACTTCTCATAGAAGCATAAATACTTTATGGTGTTTTATTGATTGGTTGTCACCCATAAATGAAGTACTCCGATTAGAAACACTTCGCATAGAAGGATAAGTGTTTTGTGGTGTTTTCTTGAATGGTTGTCACCCACAAATGAAGTAATTTGATTAAAAACACGTCTCACAGAAGCATAAATACTTTATGGTGTTTTATTGATTGGTTATCACCCATAAATGAAGTACTCTGATTAGAAACACTTCGCATAGAAGTATAAGTGCTTTGTGGTGTTTTCTTGATTGGTTACCACCCATAAATGAAGTACTTTGATCAGAAACACTTCTCATAGAAGCATAAATACTTTGTGGTGTTTTCTTGATTGGTTAACACTCATAAATGAAGTAAGCTGATTATAAACTCTTCTCATTGAAGTATAAGTGCTTTGTGGTGTTTTCTTGAATGGTTATCACTCCGAAATGAAGTACTTTGATTAGAAACACTTCGCATAGAAGTATAAGTGCTTTGTGGTGTTTTCTTGATTGGTTACCACCCATAAATGAAGTACTTTGATCAGAAACACTTCTCATAGAAGCATAAGTGTTTTGTGGTGTTTTCTTGATTGGTTACCACCAATAAATGAAGTACTTTGTTCAGAAACACTTCTCATAGAAGCATAAATACATTGTGGTGTTTTCTTGATTGGTTAACACTCATAAATGAAGTACTTTGATTAGAAACACTTCGCATAGAAGTATAAGTGCTTTGTGGTGTTTTCTTGAATGCTTATCCCCCATAAAAGAAGTACTTTGATTAGAAACACTTCTCATAGAAGCATAAATACTCTCTGGTGTTTTCTTGAATGGTTGTCACCCACAAATGAAGTAATTTGATTAAAAACACGTCTCACAGAAGCATAAATACTTTATGGTGTTTTATTGATTGGTTATCACCCATAAATGAAGTACTTTGATTAGAAACACTTCGCATAGAAGTATAAGTGCTTTGTGGTGTTTTCTTGATTGGTTACCACCCATAAATGAAGTACTTTGATCAGAAACACTTCTCATAGAAGCATAAATACTTTGTGGTGTTTTCTTGATTGGTTAACACTCATAAATGAAGTAAGCTGATTATAAACTCTTCTCATTGAAGTATAAGTGCTTTGTGGTGTTTTCTTGAATGGTTATCACTCCGAAATGAAGTACTTTGATTAGAAACACTTCGCATAGAAGTATAAGTGCTTTGTGCTGTTTTCTTGATTGGTTACCACCCATAAATGAAGTACTTTGATCAGAAACACTTCTCATAGAAGCACAAATACTTTGTGGTGTTTTCTAGATTGGTTAACACTCATAAATGAAGTAAGCTGATTATAAACTCTTCTCATTGAAGTATAAGTGCTTTGTGGTGTTTTCTTGAATGTTTATTACCCCGAAATGAAGTACTTTGATTAGAAACACTTCCCATAGAAGTATAAGTGCTTTGTGGTGTTTTCTTGAATGCTTATCCCCCATAAAAGAAGTACTTTGATTAGAAACACTTCTCATAGAAGCATAAATACTCTCTGGTGTTTTCTTGAATGGTTGTCACCCACAAATGAAGTAATTTGATTAAAAACACGTCTCACAGAAGCATAAATACTTTATGGTGTTTTATTGATTGGTTATCACCCATAAATGAAGTACTCTGATTAGAAACACTTCGCATAGAAGGATAAGTGTTTTGTGGTGTTTTCTTGATTGGTTACCACCCATAAATGAAGTACTTTGATCAGAAACACTTCTCATAGAAGCATAAATACTTTGTGGTGTTTTCTTGATTGGTTAACACTCATAAATGAAGTAAGCTGATTATAAACTCTTCTCATTGAAGTATAAGTGCTTTGTGGTGTTTTCTTGAATGGTTATCACTCCGAAATGAAGTACTTTGATTAGAAACACTTCGCATAGAAGTATAAGTGCTTTGTGGTGTTTTCTTGAATGCTTATCCCCCATAAAAGAAGTACTTTGATTAGAAACACTTCTCATAGAAGCATAAATACTCTCTGGTGTTTTCTTGAATGGTTGTCACCCACAAATGAAGTAATTTGATTAAAAACACGTCTCACAGAAGCATAAATACTTTATGGTGTTTTATTGATTGGTTATCACCCATAAATGAAGTACTCTGATTAGAAACACTTCGCATAGAAGGATAAGTGCTTTGTGGTGTTTTCTTGATTGGTTACCACCCATAAATGAAGTACTTTGATCAGAAACACTTCTCATAGAAGCATAAATACTTTGTGGTGTTTTCTTGATTGGTTAACACTCATAAATGAAGTAAGCTGATTATAAACTCTTCTCATTGAAGTATAAGTGCTTTGTGGTGTTTTCTTGAATGGTTATCACTCCGAAATGAAGTACTTTGATTAGAAACACTTCGCATAGAAGTATAAGTGCTTTGTGGTGTTTTCTTGAATGCTTATCCCCCATAAAAGAAGTGCTTTGATTAGAAACACTTCTCATAGAAGCATAAATACTTTCTGGTGTTTTCTTGAATGGTTGTCACCCACAAATGAAGTAATTTGATTAAAAACACGTCTCACAGAAGCATAAATACTTTATGGTGTTTTATTGATTGGTTATCACCCATAAATGAAGTACTCTGATTAGAAACACTTCGCATAGAAGGATAAGTGTTTTGTGGTGTTTTCTTGATTGGTTACCACCCATAAATGAAGTACTTTGATCAGAAACACTTCTCATAGAAGCATAAATACTTTGTGGTGTTTTCTTGATTGGTTAACACTCATAAATGAAGTAAGCTGATTATAAACTCTTCTCATTGAAGTATAAGTGCTTTGTGGTGTTTTCTTGAATGGTTATCACTCCGAAATGAAGTACTTTGATTAGAAACACTTCGCATAGAAGTATAAGTGCTTTGTGGTGTTTTCTTGATTGGTTACCACCCATAAATGAAGTACTTTGATCAGAAACACTTCTCATAGAAGCATAAATACTTTGTGGTGTTTTCTTGATTGGTTAACACTCATAAATGAAGTAAGCTGATTATAAACTCTTCTCATTGAAGTATAAGTGCTTTGTGGTGTTTTCTTGAATGGTTATCACCCCGAAATGAAGTACTTTGATTAGAAACACTTCCCATAGAAGTATAAGTGCTTTGTGGTGTTTTCTTGAATGCTTATCCCCCATAAAAGAAGTACTTTGATTAGAAACACTTCTCATAGAAGCATAAATACTTTCTGGTGTTTTCTTGAATGGTTGTCACCCACAAATGAAGTAATTTGATTAAAAACACGTCTCACAGAAGCATAAATACTTTATGGTGTTTTATTGATTGGTTACCACCCATAAATGAAGTACTTTGATCAGAAACACTTCTCATAGAAGCATAAATACTTTGTGGTATTTTCTTGATTGGTTAACACTCATAAATGAAGTAAGCTGATTATAAACTCTTCTCATTGAAGTATAAGTGCTTTGTGGTGTTTTCTTGAATGGTTATCACTCCGAAATGAAGTACTTTGATTAGAAACACTTCGCATAGAAGTATAAGTGCTTTGTGGTGTTTTATTGATTGGTTACCACCCATAAATGAAGTACTTTGATCAGAAACACTTCTCATAGAAGCATAAATACTTTGTGGTGTTTTCTTGATTGGTTAAAACTCATAAATGAAGTAAGCTGATTAAAAACTCTTCTCATTGAAGTATAAGTGCTTTGTGGTGTTTTCTTGAATGGTTATCACCCCGAAATGAAGTACTTTGATTAGAAACACTTCCCATAGAAGTATAAGTGCTTTGTGGTGTTTTCTTGAATGTTTATCCCCCATAAAAGAAGTACTTTGATTATAAACACTTCTCATAGAAGCATAAATACTTTGTGGTGTTTTCTTGATTGGTTAACACTCATAAATGAAGTAAGCTGATTATAAACTCTTCTCATTGAAGTATAAGTGCTTTGTGGTGTTTTCTTGAATGGTTATCACTCCGAAATGAAGTACTTTGATTAGAAACACTTCGCATAGAAGTATAAGTGCTTTGTGGTGTTTTCTTGATTGGTTACCACCCATAAATGAAGTACTTTGATCAGAAACACTTCTCATAGAAGCATAAATACTTTGTGGTGTTTTCTTGATTGGTTAACACTCATAAATGAAGTAAGCTGATTATAAACTCTTCTCATTGAAGTATAAGTGCTTTGTGGTGTTTTCTTGAATGGTTATCACCCCGAAATGAAGTACTTTGATTAGAAACACTTCCCATAGAAGTATAAGTGCTTTGTGGTGTTTTCTTGAATGCTTATCCCCCATAAAAGAAGTACTTTGATTAGAAACACTTCTCATAGAAGCATAAATACTTTCTGGTGTTTTCTTGAATGGTTGTCACCCACAAATGAAGTAATTTGATTAAAAACACGTCTCACAGAAGCATAAATACTTTATGGTGTTTTATTGATTGGTTACCACCCATAAATGAAGTACTTTGATCAGAAACACTTCTCATAGAAGCATAAATACTTTGTGGTATTTTCTTGATTGGTTAACACTCATAAATGAAGTAAGCTGATTATAAACTCTTCTCATTGAAGTATAAGTGCTTTGTGGTGTTTTCTTGAATGGTTATCACTCCGAAATGAAGTACTTTGATTAGAAACACTTCGCATAGAAGTATAAGTGCTTTGTGGTGTTTTATTGATTGGTTACCACCCATAAATGAAGTACTTTGATCAGAAACACTTCTCATAGAAGCATAAATACTTTGTGGTGTTTTCTTGATTGGTTAAAACTCATAAATGAAGTAAGCTGATTAAAAACTCTTCTCATTGAAGTATAAGTGCTTTGTGGTGTTTTCTTGAATGGTTATCACCCCGAAATGAAGTACTTTGATTAGAAACACTTCCCATAGAAGTATAAGTGCTTTGTGGTGTTTTCTTGAATGTTTATCCCCCATAAAAGAAGTACTTTGATTATAAACACTTCTCATAGAAGCATAAATACTTTGTGGTGTTTTCTTGATTGGTTAACACTCATAAATGAAGTAAGCTGATTATAAACTCTTCTCATTGAAGTATAAGTGCTTTGTGGTGTTTTCTTGAATGGTTATCACTCCGAAATGAAGTACTTTGATTAGAAACACTTCGCATAGAAGTATAAGTGCTTTGTGGTGTTTTCTTGATTGGTTACCACCCATAAATGAAGTACTTTGATCAGAAACACTTCTCATAGAAGCATAAATACTTTGTGGTGTTTTCTTGATTGGTTAACACTCATAAATGAAGTAAGCTGATTATAAACTCTTCTCATTGAAGTATAAGTGCTTTGTGGTGTTTTCTTGAATGGTTATCACCCCGAAATGAAGTACTTTGATTAGAAACACTTCGCATAGAAGTATAAGTGCTTTGTGGTGTTTCCTTGATTGGTTACCACCCATAAATGAAGTACTTTGATTAGAAACACTTCTCATAGAAGCATAAATACTTTGTGGTGTTTTCTTGATTGGTTAACACTCATAAATGAAGTAAGCTGATTATAAACTCTTCTCAATGAAGTATAAGTGCTTTGTGGTGTTTTCTTGAATGGTTATCACCCCGAAATGAAGTACTTTGATTAGAAACACTTCCCATAGAAGTATAAGTGCTTTGTGGTGTTTTCTTGAATGCTTATCCCCCATAAAAGAAGTACTTTGATTAGAAACACTTCTCATAGATGCATAAATACTTTCTGGTGTTTTCTTGAATGGTTGTCACCCACAAATGAAGTAAGCTGATTAAAAACTCTTCTCATTGAAGTATAAGTGCTTTGTGGTGTTTTCTTGAATGGTTATCACCCCGAAATGAAGTACTTTGATTAGAAACACTTCCCATAGAAGTATAAGTGCTTTGTGGTGTTTTCTTGAATGTTTATCCCCCATAAAAGAAGTACTTTGATTATAAACACTTCTCATAGAAGCATAAATACTTTGTGGTGTTTTCTTGATTGGTTAACACTCATAAATGAAGTAAGCTGATTATAAACTCTTCTCATTGAAGTATAAGTGCTTTGTGGTGTTTTCTTGAATGGTTATCACTCCGAAATGAAGTACTTTGATTAGAAACACTTCGCATAGAAGTATAAGTGCTTTGTGGTGTTTTCTTGATTGGTTACCACCCATAAATGAAGTACTTTGATCAGAAACACTTCTCATAGAAGCATAAATACTTTGTGCTGTTTTCTTGATTGGTTAACACTCATAAATGAAGTAAGCTGATTATAAACTCTTCTCATTGAAGTATAAGTGCTTTGTGGTGTTTTCTTGAATGGTTATCACCCCGAAATGAAGTACTTTGATTAGAAACACTTCCCATAGAAGTATAAGTGCTTTGTGGTGTTTTCTTGATTGGTTACCACCCATAAATGAAGTACTTTGATCAGAAACACTTCTCATAGAAGCATAAATACTTTGTGGTATTTTCTTGATTGGTTAACACTCATAAATGAAGTAAGCTGATTATAAACTCTTCTCATTGAAGTATAAGTGCTTTGTGGTGTTTTCTTGAATGGTTATCACTCCGAAATGAAGTACTTTGATTAGAAACACTTCGCATAGAAGTATAAGTGCTTTGTGGTGTTTTCTTGATTGGTTACCACCCATAAATGAAGTACTTTGATCAGAAACACTTCTCATAGAAGCATAAATACTTTGTGGTGTTTTCTAGATTGGTTAACACTCATAAATGAAGTAAGCTGATTATAAACACTTCTCATTGAAGTATAAGTGCTTTGTGGTGTTTTCTTGAATGTTTATCACCCCGAAATGAAGTACTTTGATTAGAAACACTTCCCATAGAAGTATAAGTGCTTTGTGGTGTTTTCTTGAATGCTTATCCCCCATAAAAGAAGTACTTTGATTAGAAACACTTCTCATAGAAGCATAAATACTCTCTGGTGTTTTCTTGAATGGTTGTCACCCACAAATGAAGTAATTTGATTAAAAACACGTCTCACAGAAGCATAAATACTTTATGGTGTTTTATTGATTGGTTATCACCCATAAATGAAGTACTCTGATTAGAAACACTTCGCATAGAAGGATAAGTGTTTTGTGGTGTTTTCTTGATTGGTTACCACCAATAAATGAAGTACTTTGTTCAGAAACACTTCTCATAGAAGCATAAATACATTGTGGTGTTTTCTTGATTGGTTAACACTCATAAATGAAGTAAGCTGATTATAAACTCTTCTCATTGAAGTATAAGTGCTTTGTGGTGTTTTCTTGAATGGTTATCACTCCGAAATGAAGTACTTTGATTAGAAACACTTCGCATAGAAGTATAAGTGCTTTGTGGTGTTTTCTTGAATGCTTATCCCCCATAAAAGAAGTGCTTTGATTAGAAACACTTCTCATAGAAGCATAAATACTTTCTGGTGTTTTCTTGAATGGTTGTCACCCACAAATGAAGTAATTTGATTAAAAACACGTCTCACAGAAGCATAAATACTTTATGGTGTTTTATTGATTGGTTATCACCCATAAATGAAGTACTCTGATTAGAAACACTTCGCATAGAAGTATAAGTGCTTTGTGGTGTTTTCTTGATTGGTTACCACCCATAAATGAAGTACTTTGATCAGAAACACTTCTCATAGAAGCATAAATACTTTGTGGTGTTTTCTTGATTGGTTAACACTCATAAATGAAGTAAGCTGATTATAAACTCTTCTCATTGAAGTATAAGTGCTTTGTGGTGTTTTCTTGAATGGTTATCACTCCGAAATGAAGTACTTTGATTAGAAACACTTCGCATAGAAGTATAAGTGCTTTGTGGTGTTTTCTTGATTGGTTACCACCCATAAATGAAGTACTTTGATCAGAAACACTTCTCATAGAAGCATAAATACTTTGTGGTGTTTTCTAGATTGGTTAACACTCATAAATGAAGTAAGCTGATTATAAACTCTTCTCATTGAAGTATAAGTGCTTTGTGGTGTTTTCTTGAATGTTTATCACCCCGAAATGAAGTACTTTGATTAGAAACACTTCCCATAGAATTATAAGTGCTTTGTGGTGTTTTCTTGAATGCTTATCCCCCATAAAAGAAGTACTTTGATTAGAAACACTTCTCATAGAAGCATAAATACTCTCTGGTGTTTTCTTGAATGGTTGTCACCCACAAATGAAGTAAGCTGATTAAAAACTCTTCTCATTGAAGTATAAGTGCTTTGTGGTGTTTTCTTGAATGGTTATCACCCCGAAATGAAGTACTTTGATTAGAAACACTTCCCATAGAAGTATAAGTGCTTTGTGGTGTTTTCTTGAATGTTTATCCCCCATAAAAGAAGTACTTTGATTATAAACACTTCTCATAGAAGCATAAATACTTTGTGGTGTTTTCTTGATTGGTTAACACTCATAAATGAAGTAAGCTGATTATAAACTCTTCTCATTGAAGTATAAGTGCTTTGTGGTGTTTTCTTGAATGGTTATCACTCCGAAATGAAGTACTTTGATTAGAAACACTTCGCATAGAAGTATAAGTGCTTTGTGGTGTTTTCTTGATTGGTTACCACCCATAAATGAAGTACTTTGATCAGAAACACTTCTCATAGAAGCATAAATACTTTGTGGTGTTTTCTTGATTGGTTAACACTCATAAATGAAGTAAGCTGATTATAAACTCTTCTCATTGAAGTATAAGTGCTTTGTGGTGTTTTCTTGAATGGTTATCACCCCGAAATGAAGTACTTTGATTAGAAACACTTCCCATAGAAGTATAAGTGCTTTGTGGTGTTTTCTTGAATGCTTATCCCCCATAAAAGAAGTACTTTGATTAGAAACACTTCTCATAGAAGCATAAATACTTTCTGGTGTTTTCTTGAATGGTTGTCACCCACAAATGAAGTAATTTGATTAAAAACACGTCTCACAGAAGCATAAATACTTTATGGTGTTTTATTGATTGGTTACCACCCATAAATGAAGTACTTTGATCAGAAACACTTCTCATAGAAGCATAAATACTTTGTGGTATTTTCTTGATTGGTTAACACTCATAAATGAAGTAAGCTGATTATAAACTCTTCTCATTGAAGTATAAGTGCTTTGTGGTGTTTTCTTGAATGGTTATCACTCCGAAATGAAGTACTTTGATTAGAAACACTTCGCATAGAAGTATAAGTGCTTTGTGGTGTTTTATTGATTGGTTACCACCCATAAATGAAGTACTTTGATCAGAAACACTTCTCATAGAAGCATAAATACTTTGTGGTGTTTTCTTGATTGGTTAAAACTCATAAATGAAGTAAGCTGATTAAAAACTCTTCTCATTGAAGTATAAGTGCTTTGTGGTGTTTTCTTGAATGTTTATCACCCCGAAATGAAGTACTTTGATTAGAAACACTTCCCATAGAAGTATAAGTGCTTTGTGGTGTTTTCTTGAATGCTTATCCCCCATAAAAGAAGTACTTTGATTAGAAACACTTCTCATAGAAGCATAAATACTCTCTGGTGTTTTCTTGAATGGTTGTCACCCACAAATGAAGTAAGCTGATTAAAAACTCTTCTCATTGAAGTATAAGTGCTTTGTGGTGTTTTCTTGAATGGTTATCACCCCGAAATGAAGTACTTTGATTAGAAACACTTCCCATAGAAGTATAAGTGCTTTGTGGTGTTTTCTTGAATGTTTATCCCCCATAAAAGAAGTACTTTGATTATAAACACTTCTCATAGAAGCATAAATACTTTGTGGTGTTTTCTTGATTGGTTAACACTCATAAATGAAGTAAGCTGATTATAAACTCTTCTCATTGAAGTATAAGTGCTTTGTGGTGTTTTCTTGAATGGTTATCACTCCGAAATGAAGTACTTTGATTAGAAACACTTCGCATAGAAGTATAAGTGCTTTGTGGTGTTTTCTTGATTGGTTACCACCCATAAATGAAGTACTTTGATCAGAAACACTTCTCATAGAAGCATAAATACTTTGTGGTGTTTTCTTGATTGGTTAACACTCATAAATGAAGTAAGCTGATTATAAACTCTTCTCATTGAAGTATAAGTGCTTTGTGGTGTTTTCTTGAATGGTTATCACCCCGAAATGAAGTACTTTGATTAGAAACACTTCGCATAGAAGTATAAGTGCTTTGTGGTGTTTTCTTGATTGGTTACCACCCATAAATGAAGTACTTTGATTAGAAACACTTCTCATAGAAGCATAAATACTTTGTGGTGTTTTCTTGATTGGTTAACACTCATAAATGAAGTAAGCTGATTATAAACTCTTCTCAATGAAGTATAAGTGCTTTGTGGTGTTTTCTTGAATGGTTATCACCCCGAAATGAAGTACTTTGATTAGAAACACTTCCCATAGAAGTATAAGTGCTTTGTGGTGTTTTCTTGAATGCTTATCCCCCATAAAAGAAGTACTTTGATTAGAAACACTTCTCATAGATGCATAAATACTTTCTGGTGTTTTCTTGAATGGTTGTCACCCACAAATGAAGTAAGCTGATTAAAAACTCTTCTCATTGAAGTATAAGTGCTTTGTGGTGTTTTCTTGAATGGTTATCACCCCGAAATGAAGTACTTTGATTAGAAACACTTCCCATAGAAGTATAAGTGCTTTGTGGTGTTTTCTTGAATGTTTATCCCCCATAAAAGAAGTACTTTGATTATAAACACTTCTCATAGAAGCATAAATACTTTGTGGTGTTTTCTTGATTGGTTAACACTCATAAATGAAGTAAGCTGATTATAAACTCTTCTCATTGAAGTATAAGTGCTTTGTGGTGTTTTCTTGAATGGTTATCACTCCGAAATGAAGTACTTTGATTAGAAACACTTCGCATAGAAGTATAAGTGCTTTGTGGTGTTTTCTTGATTGGTTACCACCCATAAATGAAGTACTTTGATCAGAAACACTTCTCATAGAAGCATAAATACTTTGTGCTGTTTTCTTGATTGGTTAACACTCATAAATGAAGTAAGCTGATTATAAACTCTTCTCATTGAAGTATAAGTGCTTTGTGGTGTTTTCTTGAATGGTTATCACCCCGAAATGAAGTACTTTGATTAGAAACACTTCCCATAGAAGTATAAGTGTTTTGTGGTGTTTTCTTGAATGCTTATCCCCCATAAAAGAAGTACTTTGATTAGAAACACTTCTCATAGAAGCATAAATACTTTCTGGTGTTTTCTTGAATGGTTGTCACCCACAAATGAAGTAATTTGATTAAAAACACGTCTCACAGAAGCATAAATACTTTATGGTGTTTTATTGATTGGTTGTCACCCATAAATGAAGTACTCCGATTAGAAACACTTCGCATAGAAGGATAAGTGTTTTGTGGTGTTTTCTTGATTGGTTACCACCCATAAATGAAGTACTTTGATCAGAAACACTTCTCATAGAAGCATAAATACTTTGTGGTATTTTCTTGATTGGTTAACACTCATAAATGAAGTAAGCTGATTATAAACTCTTCTCATTGAAGTATAAGTGCTTTGTGGTGTTTTCTTGAATGGTTATCACTCCGAAATGAAGTACTTTGATTAGAAACACTTCGCATAGAAGTATAAGTGCTTTGTGGTGTTTTCTTGATTGGTTACCACCCATAAATGAAGTACTTTGATCAGAAACACTTCTCATAGAAGCATAAATACTTTGTGGTGTTTTCTAGATTGGTTAACACTCATAAATGAAGTAAGCTGATTATAAACTCTTCTCATTGAAGTATAAGTGCTTTGTGGTGTTTTCTTGAATGTTTATCACCCCGAAATGAAGTACTTTGATTAGAAACACTTCCCATAGAAGTATAAGTGCTTTGTGGTGTTTTCTTGAATGCTTATCCCCCATAAAAGAAGTACTTTGATTAGAAACACTTCTCATAGAAGCATAAATACTCTCTGGTGTTTTCTTGAATGGTTGTCACCCACAAATGAAGTAATTTGATTAAAAACACGTCTCACAGAAGCATAAATACTTTATGGTGTTTTATTGATTGGTTATCACCCATAAATGAAGTACTCTGATTAGAAACACTTCGCATAGAAGGATAAGTGTTTTGTGGTGTTTTCTTGATTGGTTACCACCAATAAATGAAGTACTTTGTTCAGAAACACTTCTCATAGAAGCATAAATACATTGTGGTGTTTTCTTGATTGGTTAACACTCATAAATGAAGTAAGCTGATTATAAACTCTTCTCATTGAAGTATAAGTGCTTTGTGGTGTTTTCTTGAATGGTTATCACTCCGAAATGAAGTACTTTGATTAGAAACACTTCGCATAGAAGTATAAGTGCTTTGTGGTGTTTTCTTGAATGCTTATCCCCCATAAAAGAAGTGCTTTGATTAGAAACACTTCTCATAGAAGCATAAATACTTTCTGGTGTTTTCTTGAATGGTTGTCACCCACAAATGAAGTAATTTGATTAAAAACACGTCTCACAGAAGCATAAATACTTTATGGTGTTTTATTGATTGGTTATCACCCATAAATGAAGTACTCTGATTAGAAACACTTCGCATAGAAGTATAAGTGCTTTGTGGTGTTTTCTTGATTGGTTACCACCCATAAATGAAGTACTTTGATCAGAAACACTTCTCATAGAAGCATAAATACTTTGTGGTGTTTTCTTGATTGGTTAACACTCATAAATGAAGTAAGCTGATTATAAACTCTTCTCATTGAAGTATAAGTGCTTTGTGGTGTTTTCTTGAATGGTTATCACTCCGAAATGAAGTACTTTGATTAGAAACACTTCGCATAGAAGTATAAGTGCTTTGTGGTGTTTTCTTGATTGGTTACCACCCATAAATGAAGTACTTTGATCAGAAACACTTCTCATAGAAGCATAAATACTTTGTGGTGTTTTCTAGATTGGTTAACACTCATAAATGAAGTAAGCTGATTATAAACTCTTCTCATTGAAGTATAAGTGCTTTGTGGTGTTTTCTTGAATGTTTATCACCCCGAAATGAAGTACTTTGATTAGAAACACTTCCCATAGAAGTATAAGTGCTTTGTGGTGTTTTCTTGAATGCTTATCCCCCATAAAAGAAGTACTTTGATTAGAAACACTTCTCATAGAAGCATAAATACTCTCTGGTGTTTTCTTGAATGGTTGTCACCCACAAATGAAGTAATTTGATTAAAAACACGTCTCACAGAAGCATAAATACTTTATGGTGTTTTATTGATTGGTTATCACCCATAAATGAAGTACTCTGATTAGAAACACTTCGCATAGAAGGATAAGTGTTTTGTGGTGTTTTCTTGATTGGTTACCACCAATAAATGAAGTACTTTGTTCAGAAACACTTCTCATAGAAGCATAAATACATTGTGGTGTTTTCTTGATTGGTTAACACTCATAAATGAAGTAAGCTGATTATAAACTCTTCTCATTGAAGTATAAGTGCTTTGTGGTGTTTTCTTGAATGGTTATCACTCCGAAATGAAGTACTTTGATTAGAAACACTTCGCATAGAAGTATAAGTGCTTTGTGGTGTTTTCTTGAATGCTTATCCCCCATAAAAGAAGTGCTTTGATTAGAAACACTTCTCATAGAAGCATAAATACTTTCTGGTGTTTTCTTGAATGGTTGTCACCCACAAATGAAGTAATTTGATTAAAAACACGTCTCACAGAAGCATAAATACTTTATGGTGTTTTATTGATTGGTTATCACCCATAAATGAAGTACTCTGATTAGAAACACTTCGCATAGAAGTATAAGTGCTTTGTGGTGTTTTCTTGATTGGTTACCACCCATAAATGAAGTACTTTGATCAGAAACACTTCTCATAGAAGCATAAATACTTTGTGGTGTTTTCTTGATTGGTTAACACTCATAAATGAAGTAAGCTGATTATAAACTCTTCTCATTGAAGTATAAGTGCTTTGTGGTGTTTTCTTGAATGGTTATCACTCCGAAATGAAGTACTTTGATTAGAAACACTTCGCATAGAAGTATAAGTGCTTTGTGCTGTTTTCTTGATTGGTTACCACCCATAAATGAAGTACTTTGATCAGAAACACTTCTCATAGAAGCACAAATACTTTGTGGTGTTTTCTAGATTGGTTAACACTCATAAATGAAGTAAGCTGATTATAAACTCTTCTCATTGAAGTATAAGTGCTTTGTGGTGTTTTCTTGAATGTTTATTACCCCGAAATGAAGTACTTTGATTAGAAACACTTCCCATAGAAGTATAAGTGCTTTGTGGTGTTTTCTTGAATGCTTATCCCCCATAAAAGAAGTACTTTGATTAGAAACACTTCTCATAGAAGCATAAATACTCTCTGGTGTTTTCTTGAATGGTTGTCACCCACAAATGAAGTAATTTGATTAAAAACACGTCTCACAGAAGCATAAATACTTTATGGTGTTTTATTGATTGGTTATCACCCATAAATGAAGTACTCTGATTAGAAACACTTCGCATAGAAGGATAAGTGTTTTGTGGTGTTTTCTTGATTGGTTACCACCCATAAATGAAGTACTTTGATCAGA
Source organism: Eleocharis quinqueflora (assembly GCA_964058865.1). NCBI lineage: Eukaryota > Viridiplantae > Streptophyta > Magnoliopsida > Poales > Cyperaceae > Eleocharis > Eleocharis quinqueflora. Next base: position 233,243 of record CAXKVX010000328.1, read on the forward strand.
AACACTTCTCATAGAAGCATAAATACTTTGTGGTGTTTTCTTGATTGGTTAACACTCATAAATGAAGTAAGCTGATTATAAACTCTTCTCATTGAAGTATAAGTGCTTTGTGGTGTTTTCTTGAATGGTTATCACTCCGAAATGAAGTACTTTGATTAGAAACACTTCGCATAGAAGTATAAGTGCTTTGTGGTGTTTTCTTGATTGGTTACCACCCACAAATGAAGTACTTTGATCAGAAACACTTCTCATAGAAGCATAAATACTTTGTGCTGTTTTCTTGATTGGTTAACACTCATAAATGAAGTAAGCTGATTATAAACTCTTCTCATTGAAGTATAAGTGCTTTGTGGTGTTTTCTTGAATGGTTATCACCCCGAAATGAAGTACTTTGATTAGAAACACTTCCCATAGAAGTATAAGTGCTTTGTGGTGTTTTCTTGAATGCTTATCCCCCATAAAAGAAGTACTTTGATTAGAAACACTTCTAATAGAAGCATAAATACTTTCTGGTGTTTTCTTGATTGGTTAACACTCATAAATGAAGTAAGCTGATTATAAACTCTTCTCATTGAAGTATAAGTGCTTTGTGGTGTTTTCTTGAATGGTTATCACCCCGAAATGAAGTACTTTGATTAGAAACACTTCGCATAGAAGTATAAGTGCTTTGTGGTGTTTTCTTGATTGGTTACCACCCATAAATGAAGTACTTTGATTAGAAACACTTCTCATAGAAGCATAAATACTTTGTGGTGTTTTCTTTATTGGTTAACACTCATAAATGAAGTGAGCTGATTATAAACTCTTCTCATTGAAGTATAAGTGCTTTGTGGTGTTTTCTTGAATGGTTATCACTCCGAAATGAAGTACTTTGATTAGAAACACTTCGCATAGAAGTATAAGTGCTTTGTGGTGTTTTCTTGATTGGTTACCACCCATAAATGAAGTACTTTGATCAGAAACACTTCTCATAGAAGCATAAATACTTTGTGGTGTTTTCTTGATTGGTTAACACTCATAAATGAAGTAAGCTGATTATAAACTCTTCTCATTGAAGTATAAGTGCTTTGTGGTGTTTTCTTGAATGGTTATCACCCCGAAATGAAGTACTTTGATTAGAAACACTTCGCATAGAAGTATAAGTGCTTTGTGGTGTTTTCTTGTTTGGTTACCACCCATAAATGAAGTACTTTGATTAGAAACACTTCTCATAGAAGCATAAATACTTTGTGGTGTTTTCTTTATTGGTTAACACTCATAAATGAAGTGAGCTGATTATAAACTCTTCTCATTGAAGTATAAGTGCTTTGTGGTGTTTTCTTGAATGGTTATCACTCCGAAATGAAGTACTTTGATTAGAAACACTTCGCATAGAAGTATAAGTGCTTTGTGGGGTTTTCTTGATTCGTTACCACCCATAAATGAAGTACTTTGATCAGAAACACTTCTCATAGAAGCATAAATACTTTGTGGTGTTTTCTTGATTGGTTAACACTCATAAATGAAGTAAGCTGATTATAAACTCTTCTCATTGAAGTATAAGTGCTTTGTGGTGTTTTCTTGAATGGTTATCACTCCGAAATGAAGTACTTTGATTAGAAACACTTCGCATAGAAGTATAAGTGCTTTGTGGTGTTTTCTTGAATGCTTATCCCCCATAAAAGAAGTGCTTTGATTAGAAACACTTCTCATAGAAGCATAAATACTTTCTGGTGTTTTCTTGAATGGTTGTCACCCACAAATGAAGTAATTTGATTAAAAACACGTCTCACAGAAGCATAAATACTTTATGGTGTTTTATTGATTGGTTATCACCCATAAATGAAGTACTCTGATTAGAAACACTTCGCATAGAAGGATAAGTGTTTTGTGGTGTTTTCTTGATTGGTTACCACCCATAAATGAAGTACTTTGATCAGAAACACTTCTCATAGAAGCATAAATACTTTGTGGTGTTTTCTTGATTGGTTAACACTCATAAATGAAGTAAGCTGATTATAAACTCTTCTCATTGAAGTATAAGTGCTTTGTGGTGTTTTCTTGAATGGTTATCACTCCGAAATGAAGTACTTTGATTAGAAACACTTCGCATAGAAGTATAAGTGCTTTGTGGTGTTTTCTTGATTGGTTACCACCCATAAATGAAGTACTTTGATCAGAAACACTTCTCATAGAAGCATAAATACTTTGTGGTGTTTTCTTGATTGGTTAACACTCATAAATGAAGTAAGCTGATTATAAACTCTTCTCATTGAAGTATAAGTGCTTTGTGGTGTTTTCTTGAATGGTTATCACCCCGAAATGAAGTACTTTGATTAGAAACACTTCCCATAGAAGTATAAGTGCTTTGTGGTGTTTTCTTGAATGCTTATCCCCCATAAAAGAAGTACTTTGATTAGAAACACTTCTCATAGAAGCATAAATACTTTCTGGTGTTTTCTTGAATGGTTGTCACCCACAAATGAAGTAATTTGATTAAAAACACGTCTCACAGAAGCATAAATACTTTATGGTGTTTTATTGATTGGTTACCACCCATAAATGAAGTACTTTGATCAGAAACACTTCTCATAGAAGCATAAATACTTTGTGGTATTTTCTTGATTGGTTAACACTCATAAATGAAGTAAGCTGATTATAAACTCTTCTCATTGAAGTATAAGTGCTTTGTGGTGTTTTCTTGAATGGTTATCACTCCGAAATGAAGTACTTTGATTAGAAACACTTCGCATAGAAGTATAAGTGCTTTGTGGTGTTTTATTGATTGGTTACCACCCATAAATGAAGTACTTTGATCAGAAACACTTCTCATAGAAGCATAAATACTTTGTGGTGTTTTCTTGATTGGTTAAAACTCATAAATGAAGTAAGCTGATTAAAAACTCTTCTCATTGAAGTATAAGTGCTTTGTGGTGTTTTCTTGAATGGTTATCACCCCGAAATGAAGTACTTTGATTAGAAACACTTCCCATAGAAGTATAAGTGCTTTGTGGTGTTTTCTTGAATGTTTATCCCCCATAAAAGAAGTACTTTGATTATAAACACTTCTCATAGAAGCATAAATACTTTGTGGTGTTTTCTTGATTGGTTAACACTCATAAATGAAGTAAGCTGATTATAAACTCTTCTCATTGAAGTATAAGTGCTTTGTGGTGTTTTCTTGAATGGTTATCACTCCGAAATGAAGTACTTTGATTAGAAACACTTCGCATAGAAGTATAAGTGCTTTGTGGTGTTTTCTTGATTGGTTACCACCCATAAATGAAGTACTTTGATCAGAAACACTTCTCATAGAAGCATAAATACTTTGTGGTGTTTTCTTGATTGGTTAACACTCATAAATGAAGTAAGCTGATTATAAACTCTTCTCATTGAAGTATAAGTGCTTTGTGGTGTTTTCTTGAATGGTTATCACCCCGAAATGAAGTACTTTGATTAGAAACACTTCGCATAGAAGTATAAGTGCTTTGTGGTGTTTTCTTGATTGGTTACCACCCATAAATGAAGTACTTTGATTAGAAACACTTCTCATAGAAGCATAAATACTTTGTGGTGTTTTCTTGATTGGTTAACACTCATAAATGAAGTAAGCTGATTATAAACTCTTCTCAATGAAGTATAAGTGCTTTGTGGTGTTTTCTTGAATGGTTATCACCCCGAAATGAAGTACTTTGATTAGAAACACTTCCCATAGAAGTATAAGTGCTTTGTGGTGTTTTCTTGAATGCTTATCCCCCATAAAAGAAGTACTTTGATTAGAAACACTTCTCATAGATGCATAAATACTTTCTGGTGTTTTCTTGAATGGTTGTCACCCACAAATGAAGTAAGCTGATTAAAAACTCTTCTCATTGAAGTATAAGTGCTTTGTGGTGTTTTCTTGAATGGTTATCACCCCGAAATGAAGTACTTTGATTAGAAACACTTCCCATAGAAGTATAAGTGCTTTGTGGTGTTTTCTTGAATGTTTATCCCCCATAAAAGAAGTACTTTGATTATAAACACTTCTCATAGAAGCATAAATACTTTGTGGTGTTTTCTTGATTGGTTAACACTCATAAATGAAGTAAGCTGATTATAAACTCTTCTCATTGAAGTATAAGTGCTTTGTGGTGTTTTCTTGAATGGTTATCACTCCGAAATGAAGTACTTTGATTAGAAACACTTCGCATAGAAGTATAAGTGCTTTGTGGTGTTTTCTTGATTGGTTACCACCCATAAATGAAGTACTTTGATCAGAAACACTTCTCATAGAAGCATAAATACTTTGTGCTGTTTTCTTGATTGGTTAACACTCATAAATGAAGTAAGCTGATTATAAACTCTTCTCATTGAAGTATAAGTGCTTTGTGGTGTTTTCTTGAATGGTTATCACCCCGAAATGAAGTACTTTGATTAGAAACACTTCCCATAGAAGTATAAGTGTTTTGTGGTGTTTTCTTGAATGCTTATCCCCCATAAAAGAAGTACTTTGATTAGAAACACTTCTCATAGAAGCATAAATACTTTCTGGTGTTTTCTTGAATGGTTGTCACCCACAAATGAAGTAATTTGATTAAAAACACGTCTCACAGAAGCATAAATACTTTATGGTGTTTTATTGATTGGTTGTCACCCATAAATGAAGTACTCCGATTAGAAACACTTCGCATAGAAGGATAAGTGTTTTGTGGTGTTTTCTTGATTGGTTACCACCCATAAATGAAGTACTTTGATCAGAAACACTTCTCATAGAAGCATAAATACTTTGTGGTATTTTCTTGATTGGTTAACACTCATAAATGAAGTAAGCTGATTATAAACTCTTCTCATTGAAGTATAAGTGCTTTGTGGTGTTTTCTTGAATGGTTATCACTCCGAAATGAAGTACTTTGATTAGAAACACTTCGCATAGAAGTATAAGTGCTTTGTGGTGTTTTCTTGATTGGTTACCACCCATAAATGAAGTACTTTGATCAGAAACACTTCTCATAGAAGCATAAATACTTTGTGGTGTTTTCTTGATTGGTTAACACTCATAAATGAAGTAAGCTGATTATAAACTCTTCTCATTGAAGTATAAGTGCTTTGTGGTGTTTTCTTGAATGGTTATCACCCCGAAATGAAGTACTTTGATTAGAAACATTTCCCATAGAAGTATAAGTGCTTTGTGGTGTTTTCTTGAATGTTTATCCCCCATAAAAGAAGTACTTTGATTATAAACACTTCTCATAGAATCATAAATACTTTGTGGTGTTTTCTTGATTGGTTAACACTCTTAAATGAAGTAAGCTGATTATAAACTCTTCTCATTGAAGTATAAGTGCTTTGTGGTGTTTTCTTGAATGGTTATCACCCCGAAATGAAGTACTTTGATTAGAAACACTTCCCATAGAAGTATAAGTGCTTTGTGGTGTTTTCTTGAATGCTTATCCCCCATAAAAGAAGTACTTTGATTAGAAACACTTCTCATAGATGCATAAATACTTTCTGGTGTTTTCTTGAATGGTTGTCACCCACAAATGAAGTAATTTGATTAAAAACACGTCTCACAGAAGCATAAATACTTTATGGTGTTTTATTGATTGGTTATCACCCATAAAGGAAGTACTCTGATTAGAAACACTTCGCATAGAAGTATAAGTGCTTCGTGGTGTTTTCTTGATTGGTTACCACCCATAAATGAAGTACTTTGATCAGAAACACTTCTCATAGAAGCATAAATACTTTGTGGTGTTTTCTTGATTGGTTAACACTCATAAATGAAGTAAGCTGATTATAAACTCTTCTCATTGAAGTATAAGTGCTTTGTGGTGTTTTCTTGAATGGTTATCACCCCGAAATGAAGTACTTTGATTAGAAACACTTCCCATAGAAGTATAAGTGCTTTGTGGTGTTTTCTGGAAAGTTTATCCCCCATAAAAGAAGTACTTTGATTAGAAACACTTCTCATAGAAGCATAAATACTTTCTGGTGTTTTCTTGAATGGTTGTCACCCACAAATGAAGTACTTTGATTAGAAACACTTCCCATAGAAGTATAAGTGCTTTGTGGTGTTTTCTTGAATGCTTATCCCCCATAAAAGAAGTACTTTGATTAGAAACACTTCTCATAGATGCAAAAATACTTTCTGGTGTTTTCTTGAATGGTTGTCACACACAAATTAAGTAATTTGATTAAAAACACGTCTCACAGAAGCATAAATACTTTTTGGTGTTTTATTGATTGGTTATCACCCATAAATGAAGTACTCTGATTAGAAACACTTCGCATAGAAGGATAAGTATTTTGTGGTGTTTTCTTGATTGGTTACCACCCATAAATGAAGTACTTTGATCAGAAACACTTCTCATAGAAGCATAAATACTTTGTGGTGTTTTCTTGATTGGTTAACACTCATAAATGAAGTAAGCTGATTATAAACTCTTCTCATTGAAGTATAAGTGCTTTGTGGTGTTTTCTTGAATGGTTATCACTCCGTAATGAAGTACTTTGATTAGAAACACTTCGCATAGAAGTATAAGTGCTTTGTGGTGTTTTCTTGATTGGTTACCACCCATAAATGAAGTACTTTGATCAGAAACACTTCTCATAGAAGCATAAATAATTTGTGGTGTTTTCTTTATTGGTTAACACTCATAAATGAAGTAAGCTGATTATAAACTCTTCTCATTGAAGTATAAGTGCTTTGTGGTGTTTTCTTGAATGGTTATCACCCCGAAATGAAGTACTTTGATTAGAAACATTTCCCATAGAAGTATAAGTGCTTTGTGGTGTTTTCTTGAATGTTTATTCCCCATAAAAGAAGTACTTTGATTATAAACACTTCTCATAGAAGCATAAATACTTTGTGGTGTTTTCTTGATTGGTTAACACTCATAAATGAAGTAAGCTGATTATAAACTCTTCTCATTGAAGTATAAGTGCTTTGTGGTGTTTTCTTGAATGGTTATCACTCCGAAATGAAGTACTTTGATTAGAAACACTTCGCATAGAAGTATAAGTGCTTTGTGGTGTTTTCTTGATTGGTTACCACCCATAAATGAAGTACTTTGATCAGAAACACTTCTCATAGAAGCATAAATACTTTGTGGTGTTTTCTTGATTGGTTAACACTCATAAATGAAGTAAGCTGATTATAAACTCTTCTCATTGAAGTATAAGTGCTTTGTGGTGTTTTCTTGATTGGTTACCACCCATAAATGAAGTACTTTGATCAGAAACACTTCTCATAGAAGCATAAATACTTTGTGGTGTTTTATTGATTGGTTAACACTCATAAATGAAGTAAGCTGATTATAAACTCTTCTCATTGAAGTATAAGTGCTTTGTGGTGTTTTCTTGAATGGTTATCACCCCGAAATGAAGAACTTTGATTAGAAACACTTCGCATAGAAGTATAAGTGCTTTGTGGTGTTTTCTTGATTGGTTACCACCCACAAATGAAGTACTTTGATTAGAAACACTTCTCATAGAAGCATAAATACTTTGTGGTGTTTTCTTGATTGGTTAACACTCATAAATGAAGTAAGCTGATTATAAACTCTTCTCATTGAAGTATAAGTGCTTTGTGGTGTTTTCTTGAATGCTTATCCCCCATAAAAGAAGTACTTTGATTAGAAACACTTCTCATAGATGCATAAATACTTTCTGGTGTTTTCTTGAATGGTTGTCACCCACAAATGAAGTAATTTGATTAAAAACACGTCTCACAGAAGCATAAATACTTTATGGTGTTTTATTGATTGGTTATCACCCATAAAGGAAGTACTCTGATTAGAAACACTTCGCATAGAAGTATAAGTGCTTCGTGGTGTTTTCTTGATTGGTTACCACCCATAAATGAAGTACTTTGATCAGAAACACTTCTCATAGAAGCATAAATACTTTGTGGTGTTTTCTTGATTGGTTAACACTCATAAATGAAGTAAGCTGATTATAAACTCTTCTCATTGAAGTATAAGTGCTTTGTGGTGTTTTCTTGAATGGTTATCACTCCGAAATGAAGTACTTTGATTAGAAACACTTCGCATAGAAGTATAAGTGCTTTGTGGTGTTTTCTTGATTGGTTACCACCCATAAATGAAGTACTTTGATCAGAAACACTTCTCATAGAAGCATAAATACTTTGTGGTGTTTTCTTGATTGGTTAACACTCATAAATGAAGTAAGCTGATTATAAACTCTTCTCATTGAAGTATAAGTGCTTTGTGGTGTTTTCTTGAATGGTTATCACCCCGAAATGAAGTACTTTGATTAGAAACATTTCCCATAGAAGTATAAGTGCTTTGTGGTGTTTTCTTGAATGTTTATCCCCCATAAAAGAAGTACTTTGATTATAAACACTTCTCATAGAATCATAAATACTTTGTGGTGTTTTCTTGATTGGTTAACACTCTTAAATGAAGTAAGCTGATTATAAACTCTTCTCATTGAAGTATAAGTGCTTTGTGGTGTTTTCTTGAATGGTTATCACCCCGAAATGAAGTACTTTGATTAGAAACACTTCCCATAGAAGTATAAGTGCTTTGTGGTGTTTTCTTGAATGCTTATCCCCCATAAAAGAAGTACTTTGATTAGAAACACTTCTCATAGATGCATAAATACTTTCTGGTGTTTTCTTGAATGGTTGTCACCCACAAATGAAGTAATTTGATTAAAAACACGTCTCACAGAAGCATAAATACTTTATGGTGTTTTATTGATTGGTTATCACCCATAAAGGAAGTACTCTGATTAGAAACACTTCGCATAGAAGTATAAGTGCTTCGTGGTGTTTTCTTGATTGGTTACCACCCATAAATGAAGTACTTTGATCAGAAACACTTCTCATAGAAGCATAAATACTTTGTGGTGTTTTCTTGATTGGTTAACACTCATAAATGAAGTAAGCTGATTATAAACTCTTCTCATTGAAGTATAAGTGCTTTGTGGTGTTTTCTTGAATGGTTATCACCCCGAAATGAAGTACTTTGATTAGAAACACTTCCCATAGAAGTATAAGTGCTTTGTGGTGTTTTCTGGAAAGTTTATCCCCCATAAAAGAAGTACTTTGATTAGAAACACTTCTCATAGAAGCATAAATACTTTCTGGTGTTTTCTTGAATGGTTGTCACCCACAAATGAAGTACTTTGATTAGAAACACTTCCCATAGAAGTATAAGTGCTTTGTGGTGTTTTCTTGAATGCTTATCCCCCATAAAAGAAGTACTTTGATTAGAAACACTTCTCATAGATGCAAAAATACTTTCTGGTGTTTTCTTGAATGGTTGTCACACACAAATTAAGTAATTTGATTAAAAACACGTCTCACAGAAGCATAAATACTTTTTGGTGTTTTATTGATTGGTTATCACCCATAAATGAAGTACTCTGATTAGAAACACTTCGCATAGAAGGATAAGTATTTTGTGGTGTTTTCTTGATTGGTTACCACCCATAAATGAAGTACTTTGATCAGAAACACTTCTCATAGAAGCATAAATACTTTGTGGTGTTTTCTTGATTGGTTAACACTCATAAATGAAGTAAGCTGATTATAAACTCTTCTCATTGAAGTATAAGTGCTTTGTGGTGTTTTCTTGAATGGTTATCACTCCGTAATGAAGTACTTTGATTAGAAACACTTCGCATAGAAGTATAAGTGCTTTGTGGTGTTTTCTTGATTGGTTACCACCCATAAATGAAGTACTTTGATCAGAAACACTTCTCATAGAAGCATAAATAATTTGTGGTGTTTTCTTTATTGGTTAACACTCATAAATGAAGTAAGCTGATTATAAACTCTTCTCATTGAAGTATAAGTGCTTTGTGGTGTTTTCTTGAATGGTTATCACCCCGAAATGAAGTACTTTGATTAGAAACATTTCCCATAGAAGTATAAGTGCTTTGTGGTGTTTTCTTGAATGTTTATTCCCCATAAAAGAAGTACTTTGATTATAAACACTTCTCATAGAAGCATAAATACTTTGTGGTGTTTTCTTGATTGGTTAACACTCATAAATGAAGTAAGCTGATTATAAACTCTTCTCATTGAAGTATAAGTGCTTTGTGGTGTTTTCTTGAATGGTTATCACTCCGAAATGAAGTACTTTGATTAGAAACACTTCGCATAGAAGTATAAGTGCTTTGTGGTGTTTTCTTGATTGGTTACCACCCATAAATGAAGTACTTTGATCAGAAACACTTCTCATAGAAGCATAAATACTTTGTGGTGTTTTCTTGATTGGTTAACACTCATAAATGAAGTAAGCTGATTATAAACTCTTCTCATTGAAGTATAAGTGCTTTGTGGTGTTTTCTTGATTGGTTACCACCCATAAATGAAGTACTTTGATCAGAAACACTTCTCATAGAAGCATAAATACTTTGTGGTGTTTTATTGATTGGTTAACACTCATAAATGAAGTAAGCTGATTATAAACTCTTCTCATTGAAGTATAAGTGCTTTGTGGTGTTTTCTTGAATGGTTATCACCCCGAAATGAAGAACTTTGATTAGAAACACTTCGCATAGAAGTATAAGTGCTTTGTGGTGTTTTCTTGATTGGTTACCACCCACAAATGAAGTACTTTGATTAGAAACACTTCTCATAGAAGCATAAATACTTTGTGGTGTTTTCTTGATTGGTTAACACTCATAAATGAAGTAAGCTGATTATAAACTCTTCTCATTGAAGTATAAGTGCTTTGTGGTGTTTTCTTGAATGCTTATCCCCCATAAAAGAAGTACTTTGATTAGAAACACTTCTCATAGATGCATAAATACTTTCTGGTGTTTTCTTGAATGGTTGTCACCCACAAATGAAGTAATTTGATTAAAAACACGTCTCACAGAAGCATAAATACTTTATGGTGTTTTATTGATTGGTTATCACCCATAAAGGAAGTACTCTGATTAGAAACACTTCGCATAGAAGTATAAGTGCTTCGTGGTGTTTTCTTGATTGGTTACCACCCATAAATGAAGTACTTTGATCAGAAACACTTCTCATAGAAGCATAAATACTTTGTGGTGTTTTCTTGATTGGTTAACACTCATAAATGAAGTAAGCTGATTATAAACTCTTCTCATTGAAGTATAAGTGCTTTGTGGTGTTTTCTTGAATGGTTATCACTCCGAAATGAAGTACTTTGATTAGAAACACTTCGCATAGAAGTATAAGTGCTTTGTGGTGTTTTCTTGATTGGTTACCACCCATAAATGAAGTACTTTGATCAGAAACACTTCTCATAGAAGCATAAATACTTTGTGGTGTTTTCTTGATTGGTTAACACTCATAAATGAAGTAAGCTGATTATAAACTCTTCTCATTGAAGTATAAGTGCTTTGTGGTGTTTTCTTGAATGGTTATCACCCCGAAATGAAGTACTTTGATTAGAAACATTTCCCATAGAAGTATAAGTGCTTTGTGGTGTTTTCTTGAATGTTTATCCCCCATAAAAGAAGTACTTTGATTATAAACACTTCTCATAGAATCATAAATACTTTGTGGTGTTTTCTTGATTGGTTAACACTCTTAAATGAAGTAAGCTGATTATAAACTCTTCTCATTGAAGTATAAGTGCTTTGTGGTGTTTTCTTGAATGGTTATCACCCCGAAATGAAGTACTTTGATTAGAAACACTTCCCATAGAAGTATAAGTGCTTTGTGGTGTTTTCTTGAATGCTTATCCCCCATAAAAGAAGTACTTTGATTAGAAACACTTCTCATAGATGCATAAATACTTTCTGGTGTTTTCTTGAATGGTTGTCACCCACAAATGAAGTAATTTGATTAAAAACACGTCTCACAGAAGCATAAATACTTTATGGTGTTTTATTGATTGGTTATCACCCATAAAGGAAGTACTCTGATTAGAAACACTTCGCATAGAAGTATAAGTGCTTCGTGGTGTTTTCTTGATTGGTTACCACCCATAAATGAAGTACTTTGATCAGAAACACTTCTCATAGAAGCATAAATACTTTGTGGTGTTTTCTTGATTGGTTAACACTCATAAATGAAGTAAGCTGATTATAAACTCTTCTCATTGAAGTATAAGTGCTTTGTGGTGTTTTCTTGAATGGTTATCACCCCGAAATGAAGTACTTTGATTAGAAACACTTCCCATAGAAGTATAAGTGCTTTGTGGTGTTTTCTGGAAAGTTTATCCCCCATAAAAGAAGTACTTTGATTAGAAACACTTCTCATAGAAGCATAAATACTTTCTGGTGTTTTCTTGAATGGTTGTCACCCACAAATGAAGTACTTTGATTAGAAACACTTCCCATAGAAGTATAAGTGCTTTGTGGTGTTTTCTTGAATGCTTATCCCCCATAAAAGAAGTACTTTGATTAGAAACACTTCTCATAGATGCAAAAATACTTTCTGGTGTTTTCTTGAATGGTTGTCACACACAAATTAAGTAATTTGATTAAAAACACGTCTCACAGAAGCATAAATACTTTTTGGTGTTTTATTGATTGGTTATCACCCATAAATGAAGTACTCTGATTAGAAACACTTCGCATAGAAGGATAAGTATTTTGTGGTGTTTTCTTGATTGGTTACCACCCATAAATGAAGTACTTTGATCAGAAACACTTCTCATAGAAGCATAAATACTTTGTGGTGTTTTCTTGATTGGTTAACACTCATAAATGAAGTAAGCTGATTATAAACTCTTCTCATTGAAGTATAAGTGCTTTGTGGTGTTTTCTTGAATGGTTATCACTCCGTAATGAAGTACTTTGATTAGAAACACTTCGCATAGAAGTATAAGTGCTTTGTGGTGTTTTCTTGATTGGTTACCACCCATAAATGAAGTACTTTGATCAGAAACACTTCTCATAGAAGCATAAATAATTTGTGGTGTTTTCTTTATTGGTTAACACTCATAAATGAAGTAAGCTGATTATAAACTCTTCTCATTGAAGTATAAGTGCTTTGTGGTGTTTTCTTGAATGGTTATCACCCCGAAATGAAGTACTTTGATTAGAAACATTTCCCATAGAAGTATAAGTGCTTTGTGGTGTTTTCTTGAATGTTTATTCCCCATAAAAGAAGTACTTTGATTATAAACACTTCTCATAGAAGCATAAATACTTTGTGGTGTTTTCTTGATTGGTTAACACTCATAAATGAAGTAAGCTGATTATAAACTCTTCTCATTGAAGTATAAGTGCTTTGTGGTGTTTTCTTGAATGGTTATCACTCCGAAATGAAGTACTTTGATTAGAAACACTTCGCATAGAAGTATAAGTGCTTTGTGGTGTTTTCTTGATTGGTTACCACCCATAAATGAAGTACTTTGATCAGAAACACTTCTCATAGAAGCATAAATACTTTGTGGTGTTTTCTTGATTGGTTAACACTCATAAATGAAGTAAGCTGATTATAAACTCTTCTCATTGAAGTATAAGTGCTTTGTGGTGTTTTCTTGATTGGTTACCACCCATAAATGAAGTACTTTGATCAGAAACACTTCTCATAGAAGCATAAATACTTTGTGGTGTTTTATTGATTGGTTAACACTCATAAATGAAGTAAGCTGATTATAAACTCTTCTCATTGAAGTATAAGTGCTTTGTGGTGTTTTCTTGAATGGTTATCACCCCGAAATGAAGAACTTTGATTAGAAACACTTCGCATAGAAGTATAAGTGCTTTGTGGTGTTTTCTTGATTGGTTACCACCCACAAATGAAGTACTTTGATTAGAAACACTTCTCATAGAAGCATAAATACTTTGTGGTGTTTTCTTGATTGGTTAACACTCATAAATGAAGTAAGCTGATTATAAACTCTTCTCATTGAAGTATAAGTGCTTTGTGGTGTTTTCTTGAATGCTTATCCCCCATAAAAGAAGTACTTTGATTAGAAACACTTCTCATAGATGCATAAATACTTTCTGGTGTTTTCTTGAATGGTTGTCACCCACAAATGAAGTAATTTGATTAAAAACACGTCTCACAGAAGCATAAATACTTTATGGTGTTTTATTGATTGGTTATCACCCATAAAGGAAGTACTCTGATTAGAAACACTTCGCATAGAAGTATAAGTGCTTCGTGGTGTTTTCTTGATTGGTTACCACCCATAAATGAAGTACTTTGATCAGAAACACTTCTCATAGAAGCATAAATACTTTGTGGTGTTTTCTTGATTGGTTAACACTCATAAATGAAGTAAGCTGATTATAAACTCTTCTCATTGAAGTATAAGTGCTTTGTGGTGTTTTCTTGAATGGTTATCACTCCGAAATGAAGTACTTTGATTAGAAACACTTCGCATAGAAGTATAAGTGCTTTGTGGTGTTTTCTTGATTGGTTACCACCCATAAATGAAGTACTTTGATCAGAAACACTTCTCATAGAAGCATAAATAATTTGTGGTGTTTTCTTTATTGGTTAACACTCATAAATGAAGTAAGCTGATTATAAACTCTTCTCATTGAAGTATAAGTGCTTTGTGGTGTTTTCTTGAATGGTTATCACCCCGAAATGAAGTACTTTGATTAGAAACATTTCCCATAGAAGTATAAGTGCTTTGTGGTGTTTTCTTGAATGTTTATTCCCCATAAAAGAAGTACTTTGATTATAAACACTTCTCATAGAAGCATAAATACTTTGTGGTGTTTTCTTGATTGGTTAACACTCATAAATGAAGTAAGCTGATTATAAACTCTTCTCATTGAAGTATAAGTGCTTTGTGGTGTTTTCTTGAATGGTTATCACTCCGAAATGAAGTACTTTGATTAGAAACACTTCGCATAGAAGTATAAGTGCTTTGTGGTGTTTTCTTGATTGGTTACCACCCATAAATGAAGTACTTTGATCAGAAACACTTCTCATAGAAGCATAAATACTTTGTGGTGTTTTCTTGATTGGTTAACACTCATAAATGAAGTAAGCTGATTATAAACTCTTCTCATTGAAGTATAAGTGCTTTGTGGTGTTTTCTTGATTGGTTACCACCCATAAATGAAGTACTTTGATCAGAAACACTTCTCATAGAAGCATAAATACTTTGTGGTGTTTTATTGATTGGTTAACACTCATAAATGAAGTAAGCTGATTATAAACTCTTCTCATTGAAGTATAAGTGCTTTGTGGTGTTTTCTTGAATGGTTATCACCCCGAAATGAAGAACTTTGATTAGAAACACTTCGCATAGAAGTATAAGTGCTTTGTGGTGTTTTCTTGATTGGTTACCACCCACAAATGAAGTACTTTGATTAGAAACACTTCTCATAGAAGCATAAATACTTTGTGGTGTTTTCTTGATTGGTTAACACTCATAAATGAAGTAAGCTGATTATAAACTCTTCTCATTGAAGTATAAGTGCTTTGTGGTGTTTTCTTGAATGCTTATCCCCCATAAAAGAAGTACTTTGATTAGAAACACTTCTCATAGATGCATAAATACTTTCTGGTGTTTTCTTGAATGGTTGTCACCCACAAATGAAGTAATTTGATTAAAAACACGTCTCACAGAAGCATAAATACTTTATGGTGTTTTATTGATTGGTTATCACCCATAAAGGAAGTACTCTGATTAGAAACACTTCGCATAGAAGTATAAGTGCTTCGTGGTGTTTTCTTGATTGGTTACCACCCATAAATGAAGTACTTTGATCAGAAACACTTCTCATAGAAGCATAAATACTTTGTGGTGTTTTCTTGATTGGTTAACACTCATAAATGAAGTAAGCTGATTATAAACTCTTCTCATTGAAGTATAAGTGCTTTGTGGTGTTTTCTTGAATGGTTATCACTCCGAAATGAAGTACTTTGATTAGAAACACTTCGCATAGAAGTATAAGTGCTTTGTGGTGTTTTCTTGATTGGTTACCACCCACAAATGAAGTACTTTGATTAGAAACACTTCTCATAGAAGCATAAATACTTTGTGGTGTTTTCTTGATTGGTTAACACTCATAAATGAAGTAAGCTGATTATAAACTCTTCTCATTGAAGTATAAGTGCTTTGTGGTGTTTTCTTGAATGCTTATCCCCCATAAAAGAAGTACTTTGATTAGAAACACTTCTCATAGATGCATAAATACTTTCTGGTGTTTTCTTGAATGGTTGTCACCCACAAATGAAGTAATTTGATTAAAAACACGTCTCACAGAAGCATAAATACTTTATGGTGTTTTATTGATTGGTTATCACCCATAAAGGAAGTACTCTGATTAGAAACACTTCGCATAGAAGTATAAGTGCTTCGTGGTGTTTTCTTGATTGGTTACCACCCATAAATGAAGTACTTTGATCAGAAACACTTCTCATAGAAGCATAAATACTTTGTGGTGTTTTCTTGATTGGTTAAAACTCATAAATGAAGTAAGCTGATTATAAACTCTTCTCATTGAAGTATAAGTGCTTTGTGGTGTTTTCTTGAATGGTTATCACCCCGAAATGAAGTACTTTGATTAGAAACACTTCCCATAGAAGTATAAGTGCTTTGTGGTGTTTTCTGGAAAGTTTATCCCCCATAAAAGAAGTACTTTGATTAGAAACACTTCTCATAGAAGCATAAATACTTTCTGGTGTTTTCTTGAATGGTTGTCACCCACAAATGAAGTACTTTGATTAGAAACACTTCCCATAGAAGTATAAGTGCTTTGTGGTGTTTTCTTGAATGCTTATCCCCCATAAAAGAAGTACTTTGATTAGAAACACTTCTCATAGAAGCATAAATACTTTCTGGTGTTTTCTTGATTGGTTAACACTCATAAATGAAGTAAGCTGATTATAAACTCTTCTCATTGAAGTATAAGTGCTTTGTGGTGTTTTCTTGAATGGTTATCACCCCGAAATGAAGTACTTTGATTAGAAACACTTCGCATAGAAGTATAAGTGCTTTGTGGTGTTTTCTTGATTGGTTACCACCCATAAATGAAGTACTTTGATTAGAAACACTTCTCATAGAAGCATAAATACTTTGTGGTGTTTTCTTTATTGGTTAACACTCATAAATGAAGTGAGCTGATTATAAACTCTTCTCATTGAAGTATAAGTGCTTTGTGGTGTTTTCTTGAATGGTTATCACTCCGAAATGAAGTACTTTGATTAGAAACACTTCGCATAGAAGTATAAGTGCTTTGTGGTGTTTTCTTGATTGGTTACCTCCCATAAATGAAGTACTTTGATCAGAAACACTTCTCATAGAAGCATAAATACTTTGTGGTGTTTTCTTGATTGGTTAACACTCATAAATGAAGTAAGCTGATTATAAACTCTTCTCATTGAAGTATAAGTGCTTTGTGGTGTTTTCTTGAATGGTTATCACCCCGAAATGAAGTACTTTGATTAGAAACACTTCGCATAGAAGTATAAGTGCTTTGTGGTGTTTTCTTGATTGGTTACCACCCATAAATGAAGTACTTTGATTAGAAACACTTCTCATAGAAGCATAAATACTTTGTGGTGTTTTCTTTATTGGTTAACACTCATAAATGAAGTGAGCTGATTATAAACTCTTCTCATTGAAGTATAAGTGCTTTGTGGTGTTTTCTTGAATGGTTATCACTCCGAAATGAAGTACTTTGATTAGAAACACTTCGCATAGAAGTATAAGTGCTTTGTGGGGTTTTCTTGATTCGTTACCACCCATAAATGAAGTACTTTGATCAGAAACACTTCTCATAGAAGCATAAATACTTTGTGGTGTTTTCTTGATTGGTTAACACTCATAAATGAAGTAAGCTGATTATAAACTCTTCTCATTGAAGTATAAGTGCTTTGTGGTGTTTTCTTGAATGGTTATCACTCCGAAATGAAGTACTTTGATTAGAAACACTTCGCATAGAAGTATAAGTGCTTTGTGGTGTTTTCTTGAATGCTTATCCCCCATAAAAGAAGTGCTTTGATTAGAAACACTTCTCATAGAAGCATAAATACTTTCTGGTGTTTTCTTGAATGGTTGTCACCCACAAATGAAGTAATTTGATTAAAAACACGTCTCACAGAAGCATAAATACTTTATGGTGTTTTATTGATTGGTTATCACCCATAAATGAAGTACTCTGATTAGAAACACTTCGCATAGAAGGATAAGTGTTTTGTGGTGTTTTCTTGATTGGTTACCACCCATAAATGAAGTACTTTGATCAGAAACACTTCTCATAGAAGCATAAATACTTTGTGGTGTTTTCTTGATTGGTTAACACTCATAAATGAAGTAAGCTGATTATAAACTCTTCTCATTGAAGTATAAGTGCTTTGTGGTGTTTTCTTGAATGGTTATCACTCCGAAATGAAGTACTTTGATTAGAAACACTTCGCATAGAAGTATAAGTGCTTTGTGGTGTTTTCTTGATTGGTTACCACCCATAAATGAAGTACTTTGATCAGAAACACTTCTCATAGAAGCATAAATACTTTGTGGTGTTTTCTTGATTGGTTAACACTCATAAATGAAGTAAGCTGATTATAAACTCTTCTCATTGAAGTATAAGTGCTTTGTGGTGTTTTCTTGAATGGTTATCACCCCGAAATGAAGTACTTTGATTAGAAACACTTCCCATAGAAGTATAAGTGCTTTGTGGTGTTTTCTTGAATGCTTATCCCCCATAAAAGAAGTACTTTGATTAGAAACACTTCTCATAGAAGCATAAATACTTTCTGGTGTTTTCTTGAATGGTTGTCACCCACAAATGAAGTAATTTGATTAAAAACACGTCTCACAGAAGCATAAATACTTTATGGTGTTTTATTGATTGGTTACCACCCATAAATGAAGTACTTTGATCAGAAACACTTCTCATAGAAGCATAAATACTTTGTGGTATTTTCTTGATTGGTTAACACTCATAAATGAAGTAAGCTGATTATAAACTCTTCTCATTGAAGTATAAGTGCTTTGTGGTGTTTTCTTGAATGGTTATCACTCCGAAATGAAGTACTTTGATTAGAAACACTTCGCATAGAAGTATAAGTGCTTTGTGGTGTTTTATTGATTGGTTACCACCCATAAATGAAGTACTTTGATCAGAAACACTTCTCATAGAAGCATAAATACTTTGTGGTGTTTTCTTGATTGGTTAAAACTCATAAATGAAGTAAGCTGATTAAAAACTCTTCTCATTGAAGTATAAGTGCTTTGTGGTGTTTTCTTGAATGGTTATCACCCCGAAATGAAGTACTTTGATTAGAAACACTTCCCATAGAAGTATAAGTGCTTTGTGGTGTTTTCTTGAATGTTTATCCCCCATAAAAGAAGTACTTTGATTATAAACACTTCTCATAGAAGCATAAATACTTTGTGGTGTTTTCTTGATTGGTTAACACTCATAAATGAAGTAAGCTGATTATAAACTCTTCTCATTGAAGTATAAGTGCTTTGTGGTGTTTTCTTGAATGGTTATCACTCCGAAATGAAGTACTTTGATTAGAAACACTTCGCATAGAAGTATAAGTGCTTTGTGGTGTTTTCTTGATTGGTTACCACCCATAAATGAAGTACTTTGATCAGAAACACTTCTCATAGAAGCATAAATACTTTGTGGTGTTTTCTTGATTGGTTAACACTCATAAATGAAGTAAGCTGATTATAAACTCTTCTCATTGAAGTATAAGTGCTTTGTGGTGTTTTCTTGAATGGTTATCACCCCGAAATGAAGTACTTTGATTAGAAACACTTCGCATAGAAGTATAAGTGCTTTGTGGTGTTTTCTTGATTGGTTACCACCCATAAATGAAGTACTTTGATTAGAAACACTTCTCATAGAAGCATAAATACTTTGTGGTGTTTTCTTGATTGGTTAACACTCATAAATGAAGTAAGCTGATTATAAACTCTTCTCAATGAAGTATAAGTGCTTTGTGGTGTTTTCTTGAATGGTTATCACCCCGAAATGAAGTACTTTGATTAGAAACACTTCCCATAGAAGTATAAGTGCTTTGTGGTGTTTTCTTGAATGCTTATCCCCCATAAAAGAAGTACTTTGATTAGAAACACTTCTCATAGATGCATAAATACTTTCTGGTGTTTTCTTGAATGGTTGTCACCCACAAATGAAGTAAGCTGATTAAAAACTCTTCTCATTGAAGTATAAGTGCTTTGTGGTGTTTTCTTGAATGGTTATCACCCCGAAATGAAGTACTTTGATTAGAAACACTTCCCATAGAAGTATAAGTGCTTTGTGGTGTTTTCTTGAATGTTTATCCCCCATAAAAGAAGTATTTTGATTATAAACACTTCTCATAGAAGCATAAATACTTTGTGGTGTTTTCTTGATTGGTTAACACTCATAAATGAAGTAAGCTGATTATAAACTCTTCTCATTGAAGTATAAGTGCTTTGTGGTGTTTTCTTGAATGGTTATCACTCCGAAATGAAGTACTTTGATTAGAAACACTTCGCATAGAAGTATAAGTGCTTTGTGGTGTTTTCTTGATTGGTTACCACCCATAAATGAAGTACTTTGATCAGAAACACTTCTCATAGAAGCATAAATACTTTGTGCTGTTTTCTTGATTGGTTAACACTCATAAATGAAGTAAGCTGATTATAAACTCTTCTCATTGAAGTATAAGTGCTTTGTGGTGTTTTCTTGAATGGTTATCACCCCGAAATGAAGTACTTTGATTAGAAACACTTCCAATAGAAGTATAAGTGTTTTGTGGTGTTTTCTTGAATGCTTATCCCCCATAAAAGAAGTACTTTGATTAGAAACACTTCTCATAGAAGCATAAATACTTTCTGGTGTTTTCTTGAATGGTTGTCACCCACAAATGAAGTAATTTGATTAAAAACACGTCTCACAGAAGCATAAATACTTTATGGTGTTTTATTGATTGGTTGTCACCCATAAATGAAGTACTCCGATTAGAAACACTTCGCATAGAAGGATAAGTGTTTTGTGGTGTTTTCTTGATTGGTTACCACCCATAAATGAAGTACTTTGATCAGAAACACTTCTCATAGAAGCATAAATACTTTGTGGTATTTTCTTGATTGGTTAACACTCATAAATGAAGTAAGCTGATTATAAACTCTTCTCATTGAAGTATAAGTGCTTTGTGGTGTTTTCTTGAATGGTTATCACTCCGAAATGAAGTACTTTGATTAGAAACACTTCGCATAGAAGTATAAGTGCTTTGTGGTGTTTTCTTGATTGGTTACCACCCATAAATGAAGTACTTTGATCAGAAACACTTCTCATAGAAGCATAAATACTTTGTGGTGTTTTCTTGATTGGTTAACACTCATAAATGAAGTAAGCTGATTATAAACTCTTCTCATTGAAGTATAAGTGCTTTGTGGTGTTTTCTTGAATGGTTATCACCCCGAAATGAAGTACTTTGATTAGAAACATTTCCCATAGAAGTATAAGTGCTTTGTGGTGTTTTCTTGAATGTTTATCCCCCATAAAAGAAGTACTTTGATTATAAACACTTCTCATAGAATCATAAATACTTTGTGGTGTTTTCTTGATTGGTTAACACTCTTAAATGAAGTAAGCTGATTATAAACTCTTCTCATTGAAGTATAAGTGCTTTGTGGTGTTTTCTTGAATGGTTATCACCCCGAAATGAAGTACTTTGATTAGAAACACTTCCCATAGAAGTATAAGTGCTTTGTGGTGTTTTCTTGAATGCTTATCCCCCATAAAAGAAGTACTTTGATTAGAAACACTTCTCATAGATGCATAAATACTTTCTGGTGTTTTCTTGAATGGTTGTCACCCACAAATGAAGTAATTTGATTAAAAACACGTCTCACAGAAGCATAAATACTTTATGGTGTTTTATTGATTGGTTATCACCCATAAAGGAAGTACTCTGATTAGAAACACTTCGCATAGAAGTATAAGTGCTTCGTGGTGTTTTCTTGATTGGTTACCACCCATAAATGAAGTACTTTGATCAGAAACACTTCTCATAGAAGCATAAATACTTTGTGGTGTTTTCTTGATTGGTTAAAACTCATAAATGAAGTAAGCTGATTATAAACTCTTCTCATTGAAGTATAAGTGCTTTGTGGTGTTTTCTTGAATGGTTATCACCCCGAAATGAAGTACTTTGATTAGAAACACTTCCCATAGAAGTATAAGTGCTTTGTGGTGTTTTCTGGAAAGTTTATCCCCCATAAAAGAAGTACTTTGATTAGAAACACTTCTCATAGAAGCATAAATACTTTCTGGTGTTTTCTTGAATGGTTGTCACCCACAAATGAAGTACTTTGATTAGAAACACTTCCCATAGAAGTATAAGTGCTTTGTGGGGTTTTCTTGAATACTTATCCCCCATAAAAGAAGTACTTTGATTAGAAACACTTCTCATAGAAGCATAAATACTTTCTGGTGTTTTCTTGATTGGTTAACACTCATAAATGAAGTAAGCTGATTATAAACTCTTCTCATTGAAGTATAAGTGCTTTGTGGTGTTTTCTTGAATGGTTATCACCCCGAAATGAAGTACTTTGATTAGAAACACTTCGCATAGAAGTATAAGTGCTTTGTGGTGTTTTCTTGATTGGTTACCACCCATAAATGAAGTACTTTGATTAGAAACACTTCTCATAGAAGCATAAATACTTTGTGGTGTTTTCTTTATTGGTTAACACTCATAAATGAAGTGAGCTGATTATAAACTCTTCTCATTGAAGTATAAGTGCTTTGTGGTGTTTTCTTGAATGGTTATCACTCCGAAATGAAGTACTTTGATTAGAAACACTTCGCATAGAAGTATAAGTGCTTTGTGGTGTTTTCTTGATTGGTTACCACCCATAAATGAAGTACTTTGATCAGAAACACTTCTCATAGAAGCATAAATACTTTGTGGTGTTTTCTTGATTGGTTAACACTCATAAATGAAGTAAGCTGATTATAAACTCTTCTCATTGAAGTATAAGTGCTTTGTGGTGTTTTCTTGAATGGTTATCACCCCGAAATGAAGTACTTTGATTAGAAACACTTCGCATAGAAGTATAAGTGCTTTGTGGTGTTTTCTTGATTGGTTACCACCCATAAATGAAGTACTTTGATTAGAAACACTTCTCATAGAAGCATAAATACTTTGTGGTGTTTTCTTTATTGGTTAACACTCATAAATGAAGTGAGCTGATTATAAACTCTTCTCATTGAAGTATAAGTGCTTTGTGGTGTTTTCTTGAATGGTTATCACTCCGAAATGAAGTACTTTGATTAGAAACACTTCGCATAGAAGTATAAGTGCTTTGTGGGGTTTTCTTGATTCGTTACCACCCATAAATGAAGTACTTTGATCAGAAACACTTCTCATAGAAGCATAAATACTTTGTGGTGTTTTCTTGATTGGTTAACACTCATAAATGAAGTAAGCTGATTATAAACTCTTCTCATTGAAGTATAAGTGCTTTGTGGTGTTTTCTTGAATGGTTATCACTCCGAAATGAAGTACTTTGATTAGAAACACTTCGCATAGAAGTATAAGTGCTTTGTGGTGTTTTCTTGAATGCTTATCCCCCATAAAAGAAGTGCTTTGATTAGAAACACTTCTCATAGAAGCATAAATACTTTCTGGTGTTTTCTTGAATGGTTGTCACCCACAAATGAAGTAATTTGATTAAAAACACGTCTCACAGAAGCATAAATACTTTATGGTGTTTTATTGATTGGTTATCACCCATAAATGAAGTACTCTGATTAGAAACACTTCGCATAGAAGGATAAGTGTTTTGTGGTGTTTTCTTGATTGGTTACCACCCATAAATGAAGTACTTTGATCAGAAACACTTCTCATAGAAGCATAAATACTTTGTGGTGTTTTCTTGATTGGTTAACACTCATAAATGAAGTAAGCTGATTATAAACTCTTCTCATTGAAGTATAAGTGCTTTGTGGTGTTTTCTTGAATGGTTATCACTCCGAAATGAAGTACTTTGATTAGAAACACTTCGCATAGAAGTATAAGTGCTTTGTGGTGTTTTCTTGATTGGTTACCACCCATAAATGAAGTACTTTGATCAGAAACACTTCTCATAGAAGCATAAATACTTTGTGGTGTTTTCTTGATTGGTTAACACTCATAAATGAAGTAAGCTGATTATAAACTCTTCTCATTGAAGTATAAGTGCTTTGTGGTGTTTTCTTGAATGGTTATCACCCCGAAATGAAGTACTTTGATTAGAAACACTTCCCATAGAAGTATAAGTGCTTTGTGGTGTTTTCTTGAATGCTTATCCCCCATAAAAGAAGTACTTTGATTAGAAACACTTCTCATAGAAGCATAAATACTTTCTGGTGTTTTCTTGAATGGTTGTCACCCACAAATGAAGTAATTTGATTAAAAACACGTCTCACAGAAGCATAAATACTTTATGGTGTTTTATTGATTGGTTACCACCCATAAATGAAGTACTTTGATCAGAAACACTTCTCATAGAAGCATAAATACTTTGTGGTATTTTCTTGATTGGTTAACACTCATAAATGAAGTAAGCTGATTATAAACTCTTCTCATTGAAGTATAAGTGCTTTGTGGTGTTTTCTTGAATGGTTATCACTCCGAAATGAAGTACTTTGATTAGAAACACTTCGCATAGAAGTATAAGTGCTTTGTGGTGTTTTATTGATTGGTTACCACCCATAAATGAAGTACTTTGATCAGAAACACTTCTCATAGAAGCATAAATACTTTGTGGTGTTTTCTTGATTGGTTAAAACTCATAAATGAAGTAAGCTGATTAAAAACTCTTCTCATTGAAGTATAAGTGCTTTGTGGTGTTTTCTTGAATGGTTATCACCCCGAAATTAAGTACTTTGATTAGAAACACTTCCCATAGAAGTATAAGTGCTTTGTGGTGTTTTCTTGAATGTTTATCCCCCATAAAAGAAGTACTTTGATTATAAACACTTCTCATAGAAGCATAAATACTTTGTGGTGTTTTCTTGATTGGTTAACACTCATAAATGAAGTAAGCTGATTATAAACTCTTCTCATTGAAGTATAAGTGCTTTGTGGTGTTTTCTTGAATGGTTATCACTCCGAAATGAAGTACTTTGATTAGAAACACTTCGCATAGAAGTATAAGTGCTTTGTGGTGTTTTCTTGATTGGTTACCACCCATAAATGAAGTACTTTGATCAGAAACACTTCTCATAGAAGCATAAATACTTTGTGGTGTTTTCTTGATTGGTTAACACTCATAAATGAAGTAAGCTGATTATAAACTCTTCTCATTGAAGTATAAGTGCTTTGTGGTGTTTTCTTGAATGGTTATCACCCCGAAATGAAGTACTTTGATTAGAAACACTTCGCATAGAAGTATAAGTGCTTTGTGGTGTTTTCTTGATTGGTTACCACCCATAAATGAAGTACTTTGATTAGAAACACTTCTCATAGAAGCATAAATACTTTGTGGTGTTTTCTTGATTGGTTAACACTCATAAATGAAGTAAGCTGATTATAAACTCTTCTCAATGAAGTATAAGTGCTTTGTGGTGTTTTCTTGAATGGTTATCACCCCGAAATGAAGTACTTTGATTAGAAACACTTCCCATAGAAGTATAAGTGCTTTGTGGTGTTTTCTTGAATGCTTATCCCCCATAAAAGAAGTACTTTGATTAGAAACACTTCTCATAGATGCATAAATACTTTCTGGTGTTTTCTTGAATGGTTGTCACCCACAAATGAAGTAAGCTGATTAAAAACTCTTCTCATTGAAGTATAAGTGCTTTGTGGTGTTTTCTTGAATGGTTATCACCCCGAAATGAAGTACTTTGATTAGAAACACTTCCCATAGAAGTATAAGTGCTTTGTGGTGTTTTCTTGAATGTTTATCCCCCATAAAAGAAGTACTTTGATTATAAACACTTCTCATAGAAGCATAAATACTTTGTGGTGTTTTCTTGATTGGTTAACACTCATAAATGAAGTAAGCTGATTATAAACTCTTCTCATTGAAGTATAAGTGCTTTGTGGTGTTTTCTTGAATGGTTATCACTCCGAAATGAAGTACTTTGATTAGAAACACTTCGCATAGAAGTATAAGTGCTTTGTGGTGTTTTCTTGATTGGTTACCACCCATAAATGAAGTACTTTGATCAGAAACACTTCTCATAGAAGCATAAATACTTTGTGCTGTTTTCTTGATTGGTTAACACTCATAAATGAAGTAAGCTGATTATAAACTCTTCTCATTGAAGTATAAGTGCTTTGTGGTGTTTTCTTGAATGGTTATCACCCCGAAATGAAGTACTTTGATTAGAAACACTTCCCATAGAAGTATAAGTGTTTTGTGGTGTTTTCTTGAATGCTTATCCCCCATAAAAGAAGTACTTTGATTAGAAACACTTCTCATAGAAGCATAAATACTTTCTGGTGTTTTCTTGAATGGTTGTCACCCACAAATGAAGTAATTTGATTAAAAACACGTCTCACAGAAGCATAAATACTTTATGGTGTTTTATTGATTGGTTGTCACCCATAAATGAAGTACTCCGATTAGAAACACTTCGCATAGAAGGATAAGTGTTTTGTGGTGTTTTCTTGATTGGTTACCACCCATAAATGAAGTACTTTGATCAGAAACACTTCTCATAGAAGCATAAATACTTTGTGGTATTTTCTTGATTGGTTAACACTCATAAATGAAGTAAGCTGATTATAAACTCTTCTCATTGAAGTATAAGTGCTTTGTGGTGTTTTCTTGAATGGTTATCACTCCGAAATGAAGTACTTTGATTAGAAACACTTCGCATAGAAGTATAAGTGCTTTGTGGTGTTTTCTTGATTGGTTACCACCCATAAATGAAGTACTTTGATCAGAAACACTTCTCATAGAAGCATAAATACTTTGTGGTGTTTTCTTGATTGGTTAACACTCATAAATGAAGTAAGCTGATTATAAACTCTTCTCATTGAAGTATAAGTGCTTTGTGGTGTTTTCTTGAATGGTTATCACCCCGAAATGAAGTACTTTGATTAGAAACATTTCCCATAGAAGTATAAGTGCTTTGTGGTGTTTTCTTGAATGTTTATCCCCCATAAAAGAAGTACTTTGATTATAAACACTTCTCATAGAATCATAAATACTTTGTGGTGTTTTCTTGATTGGTTAACACTCTTAAATGAAGTAAGCTGATTATAAACTCTTCTCATTGAAGTATAAGTGCTTTGTGGTGTTTTCTTGAATGGTTATCACCCCGAAATGAAGTACTTTGATTAGAAACACTTCCCATAGAAGTATAAGTGCTTTGTGGTGTTTTCTTGAATGCTTATCCCCCATAAAAGAAGTACTTTGATTAGAAACACTTCTCATAGATGCATAAATACTTTCTGGTGTTTTCTTGAATGGTTGTCACCCACAAATGAAGTAATTTGATTAAAAACACGTCTCACAGAAGCATAAATACTTTATGGTGTTTTATTGATTGGTTATCACCCATAAAGGAAGTACTCTGATTAGAAACACTTCGCATAGAAGTATAAGTGCTTCGTGGTGTTTTCTTGATTGGTTACCACCCATAAATGAAGTACTTTGATCAGAAACACTTCTCATAGAAGCATAAATACTTTGTGGTGTTTTCTTGATTGGTTAACACTCATAAATGAAGTAAGCTGATTATAAACTCTTCTCATTGAAGTATAAGTGCTTTGTGGTGTTTTCTTGAATGGTTATCACCCCGAAATGAAGTACTTTGATTAGAAACACTTCCCATAGAAGTATAAGTGCTTTGTGGTGTTTTCTGGAAAGTTTATCCCCCATAAAAGAAGTACTTTGATTAGAAACACTTCTCATAGAAGCATAAATACTTTCTGGTGTTTTCTTGAATGGTTGTCACCCACAAATGAAGTACTTTGATTAGAAACACTTCCCATAGAAGTATAAGTGCTTTGTGGTGTTTTCTTGAATGCTTATCCCCCATAAAAGAAGTACTTTGATTAGAAACACTTCTCATAGATGCAAAAATACTTTCTGGTGTTTTCTTGAATGGTTGTCACACACAAATTAAGTAATTTGATTAAAAACACGTCTCACAGAAGCATAAATACTTTTTGGTGTTTTATTGATTGGTTATCACCCATAAATGAAGTACTCTGATTAGAAACACTTCGCATAGAAGGATAAGTATTTTGTGGTGTTTTCTTGATTGGTTACCACCCATAAATGAAGTACTTTGATCAGAAACACTTCTCATAGAAGCATAAATACTTTGTGGTGTTTTCTTGATTGGTTAACACTCATAAATGAAGTAAGCTGATTATAAACTCTTCTCATTGAAGTATAAGTGCTTTGTGGTGTTTTCTTGAATGGTTATCACTCCGTAATGAAGTACTTTGATTAGAAACACTTCGCATAGAAGTATAAGTGCTTTGTGGTGTTTTCTTGATTGGTTACCACCCATAAATGAAGTACTTTGATCAGAAACACTTCTCATAGAAGCATAAATAATTTGTGGTGTTTTCTTTATTGGTTAACACTCATAAATGAAGTAAGCTGATTATAAACTCTTCTCATTGAAGTATAAGTGCTTTGTGGTGTTTTCTTGAATGGTTATCACCCCGAAATGAAGTACTTTGATTAGAAACATTTCCCATAGAAGTATAAGTGCTTTGTGGTGTTTTCTTGAATGTTTATTCCCCATAAAAGAAGTACTTTGATTATAAACACTTCTCATAGAAGCATAAATACTTTGTGGTGTTTTCTTGATTGGTTAACACTCATAAATGAAGTAAGCTGATTATAAACTCTTCTCATTGAAGTATAAGTGCTTTGTGGTGTTTTCTTGAATGGTTATCACTCCGAAATGAAGTACTTTGATTAGAAACACTTCGCATAGAAGTATAAGTGCTTTGTGGTGTTTTCTTGATTGGTTACCACCCATAAATGAAGTACTTTGATCAGAAACACTTCTCATAGAAGCATAAATACTTTGTGGTGTTTTCTTGATTGGTTAACACTCATAAATGAAGTAAGCTGATTATAAACTCTTCTCATTGAAGTATAAGTGCTTTGTGGTGTTTTCTTGATTGGTTACCACCCATAAATGAAGTACTTTGATCAGAAACACTTCTCATAGAAGCATAAATACTTTGTGGTGTTTTATTGATTGGTTAACACTCATAAATGAAGTAAGCTGATTATAAACTCTTCTCATTGAAGTATAAGTGCTTTGTGGTGTTTTCTTGAATGGTTATCACCCCGAAATGAAGAACTTTGATTAGAAACACTTCGCATAGAAGTATAAGTGCTTTGTGGTGTTTTCTTGATTGGTTACCACCCACAAATGAAGTACTTTGATTAGAAACACTTCTCATAGAAGCATAAATACTTTGTGGTGTTTTCTTGATTGGTTAACACTCATAAATGAAGTAAGCTGATTATAAACTCTTCTCATTGAAGTATAAGTGCTTTGTGGTGTTTTCTTGAATGCTTATCCCCCATAAAAGAAGTACTTTGATTAGAAACACTTCTCATAGATGCATAAATACTTTCTGGTGTTTTCTTGAATGGTTGTCACCCACAAATGAAGTAATTTGATTAAAAACACGTCTCACAGAAGCATAAATACTTTATGGTGTTTTATTGATTGGTTATCACCCATAAAGGAAGTACTCTGATTAGAAACACTTCGCATAGAAGTATAAGTGCTTCGTGGTGTTTTCTTGATTGGTTACCACCCATAAATGAAGTACTTTGATCAGAAACACTTCTCATAGAAGCATAAATACTTTGTGGTGTTTTCTTGATTGGTTAACACTCATAAATGAAGTAAGCTGATTATAAACTCTTCTCATTGAAGTATAAGTGCTTTGTGGTGTTTTCTTGAATGGTTATCACCCCGAAATGAAGTACTTTGATTAGAAACACTTCCCATAGAAGTATAAGTGCTTTGTGGTGTTTTCTGGAAAGTTTATCCCCCATAAAAGAAGTACTTTGATTAGAAACACTTCTCATAGAAGCATAAATACTTTCTGGTGTTTTCTTGAATGGTTGTCACCCACAAATGAAGTACTTTGATTAGAAACACTTCCCATAGAAGTATAAGTGCTTTGTGGTGTTTTCTTGAATGCTTATCCCCCATAAAAGAAGTACTTTGATTAGAAACACTTCTCATAGATGCAAAAATACTTTCTGGTGTTTTCTTGAATGGTTGTCACACACAAATTAAGTAATTTGATTAAAAACACGTCTCACAGAAGCATAAATACTTTTTGGTGTTTTATTGATTGGTTATCACCCATAAATGAAGTACTCTGATTAGAAACACTTCGCATAGAAGGATAAGTATTTTGTGGTGTTTTCTTGATTGGTTACCACCCATAAATGAAGTACTTTGATCAGAAACACTTCTCATAGAAGCATAAATACTTTGTGGTGTTTTCTTGATTGGTTAACACTCATAAATGAAGTAAGCTGATTATAAACTCTTCTCATTGAAGTATAAGTGCTTTGTGGTGTTTTCTTGAATGGTTATCACTCCGTAATGAAGTACTTTGATTAGAAACACTTCGCATAGAAGTATAAGTGCTTTGTGGTGTTTTCTTGATTGGTTACCACCCATAAATGAAGTACTTTGATCAGAAACACTTCTCATAGAAGCATAAATAATTTGTGGTGTTTTCTTTATTGGTTAACACTCATAAATGAAGTAAGCTGATTATAAACTCTTCTCATTGAAGTATAAGTGCTTTGTGGTGTTTTCTTGAATGGTTATCACCCCGAAATGAAGTACTTTGATTAGAAACATTTCCCACAGAAGTATAAGTGCTTTGTGGTGTTTTCTTGAATGTTTATTCCCCATAAAAGAAGTACTTTGATTATAAACACTTCTCATAGAAGCATAAATACTTTGTGGTGTTTTCTTGATTGGTTAACACTCATAAATGAAGTAAGCTGATTATAAACTCTTCTCATTGAAGTATAAGTGCTTTGTGGTGTTTTCTTGAATGGTTATCACTCCGAAATGAAGTACTTTGATTAGAAACACTTCGCATAGAAGTATAAGTGCTTTGTGGTGTTTTCTTGATTGGTTACCACCCATAAATGAAGTACTTTGATCAGAAACACTTCTCATAGAAGCATAAATACTTTGTGGTGTTTTCTTGATTGGTTAACACTCATAAATGAAGTAAGCTGATTATAAACTCTTCTCATTGAAGTATAAGTGCTTTGTGGTGTTTTCTTGATTGGTTACCACCCATAAATGAAGTACTTTGATTAGAAACACTTCTCATAGAAGCATAAATACTTTGTGGTGTTTTATTGATTGGTTAACACTCATAAATGAAGTAAGCTGATTATAAACTCTTCTCATTGAAGTATAAGTGCTTTGTGGTGTTTTCTTGAATGGTTATCACCCCGAAATGAAGAACTTTGATTAGAAACACTTCGCATAGAAGTATAAGTGCTTTGTGGTGTTTTCTTGATTGGTTACCACCCACAAATGAAGTACTTTGATTAGAAACACTTCTCATAGAAGCATAAATACTTTGTGGTGTTTTCTTGATTGGTTAACACTCATAAATGAAGTAAGCTGATTATAAACTCTTCTCATTGAAGTATAAGTGCTTTGTGGTGTTTTCTTGAATGGTTATCACCCCGAAATGAAGTACTTTGATTAGAAACACTTCCCATAGAAGTATAAGTGCTTTGTGGTGTTTTCTTGAATGCTTATCCCCCATAAAAGAAGTGCTTTGATTAGAAACACTTCTCATAGAAGCATAAATACTTTCTGGTGTTTTCTTGAATGGTTGTCACCCACAAATGAAGTAATTTGATTAAAAACACGACTCACAGAAGCATAAATACTTTATGGTGTTTTATTGATTGGTTATCACCCATAAATGAAGTTCTCTGATTAGAAACACTTCGCATAGAAGTATAAGTGCTTTGTGGTGTTTTCTTGATTGGTTACCACCCATAAATGAAGTACTTTGATCAGAAACACTTCTCATAGAAGCATAAATACTTTGTGGTGTTTTCTTGATTGGTTAACACTCATAAATGAAGTAAGCTGATTATAAACTCTTCTCATTGAAGTATAAGTGCTTTGTGGTGTTTTCTTGAATGGTTATCACTCCGAAATGAAGTACTTTGATTAGAAACACTTCGCATAGAAGTATAAGTGCTTTGTGGTGTTTTCTTGATTGGTTACCACCCATAAATGAAGTACTTTGATCAGAAACACTTCTCATAGAAGCATAAATACTTTGTGGTGTTTTCTTGATTGGTTAACACTCATAAATGAAGTAAGCTGATTAAAAACTCTTCTCATTGAAGTATAAGTGCTTTGTGGTGTTTTCTTGAATGGTTATCACCCCGAAATGAAGTGCTTTGATTAGAAACACTTCTCATAGAAGCATAAATACTTTCTGGTGTTTTCTTGAATGGTTGTCACCCACAAATGAAGTAATTTGATTAAAAACACGTCTCACAGAAGCATAAATACTTTATGGTGTTTTATTGATTGGTTATCACCCATAAATGAAGTACTCTGATTAGAAACACTTCGCATAGAAGTATAAGTGCTTTGTGGTGTTTTCTTGATTGGTTACCACCCATAAATGAAGTACTTTGATCAGAAACACTTCTCATAGAAGCATAAATACTTTGTGGTGTTTTCTTGATTGGTTAACACTCATAAATGAAGTAAGCTGATTATAAACTCTTCTCATTGAAGTATAAGTGCTTTGTGGTGTTTTCTTGATTGGTTACCACCCATAAATGAAGTACTTTGATCAGAAACACTTCTCATAGAAGCATAAATACTTTGTGGTGTTTTATTGATTGGTTAACACTCATAAATGAAGTAAGCTGATTATAAACTCTTCTCATTGAAGTATAAGTGCTTTGTGGTGTTTTCTTGAATGGTTATCACCCCGAAATGAAGAACTTTGATTAGAAACACTTCGCATAGAAGTATAAGTGCTTTGTGGTGTTTTCTTGATTGGTTACCACCCACAAATGAAGTACTTTGATTAGAAACACTTCTCATAGAAGCATAAATACTTTGTGGTGTTTTCTTGATTGGTTAACACTCATAAATGAAGTAAGCTGATTATAAACTCTTCTCATTGAAGTATAAGTGCTTTGTGGTGTTTTCTTGAATGGTTATCACCCCGAAATGAAGTACTTTGATTAGAAACACTTCCCATAGAAGTATAAGTGCTTTGTGGTGTTTTCTTGAATGCTTATCCCCCATAAAAGAAGTGCTTTGATTAGAAACACTTCTCATAGAAGCATAAATACTTTCTGGTGTTTTCTTGAATGGTTGTCACCCACAAATGAAGTAATTTGATTAAAAACACGACTCACAGAAGCATAAATACTTTATGGTGTTTTATTGATTGGTTATCACCCATAAATGAAGTACTCTGATTAGAAACACTTCGCATAGAAGTATAAGTGCTTTGTGGTGTTTTCTTGATTGGTTACCACCCATAAATGAAGTACTTTGATCAGAAACACTTCTCATAGAAGCATAAATACTTTGTGGTGTTTTCTTGATTGGTTAACACTCATAAATGAAGTAAGCTGATTATAAACTCTTCTCATTGAAGTATAAGTGCTTTGTGGTGTTTTCTTGAATGGTTATCACTCCGAAATGAAGTACTTTGATTAGAAACACTTCGCATAGAAGTATAAGTGCTTTGTGGTGTTTTCTTGATTGGTTACCACCCATAAATGAAGTACTTTGATCAGAAACACTTCTCATAGAAGCATAAATACTTTGTGGTGTTTTCTTGATTGGTTAACACTCATAAATGAAGTAAGCTGATTATAAACTCTTCTCATTGAAGTATAAGTGCTTTGTGGTGTTTTCTTGAATGGTTATCACTCCGAAATGAAGTACTTTGATTAGAAACACTTCGCATAGAAGTATAAGTGCTTTGTGGTGTTTTCTTGATTGGTTACCACCCATAAATGAAGTACTTTGATCAGAAACACTTCTCATAGAAGCATAAATACTTTATGGTGTTTTATTGATTGGTTGTCACCCATAAATGAAGTACTCCGATTAGAAACACTTCGCATAGAAGGATAAGTGTTTTGTGGTGTTTTCTTGAATGGTTGTCACCCACAAATGAAGTAATTTGATTAAAAACACGTCTCACAGAAGCATAAATACTTTATGGTGTTTTATTGATTGGTTATCACCCATAAATGAAGTACTCTGATTAGAAACACTTCGCATAGAAGTATAAGTGCTTTGTGGTGTTTTCTTGATTGGTTACCACCCATAAATGAAGTACTTTGATCAGAAACACTTCTCATAGAAGCATAAATAATTTGTGGTGTTTTCTTGATTGGTTAACACTCATAAATGAAGTAAGCTGATTATAAACTCTTCTCATCGAAGTATAAGTGCTTTGTGGTGTTTTCTTGAATGGTTATCACCCCGAAATGAAGTACTTTGATTAGAATCATTTCCCATAGAAGTATAAGTGCTATGTGGTGTTTTCTTTAATGTTTATCCTCCATAAAAGAAGTACTTTGATTATAAACACTTCTCATAGAAGCATAAATACTTTGTGGTGTTTTCTTGATTGGTTAACACTCATAAATGAAGTAAGCTGATTATAAACTCTTCTCATTGAAGTATAAGTGCTTTGTGGTGTTTTCTTGAATGGTTATCACTCCGAAATGAAGTACTTTGATTAGAAACACTTCGCATAGAAGTATAAGTGCTTTGTGGTGTTTTCTTGATTGGTTACCACCCATAAATGAAGTACTTTGATCAGAAACACTTCTCATAGAAGCATAAATACTTTGTGGTGTTTTCTTGATTGGTTAACACTCATAAATGAAGTAAGCTGATTATAAACTCTTCTCATTGAAGTATAAGTGCTTTGTGGTGTTTTCTTGAATGGTTATCACCCCGAAATGAAGTACTCTGATTAGAAACACTTCGCATAGAAGTATAAGTGCTTTGTGGTGTTTTCTTGATTGGTTACCACCCATAAATGAAGTACTTTGATCAGAAACACTTCTCATAGAAGCATAAATACTTTGTGGTGTTTTCTTGATTGGTTAACACTCATAAATGAAGTAAGCTGATTATAAACTCTTCTCATTGAAGTATAAGTGCTTTGTGGTGTTTTCTTGAATGGTTATCACTCCGAAATGAAGTACTTTGATTAGAAACACTTCGCATAGAAGTATAAGTGCTTTGTGGTGTTTTCTTGATTGGTTACCACCCATAAATGAAGTACTTTGATCAGAAACACTTCTCATAGAAGCATAAATAATTTGTGGTGTTTTCTTGATTGGTTAACACTCATAAATGAAGTAAGCTGATTATAAACTCTTCTAATTAAAGTATAAGTGCTTTGTGGTGTTTTCTTGAATGGTTATCACCCCGAAATGAAGTACTTTGATTAGAAACACTTCGCATAGAAGTATAAGTGCTTTGTGGTGTTTTCTTGATTGGTTACCACCCATAAATGAAGTACTTTGATCAGAAACACTTCTCATAGAAGCATAAATAATTTGTGGTGTTTTCTTGATTGGTTAACACTCATAAATGAAGTAAGCTGATTATAAACTCTTCTCATCGAAGTATAAGTGCTTTGTGGTGTTTTCTTGAATGGTTATCACCCCGAAATGAAGTACTTTGATTAGAATCATTTCCCATAGAAGTATAAGTGCTATGTGGTGTTTTCTTTAATGTTTATCCTCCATAAAAGAAGTACTTTGATTATAAACACTTCTCATAGAAGCATAAATACTTTGTGGTGTTTTCTTGATTGGTTAACACTCATAAATGAAGTAAGCTGATTATAAACTCTTCTCATTGAAGTATAAGTGCTTTGTGGTGTTTTCTTGAATGGTTATCACTCCGAAATGAAGTACTTTGATTAGAAACACTTCGCATAGAAGTATAAGTGCTTTGTGGTGTTTTCTTGATTGGTTACCACCCATAAATGAAGTACTTTGATCAGAAACACTTCTCATAGAAGCATAAATACTTTGTGGTGTTTTCTTGATTGGTTAACACTCATAAATGAAGTAAGCTGATTATAAACTCTTCTCATTGAAGTATAAGTGCTTTG
Organism: Eleocharis quinqueflora; assembly: GCA_964058865.1. Lineage (NCBI taxonomy): Eukaryota > Viridiplantae > Streptophyta > Magnoliopsida > Poales > Cyperaceae > Eleocharis > Eleocharis quinqueflora. The sequence goes on from CAXKVX010000328.1 coordinate 269,193, forward strand.
TGGTGTTTTCTTGAATGGTTATCACTCCGAAATGAAGTACTTTGATTAGAAACACTTCGCATAGAAGGATAAGTGCTTTGTGGTGTTTTCTTGATTGGTTACCACCCATAAATGAAGTACTTTGATCAGAAACACTTCTCATAGAAGCATAAATACTTTGTGGTGTTTTCTTGATTGGTTAACACTCATAAATGAAGTAAGCTGATTATAAACTCTTCTCATTGAAGTATAAGTGCTTTGTGGTGTTTTCTTGAATGGTTATCACTCCGAAATGAAGTACTTTGATTAGAAACACTTCGCATAGAAGTATAAGTGCTTTGTGGTGTTTTCTTGATTGGTTACCACCCATAAATGAAGTACTTTGATCAGAAACACTTCTCATAGAAGCATAAATACTTTGTGGTGTTTTCTTGATTGGTTAACACTCATAAATGAAGTAAGCTGATTAAAAACTCTTCTCATTGAAGTATAAGTGCTTTGTGGTGTTTTCTTGAATGGTTATCACCCCGAAATGAAGTGCTTTGATTAGAAACACTTCTCATAGAAGCATAAATACTTTCTGGTGTTTTCTTGAATGGTTGTCACCCACAAATGAAGTAATTTGATTAAAAACACGTCTCACAGAAGCATAAATACTTTATGGTGTTTTATTGATTGGTTATCACCCATAAATGAAGTACTCTGATTAGAAACACTTCGCATAGAAGTATAAGTGCTTTGTGGTGTTTTCTTGATTGGTTACCACCCATAAATGAAGTACTTTGATCAGAAACACTTCTCATAGAAGCATAAATACTTTGTGGTGTTTTCTTGATTGGTTAACACTCATAAATGAAGTAAGCTGATTATAAACTCTTCTCATTGAAGTATAAGTGCTTTGTGGTGTTTTCTTGAATGGTTATCACTCCGAAATGAAGTACTTTGATTAGAAACACTTCGCATAGAAGTATAAGTGCTTTGTGGTGTTTTCTTGATTGGTTACCACCCATAAATGAAGTACTGTGATGAGAAACACTTCTCATAGAAGCATAAATACTTTGTGGTGTTTTCTTGATTGGTTAACACTCATAAATGAAGTAAGCTGATTATAAACTCTTCTCATTGAAGTATAAGTGCTTTGTGGTGTTTTCTTGAATGGTTATCACTCCGAAATGAAGTACTTTGATTAGAAACACTTCGCATAGAAGTATAAGTGCTTTGTGGTGTTTTCTTGATTGGTTACCACCCATAAATGAAGTACTTTGATCAGAAACACTTCTCATAGAAGCATAAATACTTTATGGTGTTTTATTGATTGGTTGTCACCCATAAATGAAGTACTCCGATTAGAAACACTTCGCATAGAAGGATAAGTGTTTTGTGGTGTTTTCTTGAATGGTTGTCACCCACAAATGAAGTAATTTGATTAAAAACACGTCTCACAGAAGCATAAATACTTTATGGTGTTTTATTGATTGGTTATCACCCATAAATGAAGTACTCTGATTAGAAACACTTCGCATAGAAGTATAAGTGCTTTGTGGTGTTTTCTTGATTGGTTACCACCCATAAATGAAGTACTTTGATCAGAAACACTTCTCATAGAAGCATAAATAATTTGTGGTGTTTTCTTGATTGGTTAACACTCATAAATGAAGTAAGCTGATTATAAACTCTTCTCATTGAAGTATAAGTGCTTTGTGGTGTTTTCTTGAATGGTTATCACTCCGAAATGAAGTACTTTGATTAGAAACACTTCGCATAGAAGTATAAGTGCTTTGTGGTGTTTTCTTGATTGGTTACCACCCATAAATGAAGTACTTTGATTAGAAACACTTCTCATAGAAGCATAAATACTTTGTGGTGTTTTCTTGATTGGTTAACACTCATAAATGAAGTAAGCTGATTATAAACTCTTCTCATTGAAGTATAAGTGCTTTGTGGTGTTTTCTTGAATGTTTATCACCCCGAAATGAAGTACTTTGATTAGAAACACTTCCCATAGAAGTATAAGTGCTTTGTGGTGTTTTCTTGAATGCTTATCCCCCATAAAAGAAGTACTTTGATTAGAAACACTTCTCATAGATGCATAAATACTTTCTGGTTTTTTCTTGAATGGTTGTCACCCACAAATGAAGTAATTTGATTAAAAACACGTCTCACAGAAGCATAAATACTTTATGGTGTTTTATTGATTGGTTATCACCCATAAATGAAGTACTCTGATTAGAAACACTTCGCATAGAAGTATAAGTGCTTTGTGGTGTTTTCTTGATTGGTTACCACCCATAAATGAAGTACTTTGATCAGAAACACTTCTCATAGAAGCATAAATACTTTGTGGTGTTTTCTTGATTGGTTAACACTCATAAATGAAGTAAGCTGATTATAAACTCTTCTCATTGAAGTATAAGTGCTTTGTGGTGTTTTCTTGAATGGTTATCACTCCGAAATGAAGTACTTTGATTAGAAACACTTCGCATAGAAGTATAAGTGCTTTGTGGTGTTTTCTTGATTGGTTACCACCCATAAATGAAGTACTTTGATGAGAAACACTTCTCATAGAAGCATAAATACTTTGTGGTGTTTTCTTGATTGGTTAACACTCATAAATGAAGTAAGCTGATTATAAACTCTTCTCATTGAAGTATAAGTGCTTTGTGGTGTTTTCTTGAATGGTTATCACTCCGAAATGAAGTACTTTGATTAGAAACACTTCGCATAGAAGTATAAGTGCTTTGTGGTGTTTTCTTGATTGGTTACCACCCATAAATGAAGTACTTTGATCAGAAACACTTCTCATAGAAGCATAAATACTTTATGGTGTTTTATTGATTGGTTGTCACCCATAAATGAAGTACTCCGATTAGAAACACTTCGCATAGAAGGATAAGTGTTTTGTGGTGTTTTCTTGAATGGTTGTCACCCACAAATGAAGTAATTTGATTAAAAACACGTCTCACAGAAGCATAAATACTTTATGGTGTTTTATTGATTGGTTATCACCCATAAATGAAGTACTCTGATTAGAAACACTTCGCATAGAAGTATAAGTGCTTTGTGGTGTTTTCTTGATTGGTTACCACCCATAAATGAAGTACTTTGATCAGAAACACTTCTCATAGAAGCATAAATAATTTGTGGTGTTTTCTTGATTGGTTAACACTCATAAATGAAGTAAGCTGATTATAAACTCTTCTCATTGAAGTATAAGTGCTTTGTGGTGTTTTCTTGAATGGTTATCACTCCGAAATGAAGTACTTTGATTAGAAACACTTCGCATAGAAGTATAAGTGCTTTGTGGTGTTTTCTTGATTGGTTACCACCCATAAATGAAGTACTTTGATTAGAAACACTTCTCATAGAAGCATAAATACTTTGTGGTGTTTTCTTGATTGGTTAACACTCATAAATGAAGTAAGCTGATTATAAACTCTTCTCATTGAAGTATAAGTGCTTTGTGGTGTTTTCTTGAATGTTTATCACCCCGAAATGAAGTACTTTGATTAGAAACACTTCCCATAGAAGTATAAGTGCTTTGTGGTGTTTTCTTGAATGCTTATCCCCCATAAAAGAAGTACTTTGATTAGAAACACTTCTCATAGATGCATAAATACTTTCTGGTTTTTTCTTGAATGGTTGTCACCCACAAATGAAGTAATTTGATTAAAAACACGTCTCACAGAAGCATAAATACTTTATGGTGTTTTATTGATTGGTTATCACCCTTAAATGAAGTACTCTGATTAGAAACACTTCGCATAGAAGGATAAGTATTTTGTGGTGTTTTCTTGATTGGGTACCACCCATAAATGAAGTACTTTGATCAGAAACACTTCTCATGGAAGCATAAATACTTTGTGGTGTTTTCTTGATTGGTTAACACTCATAAATGAAGTAAGCTGATTATAAACTCTTCTCATTGAAGTATAAGTGCTTTGTGCTGTTTTCTTGAATGGTTATCACTCCGAAATGAAGTACTTTGATTAGAAACACTTCGCATAGAAGTATAAGTGCTTTGTGGTGTTTTCTTGATTGGTTACCACCCATAAATGAAGTACTTTGATCAGAAACACTTCTCATAGAAGCATAAATAATTTGTGGTGTTTTCTTGATTGGTTAACACTCATAAATGAAGTAAGCTGATTATAAACTCTTCTAATTAAAGTATAAGTGCTTTGTGGTGTTTTCTTGAATGGTTATCACCCCGAAATGAAGTACTTTGATTAGAAACACTTCGCATAGAAGTATAAGTGCTTTGTGGTGTTTTCTTGATTGGTTACCACCCATAAATGAAGTACTTTGATCAGAAACACTTCTCATAGAAGCATAAATAATTTGTGGTGTTTTCTTGATTGGTTAACACTCATAAATGAAGTAAGCTGATTATAAACTCTTCTCATCGAAGTATAAGTGCTTTGTGGTGTTTTCTTGAATGGTTATCACCCCGAAATGAAGTACTTTGATTAGAATCATTTCCCATAGAAGTATAAGTGCTATGTGGTGTTTTCTTTAATGTTTATCCTCCATAAAAGAAGTACTTTGATTATAAACACTTCTCATAGAAGCATAAATACTTTGTGGTGTTTTCTTGATTGGTTAACACTCATAAATGAAGTAAGCTGATTATAAACTCTTCTCATTGAAGTATAAGTGCTTTGTGGTGTTTTCTTGAATGGTTATCACTCCGAAATGAAGTACTTTGATTAGAAACACTTCGCATAGAAGTATAAGTGCTTTGTGGTGTTTTCTTGATTGGTTACCACCCATAAATGAAGTACTTTGATCAGAAACACTTCTCATAGAAGCATAAATACTTTGTGGTGTTTTCTTGATTGGTTAACACTCATAAATGAAGTAAGCTGATTATAAACTCTTCTCATTGAAGTATAAGTGCTTTGTGGTGTTTTCTTGAATGGTTATCACTCCGAAATGAAGTACTTTGATTAGAAACACTTCGCATAGAAGTATAAGTGCTTTGTGGTGTTTTCTTGATTGGTTACCACCCATAAATGAAGTACTTTGATCAGAAACACTTCTCATAGAAGCATAAATACTTTGTGGTGTTTTCTTGATTGGTTAACACTCATAAATGAAGTAAGCTGATTATAAACTCTTCTCATTGAAGTATAAGTGCTTTGTGGTGTTTTCTTGAATGGTTATCACTCCGAAATGAAGTACTTTGATTAGAAACACTTCGCATAGAAGTATAAGTGCTTTGTGGTGTTTTCTTGATTGGTTACCACCCATAAATGAAGTACTTTGATCAGAAACACTTCTCATAGAAGCATAAATACTTTGTGGTGTTTTCTTGATTGGTTAACACTCATAAATGAAGTAAGCTGATTAAAAACTCTTCTCATTGAAGTATAAGTGCTTTGTGGTGTTTTCTTGAATGGTTATCACCCCGAAATGAAGTGCTTTGATTAGAAACACTTCTCATAGAAGCATAAATACTTTCTGGTGTTTTCTTGAATGGTTGTCACCCACAAATGAAGTAATTTGATTAAAAACACGTCTCACAGAAGCATAAATACTTTATGGTGTTTTATTGATTGGTTATCACCCATAAATGAAGTACTCTGATTAGAAACACTTCGCATAGAAGTATAAGTGCTTTGTGGTGTTTTCTTGATTGGTTACCACCCATAAATGAAGTACTTTGATCAGAAACACTTCTCATAGAAGCATAAATACTTTGTGGTGTTTTCTTGATTGGTTAACACTCATAAATGAAGTAAGCTGATTATAAACTCTTCTCATTGAAGTATAAGTGCTTTGTGGTGTTTTCTTGAATGGTTATCACTCCGAAATGAAGTACTTTGATTAGAAACACTTCGCATAGAAGTATAAGTGCTTTGTGGTGTTTTCTTGATTGGTTACCACCCATAAATGAAGTACTTTGATGAGAAACACTTCTCATAGAAGCATAAATACTTTGTGGTGTTTTCTTGATTGGTTAACACTCATAAATGAAGTAAGCTGATTATAAACTCTTCTCATTGAAGTATAAGTGCTTTGTGGTGTTTTCTTGAATGGTTATCACTCCGAAATGAAGTACTTTGATTAGAAACACTTCGCATAGAAGTATAAGTGCTTTGTGGTGTTTTCTTGATTGGTTACCACCCATAAATGAAGTACTTTGATCAGAAACACTTCTCATAGAAGCATAAATACTTTATGGTGTTTTATTGATTGGTTGTCACCCATAAATGAAGTACTCCGATTAGAAACACTTCGCATAGAAGGATAAGTGTTTTGTGGTGTTTTCTTGAATGGTTGTCACCCACAAATGAAGTAATTTGATTAAAAACACGTCTCACAGAAGCATAAATACTTTATGGTGTTTTATTGATTGGTTATCACCCATAAATGAAGTACTCTGATTAGAAACACTTCGCATAGAAGTATAAGTGCTTTGTGGTGTTTTCTTGATTGGTTACCACCCATAAATGAAGTACTTTGATCAGAAACACTTCTCATAGAAGCATAAATACTTAATGGTGTTTTCTTGATTGGTTAACACTCATAAATGAAGTAAGCTGATTATAAACTCTTCTCATTGAAGTATAAGTGCTTTGTGGTGTTTTCTTGAATGGTTATCACTCCGAAATGAAGTACTTTGATTAGAAACACTTCGCATAGAAGTATAAGTGCTTTGTGGTGTTTTCTTGATTGGTTACCACCCATAAATGAAGTACTTTGATTAGAAACACTTCTCATAGAAGCATAAATACTTTGTGGTGTTTTCTTGATTGGTTAACACTCATAAATGAAGTAAGCTGATTATAAACTCTTCTCATTGAAGTATAAGTGCTTTGTGGTGTTTTCTTGAATGTTTATCACCCCGAAATGAAGTACTTTGATTAGAAACACTTCCCATAGAAGTATAAGTGCTTTGTGGTGTTTTCTTGAATGCTTATCCCCCATAAAAGAAGTACTTTGATTAGAAACACTTCTCATAGATGCATAAATACTTTCTGGTTTTTTCTTGAATGGTTGTCACCCACAAATGAAGTAATTTGATTAAAAACACGTCTCACAGAAGCATAAATACTTTATGGTGTTTTATTGATTGGTTATCACCCTTAAATGAAGTACTCTGATTAGAAACACTTCGCATAGAAGGATAAGTATTTTGTGGTGTTTTCTTGATTGGGTACCACCCATAAATGAAGTACTTTGATCAGAAACACTTCTCATGGAAGCATAAATACTTTGTGGTGTTTTCTTGATTGGTTAACACTCATAAATGAAGTAAGCTGATTATAAACTCTTCTCATTGAAGTATAAGTGCTTTGTGCTGTTTTCTTGAATGGTTATCACTCCGAAATGAAGTACTTTGATTAGAAACACTTCGCATAGAAGTATAAGTGCTTTGTGGTGTTTTCTTGATTGGTTACCACCCATAAATGAAGTACTTTGATCAGAAACACTTCTCATAGAAGCATAAATAATTTGTGGTGTTTTCTTGATTGGTTAACACTCATAAATGAAGTAAGCTGATTATAAACTCTTCTCATCGAAGTATAAGTGCTTTGTGGTGTTTTCTTGAATGGTTATCACCCCGAAATGAAGTACTTTGATTAGAATCATTTCCCATAGAAGTATAAGTGCTATGTGGTGTTTTCTTTAATGTTTATCCTCCATAAAAGAAGTACTTTGATTATAAACACTTCTCATAGAAGCATAAATACTTTGTGGTGTTTTCTTGATTGGTTAACACTCATAAATGAAGTAAGCTGATTATAAACTCTTCTCATTGAAGTATAAGTGCTTTGTGGTGTTTTCTTGAATGGTTATCACTCCGAAATGAAGTACTTTGATTAGAAACACTTCGCATAGAAGTATAAGTGCTTTGTGGTGTTTTCTTGATTGGTTACCACCCATAAATGAAGTACTTTGATCAGAAACACTTCTCATAGAAGCATAAATACTTTGTGGTGTTTTCTTGATTGGTTAACACTCATAAATGAAGTAAGCTGATTATAAACTCTTCTCATTGAAGTATAAGTGCTTTGTGGTGTTTTCTTGAATGGTTATCACTCCGAAATGAAGTACTTTGATTAGAAACACTTCGCATAGAAGTATAAGTGCTTTGTGGTGTTTTCTTGATTGGTTACCACCCATAAATGAAGTACTTTGATCAGAAACACTTCTCATAGAAGCATAAATACTTTGTGGTGTTTTCTTGATTGGTTAACACTCATAAATGAAGTAAGCTGATTATAAACTCTTCTCATTGAAGTATAAGTGCTTTGTGGTGTTTTCTTGAATGGTTATCACTCCGAAATGAAGTACTTTGATTAGAAACACTTCGCATAGAAGTATAAGTGCTTTGTGGTGTTTTCTTGATTGGTTACCACCCATAAATGAAGTACTTTGATCAGAAACACTTCTCATAGAAGCATAAATACTTTGTGGTGTTTTCTTGATTGGTTAACACTCATAAATGAAGTAAGCTGATTAAAAACTCTTCTCATTGAAGTATAAGTGCTTTGTGGTGTTTTCTTGAATGGTTATCACCCCGAAATGAAGTGCTTTGATTAGAAACACTTCTCATAGAAGCATAAATACTTTCTGGTGTTTTCTTGAATGGTTGTCACCCACAAATGAAGTAATTTGATTAAAAACACGTCTCACAGAAGCATAAATACTTTATGGTGTTTTATTGATTGGTTATCACCCATAAATGAAGTACTCTGATTAGAAACACTTCGCATAGAAGTATAAGTGCTTTGTGGTGTTTTCTTGATTGGTTACCACCCATAAATGAAGTACTTTGATCAGAAACACTTCTCATAGAAGCATAAATACTTTGTGGTGTTTTCTTGATTGGTTAACACTCATAAATGAAGTAAGCTGATTATAAACTCTTCTCATTGAAGTATAAGTGCTTTGTGGTGTTTTCTTGAATGGTTATCACTCCGAAATGAAGTACTTTGATTAGAAACACTTCGCATAGAAGTATAAGTGCTTTGTGGTGTTTTCTTGATTGGTTACCACCCATAAATGAAGTACTTTGATGAGAAACACTTCTCATAGAAGCATAAATACTTTGTGGTGTTTTCTTGATTGGTTAACACTCATAAATGAAGTAAGCTGATTATAAACTCTTCTCATTGAAGTATAAGTGCTTTGTGGTGTTTTCTTGAATGGTTATCACTCCGAAATGAAGTACTTTGATTAGAAACACTTCGCATAGAAGTATAAGTGCTTTGTGGTGTTTTCTTGATTGGTTACCACCCATAAATGAAGTACTTTGATCAGAAACACTTCTCATAGAAGCATAAATACTTTATGGTGTTTTATTGATTGGTTGTCACCCATAAATGAAGTACTCCGATTAGAAACACTTCGCATAGAAGGATAAGTGTTTTGTGGTGTTTTCTTGAATGGTTGTCACCCACAAATGAAGTAATTTGATTAAAAACACGTCTCACAGAAGCATAAATACTTTATGGTGTTTTATTGATTGGTTATCACCCATAAATGAAGTACTCTGATTAGAAACACTTCGCATAGAAGTATAAGTGCTTTGTGGTGTTTTCTTGATTGGTTACCACCCATAAATGAAGTACTTTGATCAGAAACACTTCTCATAGAAGCATAAATACTTAATGGTGTTTTCTTGATTGGTTAACACTCATAAATGAAGTAAGCTGATTATAAACTCTTCTCATTGAAGTATAAGTGCTTTGTGGTGTTTTCTTGAATGGTTATCACTCCGAAATGAAGTACTTTGATTAGAAACACTTCGCATAGAAGTATAAGTGCTTTGTGGTGTTTTCTTGATTGGTTACCACCCATAAATGAAGTACTTTGATTAGAAACACTTCTCATAGAAGCATAAATACTTTGTGGTGTTTTCTTGATTGGTTAACACTCATAAATGAAGTAAGCTGATTATAAACTCTTCTCATTGAAGTATAAGTGCTTTGTGGTGTTTTCTTGAATGTTTATCACCCCGAAATGAAGTACTTTGATTAGAAACACTTCCCATAGAAGTATAAGTGCTTTGTGGTGTTTTCTTGAATGCTTATCCCCCATAAAAGAAGTACTTTGATTAGAAACACTTCTCATAGATGCATAAATACTTTCTGGTTTTTTCTTGAATGGTTGTCACCCACAAATGAAGTAATTTGATTAAAAACACGTCTCACAGAAGCATAAATACTTTATGGTGTTTTATTGATTGGTTATCACCCTTAAATGAAGTACTCTGATTAGAAACACTTCGCATAGAAGGATAAGTATTTTGTGGTGTTTTCTTGATTGGGTACCACCCATCAATGAAGTACTTTGATCAGAAACACTTCTCATGGAAGCATAAATACTTTGTGGTGTTTTCTTGATTGGTTAACACTCATAAATGAAGTAAGCTGATTATAAACTCTTCTCATTGAAGTATAAGTGCTTTGTGCTGTTTTCTTGAATGGTTATCACTCCGAAATGAAGTACTTTGATTAGAAACACTTCGCATAGAAGTATAAGTGCTTTGTGGTGTTTTCTTGATTGGTTACCACCCATAAATGAAGTACTTTGATCAGAAACACTTCTCATAGAAGCATAAATAATTTGTGGTGTTTTCTTGATTGGTTAACACTCATAAATGAAGTAAGCTGATTATAAACTCTTCTAATTAAAGTATAAGTGCTTTGTGGTGTTTTCTTGAATGGTTATCACCCCGAAATGAAGTACTTTGATTAGAAACACTTCGCAGAGAAGTATAAGTGCTTTGTGGTGTTTTCTTGATTGGTTACCACCCATAAATGAAGTACTTTGATCAGAAACACTTCTCATAGAAGCATAAATAATTTGTGGTGTTTTCTTGATTGGTTAACACTCATAAATGAAGTAAGCTGATTATAAACTCTTCTCATCGAAGTATAAGTGCTTTGTGGTGTTTTCTTGAATGGTTATCACCCCGAAATGAAGTACTTTGATTAGAATCATTTCCCATAGAAGTATAAGTGCTATGTGGTGTTTTCTTTAATGTTTATCCTCCATAAAAGAAGTACTTTGATTATAAACACTTCTCATAGAAGCATAAATACTTTGTGGTGTTTTCTTGATTGGTTAACACTCATAAATGAAGTAAGCTGATTATAAACTCTTCTCATTGAAGTATAAGTGCTTTGTGGTGTTTTCTTGAATGGTTATCACTCCGAAATGAAGTACTTTGATTAGAAACACTTCGCATAGAAGTATAAGTGCTTTGTGGTGTTTTCTTGATTGGTTACCACCCATAAATGAAGTACTTTGATCAGAAACACTTCTCATAGAAGCATAAATACTTTGTGGTGTTTTCTTGATTGGTTAACACTCATAAATGAAGTAAGCTGATTATAAACTCTTCTCATTGAAGTATAAGTGCTTTGTGGTGTTTTCTTGAATGGTTATCACCCCGAAATGAAGTACTTTGATTAGAAACACTTCCCATAGAAGTATAAGTGTTTTGTGGTGTTTTCTTGAATGCTTATCCCCCATAAAAGAAGTACTTTGATTAGAAACACTTCTCATAGAAGCATAAATACTTTGTGGTGTTTTCTTGATTGGTTAACACTCATAAATGAAGTAAGCTGATTATAAACTCTTCTCATTGAAGTATAAGTGCTTTGTGGTGTTTTCTTGAATGGTTATCACCCCGAAATGAAGTACTTTGATTAGAAACACTTCGCATAGAAGTATAAGTGCTTTGTGGTGTTTTCTTGATTGGTTACCACCCATAAATGAAGTACTTTGATTAGAAACAATTCTCATAGAAGCATAAATACTTTGTGGTGTTTTCTTGATTGGTTAACACTCATAAATGAAGTAAGCTGATTATAAACTCTTCTCATTGAAGTATAAGTGCTTTGTGGTGTTTTCTTGAATGGTTATCACTCCGAAATGAAGTACTTTGATTAGAAACACTTCGCATAGAAGTATAAGTGCTTTGTGGTGTTTTCTTGATTGGTTACCACCCATAAATGAAGTACTTTGATCAGAAACACTTCTCATAGAAGCATAAATACTTTGTGGTGTTTTCTTGATTGGTTAACACTCATAAATGAAGTAAGCTGATTATAAACTCTTCTCATTGAAGTATAAGTGCTTTGTGGTGTTTTCTTGATTGGTTACCACCCATAAATGAAGTACTTTGATCAGAAACACTTCTCATAGAAGCATAAATACTTTGTGGTGTTTTATTGATTGGTTAACACTCATAAATGAAGTAAGCTGATTATAAACTCTTCTCATTGAAGTATAAGTGCTTTGTGGTGTTTTCTTGAATGGTTATCACCCCGAAATGAAGAACTTTGATTAGAAACACTTCGCATAGAAGTATAAGTGCTTTGTGGTGTTTTCTTGATTGGTTACCACCCACAAATGAAGTACTTTGATTAGAAACACTTCTCATAGAAGCATAAATACTTTGTGGTGTTTTCTTGATTGGTTAACACTCATAAATGAAGTAAGCTGATTATAAACTCTTCTCATTGAAGTATAAGTGCTTTGTGGTGTTTTCTTGAATGGTTATCACCCCGAAAGGAAGTACTTTGATTAGAAACACTTCCCATAGAAGTATAAGTGCTTTGTGGTGTTTTCTTGAATGCTTATCCCCCATAAAAGAAGTGCTTTGATTAGAAACACTTCTCATAGAAGCATAAATACTTTCTGGTGTTTTCTTGAATGGTTGTCACCCACAAATGAAGTAATTTGATTAAAAACACGACTCACAGAAGCATAAATACTTTATGGTGTTTTATTGATTGGTTATCACCCATAAATGAAGTACTCTGATTAGAAACACTTCGCATAGAAGTATAAGTGCTTTGTGGTGTTTTCTTGATTGGTTACCACCCATAAATGAAGTACTTTGATCAGAAACACTTCTCATAGAAGCATAAATACTTTGTGGTGTTTTCTTGATTGGTTAACACTCATAAATGAAGTAAGCTGATTATAAACTCTTCTCATTGAAGTATAAGTGCTTTGTGGTGTTTTCTTGAATGGTTATCACTCCGAAATGAAGTACTTTGATTAGAAACACTTCGCATAGAAGTATAAGTGCTTTGTGGTGTTTTCTTGATTGGTTACCACCCATAAATGAAGTACTTTGATCAGAAACACTTCTCATAGAAGCATAAATACTTTGTGGTGTTTTCTTGATTGGTTAACACTCATAAATGAAGTAAGCTGATTAAAAACTCTTCTCATTGAAGTATAAGTGCTTTGTGGTGTTTTCTTGAATGGTTATCACCCCGAAATGAAGTGCTTTGATTAGAAACACTTCTCATAGAAGCATAAATACTTTCTGGTGTTTTCTTGAATGGTTACCACCCATAAATGAAGTACTTTGATCAGAAACACTTCTCATAGAAGCATAAATACTTTGTGGTGTTTTCTTGATTGGTTAACACTCATAAATGAAGTAAGCTGATTATAAACTCTTCTCATTGAAGTATAAGTGCTTTGTGGTGTTTTCTTGAATGGTTATCACTCCGAAATGAAGTACTTTGATTAGAAACACTTCGCATAGAAGTATAAGTGCTTTGTGGTGTTTTCTTGATTGGTTACCACCCATAAATGAAGTACTTTGATGAGAAACACTTCTCATAGAAGCATAAATACTTTGTGGTGTTTTCTTGATTGGTTAACACTCATAAATGAAGTAAGCTGATTATAAACTCTTCTCATTGAAGTATAAGTGCTTTGTGGTGTTTTCTTGAATGGTTATCACTCCGAAATGAAGTACTTTGATTAGAAACACTTCGCATAGAAGTATAAGTGCTTTGTGGTGTTTTCTTGATTGGTTACCACCCATAAATGAAGTACTTTGATGAGAAACACTTCTCATAGAAGCATAAATACTTTGTGGTGTTTTCTTGATTGGTTAACACTCATAAATGAAGTAAGCTGATTATAAACTCTTCTCATTGAAGTATAAGTGCTTTGTGGTGTTTTCTTGAATGGTTATCACTCCGAAATGAAGTACTTTGATTAGAAACACTTCGCATAGAAGTATAAGTGCTTTGTGGTGTTTTCTTGATTGGTTACCACCCATAAATGAAGTACTTTGATCAGAAACACTTCTCATAGAAGCATAAATACTTTATGGTGTTTTATTGATTGGTTGTCACCCATAAATGAAGTACTCCGATTAGAAACACTTCGCATAGAAGGATAAGTGTTTTGTGGTGTTTTCTTGAATGGTTGTCACCCACAAATGAAGTAATTTGATTAAAAACACGTCTCACAGAAGCATAAATACTTTATGGTGTTTTATTGATTGGTTATCACCCATAAATGAAGTACTCTGATTAGAAACACTTCGCATAGAAGTATAAGTGCTTTGTGGTGTTTTCTTGATTGGTTACCACCCATAAATGAAGTACTTTGATCAGAAACACTTCTCATAGAAGCATAAATACTTTGTGGTGTTTTCTTGATTGGTTAACACTCATAAATGAAGTAAGCTGATTATAAACTCTTCTCATTGAAGTATAAGTGCTTTGTGGTGTTTTCTTGAATGGTTATCACTCCGAAATGAAGTACTTTGATTAGAAACACTTCGCATAGAAGTATAAGTGCTTTGTGGTGTTTTCTTGATTGGTTACCACCCATAAATGAAGTACTTTGATTAGAAACACTTCTCATAGAAGCATAAATACTTTGTGGTGTTTTCTTGATTGGTTAACACTCATAAATGAAGTAAGCTGATTATAAACTCTTCTCATTGAAGTATAAGTGCTTTGTGGTGTTTTCTTGAATGTTTATCACCCCGAAATGAAGTACTTTGATTAGAAACACTTCCCATAGAAGTATAAGTGCTTTGTGGTGTTTTCTTGAATGCTTATCCCCCATAAAAGAAGTACTTTGATTAGAAACACTTCTCATAGATGCATAAATACTTTCTGGTTTTTTCTTGAATGGTTGTCACCCACAAATGAAGTAATTTGATTAAAAACACGTCTCACAGAAGCATAAATACTTTATGGTGTTTTATTGATTGGTTATCACCCTTAAATGAAGTACTCTGATTAGAAACACTTCGCATAGAAGGATAAGTATTTTGTGGTGTTTTCTTGATTGGGTACCACCCATAAATGAAGTACTTTGATCAGAAACACTTCTCATGGAAGCATAAATACTTTGTGGTGTTTTCTTGATTGGTTAACACTCATAAATGAAGTAAGCTGATTATAAACTCTTCTCATTGAAGTATAAGTGCTTTGTGCTGTTTTCTTGAATGGTTATCACTCCGAAATGAAGTACTTTGATTAGAAACACTTCGCATAGAAGTATAAGTGCTTTGTGGTGTTTTCTTGATTGGTTACCACCCATAAATGAAGTACTTTGATCAGAAACACTTCTCATAGAAGCATAAATAATTTGTGGTGTTTTCTTGATTGGTTAACACTCATAAATGAAGTAAGCTGATTATAAACTCTTCTAATTAAAGTATAAGTGCTTTGTGGTGTTTTCTTGAATGGTTATCACCCCGAAATGAAGTACTTTGATTAGAAACACTTCGCAGAGAAGTATAAGTGCTTTGTGGTGTTTTCTTGATTGGTTACCACCCATAAATGAAGTACTTTGATCAGAAACACTTCTCATAGAAGCATAAATAATTTGTGGTGTTTTCTTGATTGGTTAACACTCATAAATGAAGTAAGCTGATTATAAACTCTTCTCATCGAAGTATAAGTGCTTTGTGGTGTTTTCTTGAATGGTTATCACCCCGAAATGAAGTACTTTGATTAGAATCATTTCCCATAGAAGTATAAGTGCTATGTGGTGTTTTCTTTAATGTTTATCCTCCATAAAAGAAGTACTTTGATTATAAACACTTCTCATAGAAGCATAAATACTTTGTGGTGTTTTCTTGATTGGTTAACACTCATAAATGAAGTAAGCTGATTATAAACTCTTCTCATTGAAGTATAAGTGCTTTGTGGTGTTTTCTTGAATGGTTATCACTCCGAAATGAAGTACTTTGATTAGAAACACTTCGCATAGAAGTATAAGTGCTTTGTGGTGTTTTCTTGATTGGTTACCACCCATAAATGAAGTACTTTGATCAGAAACACTTCTCATAGAAGCATAAATACTTTGTGGTGTTTTCTTGATTGGTTAACACTCATAAATGAAGTAAGCTGATTATAAACTCTTCTCATTGAAGTATAAGTGCTTTGTGGTGTTTTCTTGAATGGTTATCACTCCGAAATGAAGTACTTTGATTAGAAACACTTCGCATAGAAGTATAAGTGCTTTGTGGTGTTTTCTTGATTGGTTACCACCCATAAATGAAGTACTTTGATTAGAAACACTTCTCATAGAAGCATAAATACTTTGTGGTGTTTTCTTGATTGGTTAACACTCATAAATGAAGTAAGCTGATTATAAACTCTTCTCATTGAAGTATAAGTGCTTTATGGTGTTTTCTTGAATGGTTATCACTCCGAAATGAAGTACTTTGATTAGAAACACTTCGCATAGAAGTATAAGTGCTTTGTGGTGTTTTCTTGATTGGTTACCACCCATAAATGAAGTACTTTGATCAGAAACACTTCTCATAGAAGCATAAATACTTTGTGGTGTTTTCTTGATTGGTTAACACTCATAAATGAAGTAAGCTGATTATAAACTCTTCTCATTGAAGTATAAGTGCTTTGTGGTGTTTTCTTGAATGGTTATCACCCCGAAATGAAGTACTTTGATTAGAAACACTTCGCATAGAAGTATAAGTGCTTTGTGGTGTTTTCTTGATTGGTTACCACCCATAAATGAAGTACTTTGATTAGAAACAATTCTCATAGAAGCATAAATACTTTGTGGTGTTTTCTTGATTGGTTAACACTCATAAATGAAGTAAGCTGATTATAAACTCTTCTCATTGAAGTATAAGTGCTTTGTGGTGTTTTCTTGAATGGTTATCACTCCGAAATGAAGTACTTTGATTAGAAACACTTCGCATAGAAGTATAAGTGCTTTGTGGTGTTTTCTTGATTGGTTACCACCCATAAATGAAGTACTTTGATCAGAAACACTTCTCATAGAAGCATAAATACTTTGTGGTGTTTTCTTGATTGGTTAACACTCATAAATGAAGTAAGCTGATTATAAACTCTTCTCATTGAAGTATAAGTGCTTTGTGGTGTTTTCTTGATTGGTTACCACCCATAAATGAAGTACTTTGATCAGAAACACTTCTCATAGAAGCATAAATACTTTGTGGTGTTTTATTGATTGGTTAACACTCATAAATGAAGTAAGCTGATTATAAACTCTTCTCATTGAAGTATAAGTGCTTTGTGGTGTTTTCTTGAATGGTTATCACCCCGAAATGAAGAACTTTGATTAGAAACACTTCGCATAGAAGTATAAGTGCTTTGTGGTGTTTTCTTGATTGGTTACCACCCACAAATGAAGTACTTTGATTAGAAACACTTCTCATAGAAGCATAAATACTTTGTGGTGTTTTCTTGATTGGTTAACACTCATAAATGAAGTAAGCTGATTATAAACTCTTCTCATTGAAGTATAAGTGCTTTGTGGTGTTTTCTTGAATGGTTATCACCCCGAAAGGAAGTACTTTGATTAGAAACACTTCCCATAGAAGTATAAGTGCTTTGTGGTGTTTTCTTGAATGCTTATCCCCCATAAAAGAAGTGCTTTGATTAGAAACACTTCTCATAGAAGCATAAATACTTTCTGGTGTTTTCTTGAATGGTTGTCACCCACAAATGAAGTAATTTGATTAAAAACACGACTCACAGAAGCATAAATACTTTATGGTGTTTTATTGATTGGTTATCACCCATAAATGAAGTACTCTGATTAGAAACACTTCGCATAGAAGTATAAGTGCTTTGTGGTGTTTTCTTGATTGGTTACCACCCATAAATGAAGTACTTTGATCAGAAACACTTCTCATAGAAGCATAAATACTTTGTGGTGTTTTCTTGATTGGTTAACACTCATAAATGAAGTAAGCTGATTATAAACTCTTCTCATTGAAGTATAAGTGCTTTGTGGTGTTTTCTTGAATGGTTATCACTCCGAAATGAAGTACTTTGATTAGAAACACTTCGCATAGAAGTATAAGTGCTTTGTGGTGTTTTCTTGATTGGTTACCACCCATAAATGAAGTACTTTGATCAGAAACACTTCTCATAGAAGCATAAATACTTTGTGGTGTTTTCTTGATTGGTTAACACTCATAAATGAAGTAAGCTGATTAAAAACTCTTCTCATTGAAGTATAAGTGCTTTGTGGTGTTTTCTTGAATGGTTATCACCCCGAAATGAAGTGCTTTGATTAGAAACACTTCTCATAGAAGCATAAATACTTTCTGGTGTTTTCTTGAATGGTTGTCACCCACAAATGAAGTAATTTGATTAAAAACACGTCTCACAGAAGCATAAATACTTTATGGTGTTTTATTGATTGGTTATCACCCATAAATGAAGTACTCTGATTAGAAACACTTCGCATAGAAGTATAAGTGCTTTGTGGTGTTTTCTTGATTGGTTACCACCCATAAATGAAGTACTTTGATCAGAAACACTTCTCATAGAAGCATAAATACTTTGTGGTGTTTTCTTGATTGGTTAACACTCATAAATGAAGTAAGCTGATTATAAACTCTTCTCATTGAAGTATAAGTGCTTTGTGGTGTTTTCTTGAATGGTTATCACTCCGAAATGAAGTACTTTGATTAGAAACACTTCGCATAGAAGTATAAGTGCTTTGTGGTGTTTTCTTGATTGGTTACCACCCATAAATGAAGTACTTTGATCAGAAACACTTCTCATAGAAGCATAAATACTTTGTGGTGTTTTCTTGATTGGTTAACACTCATAAATGAAGTAAGCTGATTATAAACTCTTCTCATTGAAGTATAAGTGCTTTGTGGTGTTTTCTTGAATGGTTATCACTCCGAAATGAAGTACTTTGATTAGAAACACTTCGCATAGAAGTATAAGTGCTTTGTGGTGTTTTCTTGATTGGTTACCACCCATAAATGAAGTACTTTGATCAGAAACACTTCTCATAGAAGCATAAATACTTTATGGTGTTTTATTGATTGGTTGTCACCCATAAATGAAGTACTCCGATTAGAAACACTTCGCATAGAAGGATAAGTGTTTTGTGGTGTTTTCTTGAATGGTTGTCACCCACAAATGAAGTAATTTGATTAAAAACACGTCTCACAGAAGCATAAATACTTTATGGTGTTTTATTGATTGGTTATCACCCATAAATGAAGTACTCTGATTAGAAACACTTCGCATAGAAGTATAAGTGCTTTGTGGTGTTTTCTTGATTGGTTACCACCCATAAATGAAGTACTTTGATCAGAAACACTTCTCATAGAAGCATAAATACTTTGTGGTGTTTTCTTGATTGGTTAACACTCATAAATGAAGTAAGCTGATTATAAACTCTTCTCATTGAAGTATAAGTGCTTTGTGGTGTTTTCTTGAATGGTTATCACTCCGAAATGAAGTACTTTGATTAGAAACACTTCGCATAGAAGTATAAGTGCTTTGTGGTGTTTTCTTGATTGGTTACCACCCATAAATGAAGTACTTTGATTAGAAACACTTCTCATAGAAGCATAAATACTTTGTGGTGTTTTCTTGATTGGTTAACACTCATAAATGAAGTAAGCTGATTATAAACTCTTCTCATTGAAGTATAAGTGCTTTGTGGTGTTTTCTTGAATGTTTATCACCCCGAAATGAAGTACTTTGATTAGAAACACTTCCCATAGAAGTATAAGTGCTTTGTGGTGTTTTCTTGAATGCTTATCCCCCATAAAAGAAGTACTTTGATTAGAAACACTTCTCATAGATGCATAAATACTTTCTGGTTTTTTCTTGAATGGTTGTCACCCACAAATGAAGTAATTTGATTAAAAACACGTCTCACAGAAGCATAAATACTTTATGGTGTTTTATTGATTGGTTATCACCCTTAAATGAAGTACTCTGATTAGAAACACTTCGCATAGAAGGATAAGTATTTTGTGGTGTTTTCTTGATTGGTTACCACCCATAAATGAAGTACTTTGATCAGAAACACTTCTCATGGAAGCATAAATACTTTGTGGTGTTTTCTTGATTGGTTAACACTCATAAATGAAGTAAGCTGATTATAAACTCTTCTCATTGAAGTATAAGTGCTTTGTGCTGTTTTCTTGAATGGTTATCACTCCGAAATGAAGTACTTTGATTAGAAACACTTCGCATAGAAGTATAAGTGCTTTGTGGTGTTTTCTTGATTGGTTACCACCCATAAATGAAGTACTTTGATCAGAAACACTTCTCATAGAAGCATAAATAATTTGTGGTGTTTTCTTGATTGGTTAACACTCATAAATGAAGTAAGCTGATTATAAACTCTTCTAATTAAAGTATAAGTGCTTTGTGGTGTTTTCTTGAATGGTTATCACCCCGAAATGAAGTACTTTGATTAGAAACACTTCGCATAGAAGTATAAGTGCTTTGTGGTGTTTTCTTGATTGGTTACCACCCATAAATGAAGTACTTTGATCAGAAACACTTCTCATAGAAGCATAAATAATTTGTGGTGTTTTCTTGATTGGTTAACACTCATAAATGAAGTAAGCTGATTATAAACTCTTCTCATCGAAGTATAAGTGCTTTGTGGTGTTTTCTTGAATGCTTATCACCCCGAAATGAAGTACTTTGATTAGAATCATTTCCCATAGAAGTATAAGTGCTATGTGGTGTTTTCTTTAATGTTTATCCTCCATAAAAGAAGTACTTTGATTATAAACACTTCTCATAGAAGCATAAATACTTTGTGGTGTTTTCTTGATTGGTTAACACTCATAAATGAAGTAAGCTGATTATAAACTCTTCTCATTGAAGTATAAGTGCTTTGTGGTGTTTTCTTGAATGGTTATCACTCCGAAATGAAGTACTTTGATTAGAAACACTTCGCATAGAAGTATAAGTGCTTTGTGGTGTTTTCTTGATTGGTTACCACCCATAAATGAAGTACTTTGATCAGAAACACTTCTCATAGAAGCATAAATACTTTGTGGTGTTTTCTTGATTGGTTAACACTCATAAATGAAGTAAGCTGATTATAAACTCTTCTCATTGAAGTATAAGTGCTTTGTGGTGTTTTCTTGAATGGTTATCACTCCGAAATGAAGTACTTTGATTAGAAACACTTCGCATAGAAGTATAAGTGCTTTGTGGTGTTTTCTTGATTGGTTACCACCCATAAATGAAGTACTTTGATTAGAAACACTTCTCATAGAAGCATAAATACTTTGTGGTGTTTTCTTGATTGGTTAACACTCATAAATGAAGTAAGCTGATTATAAACTCTTCTCATTGAAGTATAAGTGCTTTGTGGTGTTTTCTTGAATGGTTATCACTCCGAAATGAAGTACTTTGATTAGAAACACTTCGCATAGAAGTATAAGTGCTTTGTGGTGTTTTCTTGATTGGTTACCACCCATAAATGAAGTACTTTGATCAGAAACACTTCTCATAGAAGCATAAATACTTTGTGGTGTTTTCTTGATTGGTTAACACTCATAAATGAAGTAAGCTGATTATAAACTCTTCTCATTGAAGTATAAGTGCTTTGTGGTGTTTTCTTGAATGGTTATCACCCCGAAATGAAGTACTTTGATTAGAAACACTTCGCATAGAAGTATAAGTGCTTTGTGGTGTTTTCTTGATTGGTTACCACCCATAAATGAAGTACTTTGATTAGAAACACTTCTCATAGAAGCATAAATACTTTGTGGTGTTTTCTTGATTGGTTAACACTCATAAATGAACTAAGCTGATTATAAACTCTTCTCATTGAAGTATAAGTGCTTTGTGGTGTTTTCTTGAATGGTTATCACCCCGAAATGAAGTACTTTGATTAGAAACACTTCGCATAGAAGTATAAGTGCTTTGTGGTGTTTTCTTGAATGCTTATCCCCCATAAAAGAAGTGCTTTGATTAGAAACACTTCTCATAGATGCATAAATACTTTCTGGTGTTTTCTTGATTGGTTAACACTCATAAATGAAGTAAGCTGATTATAAACTCTTCTCATTGAAGTATAAGTGCTTTGTGGTGTTTTCTTGAATGGTTATCACTCCGAAATGAAGTACTTTGATTAGAAACACTTCGCATAGAAAAATAAGTGCTTTGTGGTGTTTTCTTGATTGGTTACCACCCATAAATGAAGTACTTTGATCAGAAACACTTCTCATAGAAGCATAAATACTTTGTGGTGTTTTCTTGATTGGTTAACACTCATAAATGAAGTAAGCTGATTAAAAACTCTTCTCATTGAAGTATAAGTGCTTTGTGGTGTTTTCTTGAATGGTTATCACCCCGAAATGAAGTGCTTTGATTAGAAACACTTCTAATAGAAGCATAAATACTTTCTGGTGTTTTCTTGAATGGTTGTCACCCACAATTGAAGTAATTTGATTAAAAACACATCTCACAGAAGCATAAATACTTTATGGTGTTTTATTGATTGGTTAACACTCATAAATGAAGTAAGCTGATTATAAACTCTTCTCATCGAAGTATAAGTGCTTTGTGGTGTTTTCTTGAATGCTTATCACCCCGAAATGAAGTACTTTGATTAGAATCATTTCCCATAGAAGTATAAGTGCTATGTGGTGTTTTCTTTAATGTTTATCCTCCATAAAAGAAGTACTTTGATTATAAACACTTCTCATAGAAGCATAAATACTTTGTGGTGTTTTCTTGATTGGTTAACACTCATAAATGAAGTAAGCTGATTATAAACTCTTCTAATTAAAGTATAAGTGCTTTGTGGTGTTTTCTTGAATGGTTATCACCCCGAAATGAAGTACTTTGATTAGAAACACTTCGCATAGAAGTATAAGTGCTTTGTGGTGTTTTCTTGATTGGTTACCACCCATAAATGAAGTACTTTGATCAGAAACACTTCTCATAGAAGCATAAATAATTTGTGGTGTTTTCTTGATTGGTTAACACTCATAAATGAAGTAAGCTGATTATAAACTCTTCTCATCGAAGTATAAGTGCTTTGTGGTGTTTTCTTGAATGCTTATCACCCCGAAATGAAGTACTTTGATTAGAATCATTTCCCATAGAAGTATAAGTGCTATGTGGTGTTTTCTTTAATGTTTATCCTCCATAAAAGAAGTACTTTGATTATAAACACTTCTCATAGAAGCATAAATACTTTGTGGTGTTTTCTTGATTGGTTAACACTCATAAATGAAGTAAGCTGATTATAAACTCTTCTCATTGAAGTATAAGTGCTTTGTGGTGTTTTCTTGAATGGTTATCACTCCGAAATGAAGTACTTTGATTAGAAACACTTCGCATAGAAGTATAAGTGCTTTGTGGTGTTTTCTTGATTGGTTACCACCCATAAATGAAGTACTTTGATCAGAAACACTTCTCATAGAAGCATAAATACTTTGTGGTGTTTTCTTGATTGGTTAACACTCATAAATGAAGTAAGCTGATTATAAACTCTTCTCATTGAAGTATAAGTGCTTTGTGGTGTTTTCTTGAATGGTTATCACTCCGAAATGAAGTACTTTGATTAGAAACACTTCGCATAGAAGTATAAGTGCTTTGTGGTGTTTTCTTGATTGGTTACCACCCATAAATGAAGTACTTTGATTAGAAACACTTCTCATAGAAGCATAAATACTTTGTGGTGTTTTCTTGATTGGTTAACACTCATAAATGAAGTAAGCTGATTATAAACTCTTCTCATTGAAGTATAAGTGCTTTGTGGTGTTTTCTTGAATGGTTATCACTCCGAAATGAAGTACTTTGATTAGAAACACTTCGCATAGAAGTATAAGTGCTTTGTGGTGTTTTCTTGATTGGTTACCACCCATAAATGAAGTACTTTGATCAGAAACACTTCTCATAGAAGCATAAATACTTTGTGGTGTTTTCTTGATTGGTTAACACTCATAAATGAAGTAAGCTGATTATAAACTCTTCTCATTGAAGTATAAGTGCTTTGTGGTGTTTTCTTGAATGGTTATCACCCCGAAATGAAGTACTTTGATTAGAAACACTTCGCATAGAAGTATAAGTGCTTTGTGGTGTTTTCTTGATTGGTTACCACCCATAAATGAAGTACTTTGATTAGAAACACTTCTCATAGAAGCATAAATACTTTGTGGTGTTTTCTTGATTGGTTAACACTCATAAATGAACTAAGCTGATTATAAACTCTTCTCATTGAAGTATAAGTGCTTTGTGGTGTTTTCTTGAATGGTTATCACCCCGAAATGAAGTACTTTGATTAGAAACACTTCGCATAGAAGTATAAGTGCTTTGTGGTGTTTTCTTGAATGCTTATCCCCCATAAAAGAAGTGCTTTGATTAGAAACACTTCTCATAGATGCATAAATACTTTCTGGTGTTTTCTTGATTGGTTAACACTCATAAATGAAGTAAGCTGATTATAAACTCTTCTCATTGAAGTATAAGTGCTTTGTGGTGTTTTCTTGAATGGTTATCACTCCGAAATGAAGTACTTTGATTAGAAACACTTCGCATAGAAAAATAAGTGCTTTGTGGTGTTTTCTTGATTGGTTACCACCCATAAATGAAGTACTTTGATCAGAAACACTTCTCATAGAAGCATAAATACTTTGTGGTGTTTTCTTGATTGGTTAACACTCATAAATGAAGTAAGCTGATTAAAAACTCTTCTCATTGAAGTATAAGTGCTTTGTGGTGTTTTCTTGAATGGTTATCACCCCGAAATGAAGTGCTTTGATTAGAAACACTTCTAATAGAAGCATAAATACTTTCTGGTGTTTTCTTGAATGGTTGTCACCCACAATTGAAGTAATTTGATTAAAAACACATCTCACAGAAGCATAAATACTTTATGGTGTTTTATTGATTGGTTAACACTCATAAATGAAGTAAGCTGATTATAAACTCTTCTCATCGAAGTATAAGTGCTTTGTGGTGTTTTCTTGAATGCTTATCACCCCGAAATGAAGTACTTTGATTAGAATCATTTCCCATAGAAGTATAAGTGCTATGTGGTGTTTTCTTTAATGTTTATCCTCCATAAAAGAAGTACTTTGATTATAAACACTTCTCATAGAAGCATAAATACTTTGTGGTGTTTTCTTGATTGGTTAACACTCATAAATGAAGTAAGCTGATTATAAACTCTTCTAATTAAAGTATAAGTGCTTTGTGGTGTTTTCTTGAATGGTTATCACCCCGAAATGAAGTACTTTGATTAGAAACACTTCGCATAGAAGTATAAGTGCTTTGTGGTGTTTTCTTGATTGGTTACCACCCATAAATGAAGTACTTTGATCAGAAACACTTCTCATAGAAGCATAAATAATTTGTGGTGTTTTCTTGATTGGTTAACACTCATAAATGAAGTAAGCTGATTATAAACTCTTCTCATCGAAGTATAAGTGCTTTGTGGTGTTTTCTTGAATGCTTATCACCCCGAAATGAAGTACTTTGATTAGAATCATTTCCCATAGAAGTATAAGTGCTATGTGGTGTTTTCTTTAATGTTTATCCTCCATAAAAGAAGTACTTTGATTATAAACACTTCTCATAGAAGCATAAATACTTTGTGGTGTTTTCTTGATTGGTTAACACTCATAAATGAAGTAAGCTGATTATAAACTCTTCTCATTGAAGTATAAGTGCTTTGTGGTGTTTTCTTGAATGGTTATCACTCCGAAATGAAGTACTTTGATTAGAAACACTTCGCATAGAAGTATAAGTGCTTTGTGGTGTTTTCTTGATTGGTTACCACCCATAAATGAAGTACTTTGATCAGAAACACTTCTCATAGAAGCATAAATACTTTGTGGTGTTTTCTTGATTGGTTAACACTCATAAATGAAGTAAGCTGATTATAAACTCTTCTCATTGAAGTATAAGTGCTTTGTGGTGTTTTCTTGAATGGTTATCACTCCGAAATGAAGTACTTTGATTAGAAACACTTCGCATAGAAGTATAAGTGCTTTGTGGTGTTTTCTTGATTGGTTACCACCCATAAATGAAGTACTTTGATTAGAAACACTTCTCATAGAAGCATAAATACTTTGTGGTGTTTTCTTGATTGGTTAACACTCATAAATGAAGTAAGCTGATTATAAACTCTTCTCATTGAAGTATAAGTGCTTTGTGGTGTTTTCTTGAATGGTTATCACTCCGAAATGAAGTACTTTGATTAGAAACACTTCGCATAGAAGTATAAGTGCTTTGTGGTGTTTTCTTGATTGGTTACCACCCATAAATGAAGTACTTTGATCAGAAACACTTCTCATAGAAGCATAAATACTTTGTGGTGTTTTCTTGATTGGTTAACACTCATAAATGAAGTAAGCTGATTATAAACTCTTCTCATTGAAGTATAAGTGCTTTGTGGTGTTTTCTTGAATGGTTATCACCCCGAAATGAAGTACTTTGATTAGAAACACTTCGCATAGAAGTATAAGTGCTTTGTGGTGTTTTCTTGATTGGTTACCACCCATAAATGAAGTACTTTGATTAGAAACACTTCTCATAGAAGCATAAATACTTTGTGGTGTTTTCTTGATTGGTTAACACTCATAAATGAACTAAGCTGATTATAAACTCTTCTCATTGAAGTATAAGTGCTTTGTGGTGTTTTCTTGAATGGTTATCACCCCGAAATGAAGTACTTTGATTAGAAACACTTCGCATAGAAGTATAAGTGCTTTGTGGTGTTTTCTTGAATGCTTATCCCCCATAAAAGAAGTGCTTTGATTAGAAACACTTCTCATAGATGCATAAATACTTTCTGGTGTTTTCTTGATTGGTTAACACTCATAAATGAAGTAAGCTGATTATAAACTCTTCTCATTGAAGTATAAGTGCTTTGTGGTGTTTTCTTGAATGGTTATCACTCCGAAATGAAGTACTTTGATTAGAAACACTTCGCATAGAAAAATAAGTGCTTTGTGGTGTTTTCTTGATTGGTTACCACCCATAAATGAAGTACTTTGATCAGAAACACTTCTCATAGAAGCATAAATACTTTGTGGTGTTTTCTTGATTGGTTAACACTCATAAATGAAGTAAGCTGATTAAAAACTCTTCTCATTGAAGTATAAGTGCTTTGTGGTGTTTTCTTGAATGGTTATCACCCCGAAATGAAGTGCTTTGATTAGAAACACTTCTCATAGAAGCATAAATACTTTCTGGTGTTTTCTTGAATGGTTGTCACCCACAATTGAAGTAATTTGATTAAAAACACGTCTCACAGAAGCATAAATACTTTATGGTGTTTTATTGATTGGTTATCACCCATAAATGAAGTACTCTGATTAGAAACACTTCGCATAGAAGTATAAGTGCTTTGTGGTGTTTTCTTGATTGGTTACCACCCATAAATGAAGTACTTTGATCAGAAACACTTCTCATAGAAGCATAAATACTTTGTGGTGTTTTCTTGATTGGTTAACACTCATAAATGAAGTAAGCTGATTATAAACTCTTCTCATTGAAGTATAAGTGCTTTGTGGTGTTTTCTTGAATGTTATCACTCCGAAATGAAGTACTTTGATTAGAAACACTTCGCATAGAAGTATAAGTGCTTTGTGGTGTTTTCTTGATTGGTTACTACCCATAAATGAAGTACTTTGATCAGAAACACTTCTCATAGAAGCATAAATACTTTGTGGTGTTTTCTTGATTGGTTAACACTCATAAATGAAGTAAGCTGATTATAAACTCTTCTCATTGAAGTATAAGTGCTTTGTGGTGTTTTCTTGAATGGTTATCACCCCGAAATGAAGTACTTTGATTAGAAACACTTCCCATAGAAGTATAAGTGCTTTGTGGTGTTTTCTTGAATGCTTATCCCCCATAAAAGAAGTACTTTGATTAGAAACACTTCTCATAGATGCATAAATACTTTCTGGTGTTTTCTTGAATGGTTGTCACCCACAAATGAAGTAATTTGATTAAAAACACGTCTCACAGAAGCATAAATACTTTTTGGTGTTTTATTGATTGGTTATCACCCATAAATGAAGTACTCTGATTAGAAACACTTCGCATAGAAGGATAAGTATTTTGTGGTGTTTTCTTGATTGGTTACCACCCATAAATGAAGTACTTTGATCAGAAACACTTCTCATAGAAGCATAAATACTTTGTGGTGTTTTCTTGATTGGTTAACACTCATAAATGAAGTAAGCTGATTATAAACTCTTCTCATTGAAGTATAAGTGCTTTGTGGTGTTTTCTTGAATGGTTATCACTCCGAAATGAAGTACTTTGATTAGAAACACTTCGCATAGAAGTATAAGTGCTTTGTGGTGTTTTCTTGATTGGTTACCACCCATAAATGAAGTACTTTGATTAGAAACACTTCTCATAGAAGCATAAATACTTTGTGGTGTTTTCTTGATTGGTTAACACTCATAAATGAAGTAAGCTGATTATAAACTCTTCTCATTGAAGTATAAGTGCTTTGTGGTGTTTTCTTGAATGGTTATCACCCCGAAATGAAGTACTTTGATTAGAAACACTTCGCATAGAAGTATAAGTGCTTTGTGGTGTTTTCTTGAATGCTTATCCCCCATAAAAGAAGTGCTTTGATTAGAAACACTTCTCATAGATGCATAAATACTTTCTGGTGTTTTCTTGAATGGTTGTCACCCACAAATGAAGTAATTTGATTAAAAACACGTCTCACAGAAGCATAAATACTTTATGGTGTTTTATTGATTGGTTATCACCCATAAATGAAGTACTCTGATTAGAAACACTTCGCATAGAAGTATAAGTGCTTTGTGGTGTTTTCTTGATTGGTTACCACCCATAAATGAAGTACTTTGATCAGAAACACTTCTCATAGAAGCATAAATACTTTGTGGTGTTTTCTTGATTGGTTAACACTCATAAATGAAGTAAGCTGATTATAAACTCTTCTCATTGAAGTATAAGTGCTTTGTGGTGTTTTCTTGAATGTTATCACTCCGAAATGAAGTACTTTGATTAGAAACACTTCGCATAGAAGTATAAGTGCTTTGTGGTGTTTTCTTGATTGGTTACCACCCATAAATGAAGTACTTTGATCAGAAACACTTCTCATAGAAGCATAAATACTTTGTGGTGTTTTCTTGATTGGTTAACACTCATAAATGAAGTAAGCTGATTATAAACTCTTCTCATTGAAGTATAAGTGCTTTGTGGTGTTTTCTTGAATGGTTATCACCCCGAAATGAAGTACTTTGATTAGAAACACTTCCCATAGAAGTATAAGTGCTTTGTGGTGTTTTCTTGAATGCTTATCCCCCATAAAAGAAGTACTTTGATTAGAAACACTTCTCATAGATGCATAAATACTTTCTGGTGTTTTCTTGAATGGTTGTCACCAACAAATGAAGTAATTTGATTAAAAACACGTCTCACAGAAGCATAAATACTTTTTGGTGTTTTATTGATTGGTTATCACCCATAAATGAAGTACTCTGATTAGAAACACTTCGCATAGAAGAATAAGTATTTTGTGGTGTTTTCTTGATTGGTTACCACCCATAAATGAAGTACTTTGATCAGAAACACTTCTCATAGAAGCATAAATACTTTGTGGTGTTTTCTTGATTGGTTAACACTCATAAATGAAGTAAGCTGATTATAAACTCTTCTCATTGAAGTATAAGTGCTTTGTGGTGTTTTCTTGAATGGTTATCACTCCGAAATGAAGTACTTTGATTAGAAACACTTCGCATAGAAGAATAAGTATTTTGTGGTGTTTTCTTGATTGGTTACCACCCACAAATGAAATACTTTGATTAGAAACACTTCTCATAGAAGCATAAATACTTTGTGGTGTTTTCTTGATTGGTTAACACTCATAAATGAAGTAAGCTGATTATAAACTCTTCTCATTGAAGTATAAGTGCTTTGTGGTGTTTTCTTGAATGGTTATCACCCCGAAATGAAGTACTTTGATTAGAAACACTTCCCATAGAAGTATAAGTGCTTTGTGGTGTTTTCTTGAATGCTTATCCCCCATAAAAGAAGTGCTTTGATTAGAAACACTTCTCATAGAAGCATAAATACTTTCTGGTGTTTTCTTGAATGGTTGTCACCCACAAATGAAGTAATTTGATTAAAAACACGTCTCACAGAAGCATAAATACTTTATGGTGTTTTATTGATTGGTTATCACCCATAAATGAAGTACTCTGAGTAGAAACACTTCGCATAGAAGTATAAGTGCTTTGTGGTGTTTTCTTGATTGGTTACCACCCATAAATGAAGTACTTTGATCAGAAACACTTCTCATAGAAGCATAAATACTTTGTGGTGTTTTCTTGATTGGTTAACACTCATAAATGAAGTAAGCTGATTATAAACTCTTCTCATTGAAGTATAAGTGCTTTGTGGTGTTTTCTTGAATGGTTATCACTCCGAAATGAAGTACTTTGATTAGAAACACTTCGCATAGAAGTATAAGTGCTTTGTGGTGTTTTCTTGATTGGTTACCACCCATAAATGAAGTACTTTGATCAGAAACACTTCTCATAGAAGCATAAATACTTTGTGGTGTTTTCTTGATTGGTTAACACTCATAAATGAAGTAAGCTGATTATAAACTCTTCTCATTGAAGTATAAGTGCTTTGTGGTGTTTTCTTGAATGGTTATCACTCCGAAATGAAGTACTTTGATTAGAAACACTTCGCATAGAAGTATAAGTGCTTTGTGGTGTTTTCTTGATTGGTTACCACCCATAAATGAAGTACTTTGATTAGAAACACTTCTCATAGAAGCATAAATACTTTGTGGTGTTTTCTTGATTGGTTAACACTCATAAATGAAGTAAGCTGATTATAAACTCTTCTCATTGAAGTATAAGTGCTTTGTGGTGTTTTCTTGAATGGTTATCACCCCGAAATGAAGTACTTTGATTAGAAACACTTCGCATAGAAGTATAAGTGCTTTGTGGTGTTTTCTTGAATGCTTATCCCCCATAAAAGAAGTGCTTTGATTAGAAACACTTCTCATAGATGCATAAATACTTTCTGGTGTTTTCTTGAATGGTTGTCACCCACAAATGAAGTAATTTGATTAAAAACACGTCTCACAGAAGCATAAATACTTTATGGTGTTTTATTGATTGGTTATCACCCATAAATGAAGTACTCTGATTAGAAACACTTCGCATAGAAGTATAAGTGCTTTGTGGTGTTTTCTTGATTGGTTACCACCCATAAATGAAGTACTTTGATCAGAAACACTTCTCATAGAAGCATAAATACTTTGTGGTGTTTTCTTGATTGGTTAACACTCATAAATGAAGTAAGCTGATTATAAACTCTTCTCATTGAAGT
Source organism: Eleocharis quinqueflora (assembly GCA_964058865.1). NCBI lineage: Eukaryota > Viridiplantae > Streptophyta > Magnoliopsida > Poales > Cyperaceae > Eleocharis > Eleocharis quinqueflora. The sequence goes on from CAXKVX010000328.1 coordinate 300,539, forward strand.
ATAAGTGCTTTGTGGTGTTTTCTTGAATGTTATCACTCCGAAATGAAGTACTTTGATTAGAAACACTTCGCATAGAAGTATAAGTTCTTTGTGGTGTTTTCTTGATTGGTTACCACCCATAAATGAAGTACTTTGATCAGAAACACTTCTCATAGAAGCATAAATACTTTGTGGTGTTTTCTTGATTGGTTAACACTCATAAATGAAGTAAGCTGATTATAAACTCTTCTCATTGAAGTATAAGTGCTTTGTGGTGTTTTCTTGAATGGTTATCACCCCGAAATGAAGTACTTTGATTAGAAACACTTCCCATAGAAGTATAAGTGCTTTGTGGTGTTTTCTTGAATGCTTATCCCCCATAAAAGAAGTACTTTGATTAGAAACACTTCTCATAGATGCATAAATACTTTCTGGTGTTTTCTTGAATGGTTGTCACCCACAAATGAAGTAATTTGATTAAAAACACGTCTCACAGAAGCATAAATACTTTTTGGTGTTTTATTGATTGGTTATCACCCATAAATGAAGTACTCTGATTAGAAACACTTCGCATAGAAGTATAAGTGCTTTGTGGTGTTTTCTTGATTGGTTACCACCCATAAATGAAGTACTTTGATCAGAAACACTTCTCATAGAAGCATAAATACTTTGTGTTGTTTTCTTGATTGGTTAACACTCATAAATGAAGTAAGCTGATTATAAACTCTTCTCATTGAAGTATAAGTGCTTTGTGGTGTTTTCTTGAATGTTATCACTCCGAAATGAAGTACTTTGATTAGAAACACTTCGCATAGAAGTATAAGTGCTTTGTGGTGTTTTCTTGATTGGTTACTACCCATAAATGAAGTACTTTGATCAGAAACACTTCTTATAGAAGCATAAATACTTTGTGGTGTTTTCTTGATTGGTTAACACTCATAAATGAAGTAAGCTGATTATAAACTCTTCTCATTGAAGTATAAGTGCTTTGTGGTGTTTTCTTGAATGGTTATCACCCCGAAATGAAGTACTTTGATTAGAAACACTTCCCATAGAAGTATAAGTGCTTTGTGGTGTTTTCTTGAATGCTTATCCCCCATAAAAGAAGTACTTTGATTAGAAACACTTCTCATAGATGCATAAATACTTTCTGGTGTTTTCTTGAATGGTTGTCACCCACAAATGAAGTAATTTGATTAAAAACACGTCTCACAGAAGCATAAATACTTTTTGGTGTTTTATTGATTGGTTATCACCCATAAATGAAGTACTCTGATTAGAAACACTTCGCATAGAAGGATAAGTATTTTGTGGTGTTTTCTTGATTGGTTACCACCCATAAATGAAGTACTTTGATCAGAAACACTTCTCATAGAAGCATAAATACTTTGTGGTGTTTTCTTGATTGGTTAACACTCATAAATGAAGTAAGCTGATTATAAACTCTTCTCATTGAAGTATAAGTGCTTTGTGGTGTTTTCTTGAATGGTTATCACTCCGAAATGAAGTACTTTGATTAGAAACACTTCGCATAGAAGTATAAGTGCTTTGTGGTGTTTTCTTGATTGGTTACCACCCATAAATGAAGTACTTTGATTAGAAACACTTCTCATAGAAGCATAAATACTTTGTGGTGTTTTCTTGATTGGTTAACACTCATAAATGAAGTAAGCTGATTATAAACTCTTCTCATTGAAGTATAAGTGCTTTGTGGTGTTTTCTTGAATGGTTATCACCCCGAAATGAAGTACTTTGATTAGAAACACTTCCCATAGAAGTATAAGTGCTTTGTGGTGTTTTCTTGAATGCTTATCCCCCATAAAAGAAGTGCTTTGATTAGAAACACTTCTCATAGATGCATAAATACTTTCTGGTGTTTTCTTGAATGGTTGTCACCCACAAATGAAGTAATTTGATTAAAAACACGTCTCACAGAAGCATAAATACTTTATGGTGTTTTATTGATTGGTTATCACCCATAAATGAAGTACTCTGATTAGAAACACTTCGCATAGAAGTATAAGTGCTTTGTGGTGTTTTCTTGATTGGTTACCACCCATAAATGAAGTACTTTGATCAGAAACACTTCTCATAGAAGCATAAATACTTTGTGGTGTTTTCTTGATTGGTTAACACTCATAAATGAAGTAAGCTGATTATAAACTCTTCTCATTGAAGTATAAGTGCTTTGTGGTGTTTTCTTGAATGTTATCACTCCGAAATGAAGTACTTTGATTAGAAACACTTCGCACAGAAGTATAAGTGCTTTGTGGTGTTTTCTTGATTGGTTACCACCCATAAATGAAGTACTTTGATCAGAAACACTTCTCATAGAAGCATAAATACTTTGTGGTGTTTTCTTGATTGGTTAACACTCATAAATGAAGTAAGCTGATTATAAACTCTTCTCATTGAAGTATAAGTGCTTTGTGGTGTTTTCTTGAATGGTTATCACCCCGAAATGAAGTACTTTGATTAGAAACACTTCCCATAGAAGTATAAGTGCTTTGTGGTGTTTTCTTGAATGTTTATCCCCCATAAAAGAAGTACTTTGATTATAAACACTTCTCATAGAAGCATAAATACTTTGTGGTGTTTTCTTGATTGGTTAACACTCATAAATGAAGTAAGCTGATTATAAACTCTTCTCATTGAAGTATAAGTGCTTTGTGGTGTTTTCTTGAATGGTTATCACCCCGAAATGAAGTACTTTGATTAGAAACACTTCCCATAGAAGTATAAGTGCTTTGTGGTGTTTTCTTGAATGCTTATCCCCCATAAAAGAAGTACTTTGATTAGAAACACTTCTCATAGATGCATAAATACTTTCTGGTGTTTTCTTGAATGGTTGTCACCCACAAATGAAGTAATTTGATTAAAAACACGTCTCACAGAAGCATAAATACTTTTTGGTGTTTTATTGATTGGTTATCACCCATAAATGAAGTACTCTGATTAGAAACACTTCGCATAGAAGTATAAGTGCTTTGTGGTGTTTTCTTGATTGGTTACCACCCATAAATGAAGTACTTTGATCAGAAACACTTCTCATAGAAGCATAAATACTTTGTGTTGTTTTCTTGATTGGTTAACACTCATAAATGAAGTAAGCTGATTATAAACTCTTCTCATTGAAGTATAAGTGCTTTGTGGTGTTTTCTTGAATGTTATCACTCCGAAATGAAGTACTTTGATTAGAAACACTTCGCATAGAAGTATAAGTGCTTTGTGGTGTTTTCTTGATTGGTTACTACCCATAAATGAAGTACTTTGATCAGAAACACTTCTTATAGAAGCATAAATACTTTGTGGTGTTTTCTTGATTGGTTAACACTCATAAATGAAGTAAGCTGATTATAAACTCTTCTCATTGAAGTATAAGTGCTTTGTGGTGTTTTCTTGAATGGTTATCACCCCGAAATGAAGTACTTTGATTAGAAACACTTCCCATAGAAGTATAAGTGCTTTGTGGTGTTTTCTTGAATGCTTATCCCCCATAAAAGAAGTACTTTGATTAGAAACACTTCTCATAGATGCATAAATACTTTCTGGTGTTTTCTTGAATGGTTGTCACCCACAAATGAAGTAATTTGATTAAAAACACGTCTCACAGAAGCATAAATACTTTTTGGTGTTTTATTGATTGGTTATCACCCATAAATGAAGTACTCTGATTAGAAACACTTCGCATAGAAGGATAAGTATTTTGTGGTGTTTTCTTGATTGGTTACCACCCATAAATGAAGTACTTTGATCAGAAACACTTCTCATAGAAGCATAAATACTTTGTGGTGTTTTCTTGATTGGTTAACACTCATAAATGAAGTAAGCTGATTATAAACTCTTCTCATTGAAGTATAAGTGCTTTGTGGTGTTTTCTTGAATGGTTATCACTCCGAAATGAAGTACTTTGATTAGAAACACTTCGCATAGAAGTATAAGTGCTTTGTGGTGTTTTCTTGATTGGTTACCACCCATAAATGAAGTACTTTGATTAGAAACACTTCTCATAGAAGCATAAATACTTTGTGGTGTTTTCTTGATTGGTTAACACTCATAAATGAAGTAAGCTGATTATAAACTCTTCTCATTGAAGTATAAGTGCTTTGTGGTGTTTTCTTGAATGGTTATCACCCCGAAATGAAGTACTTTGATTAGAAACACTTCCCATAGAAGTATAAGTGCTTTGTGGTGTTTTCTTGAATGCTTATCCCCCATAAAAGAAGTGCTTTGATTAGAAACACTTCTCATAGATGCATAAATACTTTCTGGTGTTTTCTTGAATGGTTGTCACCCACAAATGAAGTAATTTGATTAAAAACACGTCTCACAGAAGCATAAATACTTTATGGTGTTTTATTGATTGGTTATCACCCATAAATGAAGTACTCTGATTAGAAACACTTCGCATAGAAGTATAAGTGCTTTGTGGTGTTTTCTTGATTGGTTACCACCCATAAATGAAGTACTTTGATCAGAAACACTTCTCATAGAAGCATAAATACTTTGTGGTGTTTTCTTGATTGGTTAACACTCATAAATGAAGTAAGCTGATTATAAACTCTTCTCATTGAAGTATAAGTGCTTTGTGGTGTTTTCTTGAATGTTATCACTCCGAAATGAAGTACTTTGATTAGAAACACTTCGCACAGAAGTATAAGTGCTTTGTGGTGTTTTCTTGATTGGTTACCACCCATAAATGAAGTACTTTGATCAGAAACACTTCTCATAGAAGCATAAATACTTTGTGGTGTTTTCTTGATTGGTTAACACTCATAAATGAAGTAAGCTGATTATAAACTCTTCTCATTGAAGTATAAGTGCTTTGTGGTGTTTTCTTGAATGGTTATCACCCCGAAATGAAGTACTTTGATTAGAAACACTTCCCATAGAAGTATAAGTGCTTTGTGGTGTTTTCTTGAATGTTTATCCCCCATAAAAGAAGTACTTTGATTATAAACACTTCTCATAGAAGCATAAATACTTTGTGGTGTTTTCTTGATTGGTTAACACTCATAAATGAAGTAAGCTGATTATAAACTCTTCTCATTGAAGTATAAGTGCTTTGTGGTGTTTTCTTGAATGGTTATCACTCCGAAATGAAGTACTTTGATTAGAAACACTTCGCATAGAAGTATAAGTGCTTTGTGGTGTTTTCTTGATTGGTTACCACCCATAAATGAAGTACTTTGATCAGAAACACTTCTCATAGAAGCATAAATACTTTGTGGTGTTTTCTTGAATGCTTATCCCCCATAAAAGAAGTACTTTGATTAGAAACACTTCTCATAGATGCATAAATACTTTCTGGTGTTTTCTTGAATGGTTGTCACCAACAAATGAAGTAATTTGATTAAAAACACGTCTTACAGAAGCATAAATACTTTTTGGTGTTTTATTGATTGGTTATCACCCATAAATGAAGTACTCTGATTAGAAACACTTCGCATAGAAGAATAAGTATTTTGTGGTGTTTTCTTGATTGGTTACCACCCATAAATGAAGTACTTTGATCAGAAACACTTCTCATAGAAGCATAAATACTTTGTGGTGTTTTCTTGATTGGTTAACACTCATAAATGAAGTAAGCTGATTATAAACTCTTCTCATTGAAGTATAAGTGCTTTGTGGTGTTTTCTTGAATGGTTATCACTCCGAAATGAAGTACTTTGATTAGAAACACTTCGCATAGAAGAATAAGTATTTTGTGGTGTTTTCTTGATTGGTTACCACCCACAAATGAAATACTTTGATTAGAAACACTTCTCATAGAAGCATAAATACTTTGTGGTGTTTTCTTGATTGGTTAACACTCATAAATGAAGTAAGCTGATTATAAACTCTTCTCATTGAAGTATAAGTGCTTTGTGGTGTTTTCTTGAATGGTTATCACCCCGAAATGAAGTACTTTGATTAGAAACACTTCCCATAGAAGTATAAGTGCTTTGTGGTGTTTTCTTGAATGCTTATCCCCCATAAAAGAAGTGCTTTGATTAGAAACACTTCTCATAGAAGCATAAATACTTTCTGGTGTTTTCTTGAATGGTTGTCACCCACAAATGAAGTAATTTGATTAAAAACACGTCTCACAGAAGCATAAATACTTTATGGTGTTTTATTGATTGGTTATCACCCATAAATGAAGTACTCTGAGTAGAAACACTTCGCATAGAAGTATAAGTGCTTTGTGGTGTTTTCTTGATTGGTTACCACCCATAAATGAAGTACTTTGATCAGAAACACTTCTCATAGAAGCATAAATACTTTGTGGTGTTTTCTTGATTGGTTAACACTCATAAATGAAGTAAGCTGATTATAAACTCTTCTCATTGAAGTATAAGTGCTTTGTGGTGTTTTCTTGAATGGTTATCACTCCGAAATGAAGTACTTTGATTAGAAACACTTCGCATAGAAGTATAAGTGCTTTGTGGTGTTTTCTTGATTGGTTACCACCCATAAATGAAGTACTTTGATCAGAAACACTTCTCATAGAAGCATAAATACTTTGTGGTGTTTTCTTGATTGGTTAACACTCATAAATGAAGTAAGCTGATTATAAACTCTTCTCATTGAAGTATAAGTGCTTTGTGGTGTTTTCTTGAATGTTTATCACCCCGAAATGAAGTACTTTGATTAGAAACACTTCCCATAGAAGTATAAGTGCTTTGTGGTGTTTTCTTGAATGCTTATCCCCCATAAAAGAAGTACTTTGATTAGAAATACTTCTCATAGATGCATAAATACTTTCTGGTTTTTTCTTGAATGGTTGTCACCCACAAATGAAGTAATTTGATTAAAAACACGTCTCACAGAAGCATAAATACTTTATGGTGTTTTATTGATTGGTTATCACCCATAAATGAAGTACTCTGATTAGAAACATTTCGCATAGAAGGATAAGTATTTTGTGGTGTTTTCTTGATTGGTTACCACCCATAAATGAAGTACTTTGATCAGAAACACTTCTCATGGAAGCATAAATACTTTGTGGTGTTTTCTTGATTGGTTAACACTCATAAATGAAGTAAGCTGATTATAAACTCTTCTCATTGAAGTATAAGTGCTTTGTGGTGTTTTCTTGAATGGGTATCACTCCGAAATGAAGTACTTTGATTAGAAACACTTCGCATAGAAGTATAAGTGCTTTGTGGTGTTTTCTTGATTGGTTACCACCCATAAATGAAGTACTTTGATCAGAAACACTTCTCATAGAAGCATAAATACTTTGTGGTGTTTTCTTGATTGGTTAACACTCATAAATGAAGTAAGCTGATTATAAACTCTTCTCATTGAAGTATAAGTGCTTTGTGGTGTTTTCTTGAATGTTTATCACCCCGAAATGAAGTACTTTGATTAGAAACACTTCCCATAGAAGTATAAGTGCTTTGTGGTGTTTTCTTGAATGCTTATCCCCCATAAAAGAAGTACTTTGATTAGAAACACTTCTCATAGATGCATAAATACTTTCTGGTGTTTTCTTGAATGGTTGTCACCCACAAATGAAGTAATTTGATTAAAAACACGTCTCACAGAAGCATAAATACTTTTTGGTGTTTTATTGATTGGTTATCACCCATAAATGAAGTACTCTGATTAGAAACACTTCGCATAGAAGGATAAGTATTTTGTGGTGTTTTCTTGATTGGTTACCACCCATAAATGAAGTACTTTGATCAGAAACACTTCTCATAGAAGCATAAATACTTTGTGGTGTTTTCTTGATTGGTTAACACTCATAAATGAAGTAAGCTGATTATAAACTCTTCTCATTGAAGTATAAGTGCTTTGTGGTGTTTTCTTGAATGGTTATCACTCCGTAATGAAGTACTTTGATTAGAAACACTTCGCATAGAAGTATAAGTGCTTTGTGGTGTTTTCTTGATTGGTTACCACCCATAAATGAAGTACTTTGATCAGAAACACTTCTCATAGAAGCATAAATAATTTGTGGTGTTTTCTTGATTGGTTAACACTCATAAATGAAGTAAGCTGATTATAAACTCTTCTCATTGAAGTATAAGTGCTTTGTGGTGTTTTCTTGAATGGTTATCACCCCGAAATGAAGTACTTTGATTAGAAACATTTCCCATAGAAGTATAAGTGCTTTGTGGTGTTTTCTTGAATGTTTATCCCCCATAAAAGAAGTACTTTGATTATAAACACTTCTCATAGTAGCAAAAATACTTTGTGGTGTTTTCTTGATTGGTTAACACTCATAAATGAAGTAAGCTGATTATAAACTCTTCTCATTGAAGTATAAGTGCTTTGTGGTGTTTTCTTGAATGGTTATCACTCCGAAATGAAGTACTTTGATTAGAAACACTTCGCATAGAAGTATAAGTGCTTTGTGGTGTTTTCTGGATTGGTTACCACCCATAAATGAAGTACTTTGATCAGAAACACTTCTCATAGAAGCATAAATACTTTGTGGTGTTTTCTTGATTGGTTAACACTCATAAATGAAGTAAGCTGATTATAAACTCTTCTCATTGAAGTATAAGTGCTTTGTGGTGTTTTCTTGATTGGTTACCACCCATAAATGAAGTACTTTGATCAGAAACACTTCTCATAGAAGCATAAATACTATGTGGTGTTTTATTGATTGGTTAACACTCATAAATGAAGTAAGCTGATTATAAACTCTTCTCATTGAAGTATAAGTGCTTTGTGGTGTTTTCTTGAATGGTTATCACCCCGAAATGAAGAACTTTGATTAGAAACACTTCGCATAGAAGTATAAGTGCTTTGTGGTGTTTTCTTGATTGGTTACCACCCACAAATGAAGTACTTTGATTAGAAACACTTCTCATAGAAGCATAAATACTTTGTGGTGTTTTCTTGATTGGTTAACACTCATAAATGAAGTAAGCTGATTATAAACTCTTCTCATTGAAGTATAAGTGCTTTGTGGTGTTTTCTTGAATGGTTATCACCCCGAAATGAAGTACTTTGATTAGAAACACTTCCCATAGAAGTATAAGTGCTTTGTTGTGTTTTCTTGAATGCTTATCCCCCATAAAAGAAGTGCTTTGATTAGAAACACTTCTCATAGAAGCATAAATACTTTCTGGTGTTTTCTTGAATGGTTGTCACCCACAAATGAAGTAATTTGATTAAAAACACGTCTCACAGAAGCATAAATACTTTATGGTGTTTTATTGATTGGTTATCACCCATAAATGAAGTACTCTGATTAGAAACACTTCGCATAGAAGTATAAGTGCTTTGTGGTGTTTTCTTGAATGCTTATCCCCCATAAAAGAAGTGCTTTGATTAGAAACACTTCTCATAGAAGCATAAATACTTTCTGGTGTTTTCTTGAATGGTTGTCACCCACAAATGAAGTAATTTGATTAAAAACACGTCTCACAGAAGCATAAATACTTTATGGTGTTTTATTGATTGGTTATCACCCATAAATGAAGTACTCTGAGTAGAAACACTTCGCATAGAAGTATAAGTGCTTTGTGGTGTTTTCTTGATTGGTTACCACCCATAAATGAAGTACTTTGATCAGAAACACTTCTCATAGAAGCATAAATACTTTGTGGTGTTTTCTTGATTGGTTAACACTCATAAATGAAGTAAGCTGATTATAAACTCTTCTCATTGAAGTATAAGTGCTTTGTGGTGTTTTCTTGAATGGTTATCACTCCGAAATGAAGTACTTTGATTAGAAACACTTCGCATAGAAGTATAAGTGCTTTGTGGTGTTTTCTTGATTGGTTACCACCCATAAATGAAGTACTTTGATCAGAAACACTTCTCATAGAAGCATAAATACTTTGTGGTGTTTTCTTGATTGGTTAACACTCATAAATGAAGTAAGCTGATTATAAACTCTTCTCATTGAAGTATAAGTGCTTTGTGGTGTTTTCTTGAATGTTTATCACCCCGAAATGAAGTACTTTGATTAGAAACACTTCCCATAGAAGTATAAGTGCTTTGTGGTGTTTTCTTGAATGCTTATCCCCCATAAAAGAAGTACTTTGATTAGAAATACTTCTCATAGATGCATAAATACTTTCTGGTTTTTTCTTGAATGGTTGTCACCCACAAATGAAGTAATTTGATTAAAAACACGTCTCACAGAAGCATAAATACTTTATGGTGTTTTATTGATTGGTTATCACCCATAAATGAAGTACTCTGATTAGAAACATTTCGCATAGAAGGATAAGTATTTTGTGGTGTTTTCTTGATTGGTTACCACCCATAAATGAAGTACTTTGATCAGAAACACTTCTCATGGAAGCATAAATACTTTGTGGTGTTTTCTTGATTGGTTAACACTCATAAATGAAGTAAGCTGATTATAAACTCTTCTCATTGAAGTATAAGTGCTTTGTGGTGTTTTCTTGAATGTTTATCACCCCGAAATGAAGTACTTTGATTAGAAACACTTCCCATAGAAGTATAAGTGCTTTGTGGTGTTTTCTTGAATGCTTATCCCCCATAAAAGAAGTACTTTGATTAGAAACACTTCTCATAGATGCATAAATACTTTCTGGTGTTTTCTTGAATGGTTGTCACCCACAAATGAAGTAATTTGATTAAAAACACGTCTCACAGAAGCATAAATACTTTTTGGTGTTTTATTGATTGGTTATCACCCATAAATGAAGTACTCTGATTAGAAACACTTCGCATAGAAGGATAAGTATTTTGTGGTGTTTTCTTGATTGGTTACCACCCATAAATGAAGTACTTTGATCAGAAACACTTCTCATAGAAGCATAAATACTTTGTGGTGTTTTCTTGATTGGTTAACACTCATAAATGAAGTAAGCTGATTATAAACTCTTCTCATTGAAGTATAAGTGCTTTGTGGTGTTTTCTTGAATGGTTATCACTCCGTAATGAAGTACTTTGATTAGAAACACTTCGCATAGAAGTATAAGTGCTTTGTGGTGTTTTCTTGATTGGTTACCACCCATAAATGAAGTACTTTGATCAGAAACACTTCTCATAGAAGCATAAATAATTTGTGGTGTTTTCTTGATTGGTTAACACTCATAAATGAAGTAAGCTGATTATAAACTCTTCTCATTGAAGTATAAGTGCTTTGTGGTGTTTTCTTGAATGGTTATCACCCCGAAATGAAGTACTTTGATTAGAAACATTTCCCATAGAAGTATAAGTGCTTTGTGGTGTTTTCTTGAATGTTTATCCCCCATAAAAGAAGTACTTTGATTATAAACACTTCTCATAGTAGCAAAAATACTTTGTGGTGTTTTCTTGATTGGTTAACACTCATAAATGAAGTAAGCTGATTATAAACTCTTCTCATTGAAGTATAAGTGCTTTGTGGTGTTTTCTTGAATGGTTATCACTCCGAAATGAAGTACTTTGATTAGAAACACTTCGCATAGAAGTATAAGTGCTTTGTGGTGTTTTCTGGATTGGTTACCACCCATAAATGAAGTACTTTGATCAGAAACACTTCTCATAGAAGCATAAATACTTTGTGGTGTTTTCTTGATTGGTTAACACTCATAAATGAAGTAAGCTGATTATAAACTCTTCTCATTGAAGTATAAGTGCTTTGTGGTGTTTTCTTGATTGGTTACCACCCATAAATGAAGTACTTTGATCAGAAACACTTCTCATAGAAGCATAAATACTATGTGGTGTTTTATTGATTGGTTAACACTCATAAATGAAGTAAGCTGATTATAAACTCTTCTCATTGAAGTATAAGTGCTTTGTGGTGTTTTCTTGAATGGTTATCACCCCGAAATGAAGAACTTTGATTAGAAACACTTCGCATAGAAGTATAAGTGCTTTGTGGTGTTTTCTTGATTGGTTACCACCCACAAATGAAGTACTTTGATTAGAAACACTTCTCATAGAAGCATAAATACTTTGTGGTGTTTTCTTGATTGGTTAACACTCATAAATGAAGTAAGCTGATTATAAACTCTTCTCATTGAAGTATAAGTGCTTTGTGGTGTTTTCTTGAATGGTTATCACCCCGAAATGAAGTACTTTGATTAGAAACACTTCCCATAGAAGTATAAGTGCTTTGTTGTGTTTTCTTGAATGCTTATCCCCCATAAAAGAAGTGCTTTGATTAGAAACACTTCTCATAGAAGCATAAATACTTTCTGGTGTTTTCTTGAATGGTTGTCACCCACAAATGAAGTAATTTGATTAAAAACACGTCTCACAGAAGCATAAATACTTTATGGTGTTTTATTGATTGGTTATCACCCATAAATGAAGTACTCTGATTAGAAACACTTCGCATAGAAGTATAAGTGCTTTGTGGTGTTTTCTTGAATGCTTATCCCCCATAAAAGAAGTGCTTTGATTAGAAACACTTCTCATAGAAGCATAAATACTTTCTGGTGTTTTCTTGAATGGTTGTCACCCACAAATGAAGTAATTTGATTAAAAACACGTCTCACAGAAGCATAAATACTTTATGGTGTTTTATTGATTGGTTATCACCCATAAATGAAGTACTCTGAGTAGAAACACTTCGCATAGAAGTATAAGTGCTTTGTGGTGTTTTCTTGATTGGTTACCACCCATAAATGAAGTACTTTGATCAGAAACACTTCTCATAGAAGCATAAATACTTTGTGGTGTTTTCTTGATTGGTTAACACTCATAAATGAAGTAAGCTGATTATAAACTCTTCTCATTGAAGTATAAGTGCTTTGTGGTGTTTTCTTGAATGGTTATCACTCCGAAATGAAGTACTTTGATTAGAAACACTTCGCATAGAAGTATAAGTGCTTTGTGGTGTTTTCTTGATTGGTTACCACCCATAAATGAAGTACTTTGATCAGAAACACTTCTCATAGAAGCATAAATACTTTGTGGTGTTTTCTTGATTGGTTAACACTCATAAATGAAGTAAGCTGATTATAAACTCTTCTCATTGAAGTATAAGTGCTTTGTGGTGTTTTCTTGAATGTTTATCACCCCGAAATGAAGTACTTTGATTAGAAACACTTCCCATAGAAGTATAAGTGCTTTGTGGTGTTTTCTTGAATGCTTATCCCCCATAAAAGAAGTACTTTGATTAGAAATACTTCTCATAGATGCATAAATACTTTCTGGTTTTTTCTTGAATGGTTGTCACCCACAAATGAAGTAATTTGATTAAAAACACGTCTCACAGAAGCATAAATACTTTATGGTGTTTTATTGATTGGTTATCACCCATAAATGAAGTACTCTGATTAGAAACATTTCGCATAGAAGGATAAGTATTTTGTGGTGTTTTCTTGATTGGTTACCACCCATAAATGAAGTACTTTGATCAGAAACACTTCTCATGGAAGCATAAATACTTTGTGGTGTTTTCTTGATTGGTTAACACTCATAAATGAAGTAAGCTGATTATAAACTCTTCTCATTGAAGTATAAGTGCTTTGTGGTGTTTTCTTGAATGGGTATCACTCCGAAATGAAGTACTTTGATTAGAAACACTTCGCATAGAAGTATAAGTGCTTTGTGGTGTTTTCTTGATTGGTTACCACCCATAAATGAAGTACTTTGATCAGAAACACTTCTCATAGAAGCATAAATACTTTGTGGTGTTTTCTTGATTGGTTACCACCCATAAATGAAGTACTTTGATCAGAAACACTTCTCATAGAAGCATAAATACTTTGTGGTGTTTTCTTGATTGGTTAACACTCATAAATGAAGTAAGCTGATTATAAACTCTTCTCATTGAAGTATAAGTGCTTTGTGGTGTTTTCTTGAATGTTTATCACCCCGAAATGAAGTACTTTGATTAGAAACACTTCCCATAGAAGTATAAGTGCTTTGTGGTGTTTTCTTGAATGCTTATCCCCCATAAAAGAAGTACTTTGATTAGAAACACTTCTCATAGATGCATAAATACTTTCTGGTGTTTTCTTGAATGGTTGTCACCCACAAATGAAGTAATTTGATTAAAAACACGTCTCACAGAAGCATAAATACTTTTTGGTGTTTTATTGATTGGTTATCACCCATAAATGAAGTACTCTGATTAGAAACACTTCGCATAGAAGGATAAGTATTTTGTGGTGTTTTCTTGATTGGTTACCACCCATAAATGAAGTACTTTGATCAGAAACACTTCTCATGGAAGCATAAATACTTTGTGGTGTTTTCTTGATTGGTTAACACTCATAAATGAAGTAAGCTGATTATAAACTCTTCTCATTGAAGTATAAGTGCTTTGTGGTGTTTTCTTGAATGGTTATCACTCCGAAATGAAGTACTTTGATTAGAAACACTTCCCATAGAAGTATAAGTGCTTTGTGGTGTTTTCTTGATTGGTTAACACTCATAAATGAAGTAAGCTGATTATAAACTCTTCTCATTGAAGTATAAGTGCTTTGTGGTGTTTTCTTGAATGGTTATCACTCCGTAATGAAGTACTTTGATTAGAAACACTTCGCATAGAAGTATAAGTGCTTTGTGGTGTTTTCTTGATTGGTTACCACCCATAAATGAAGTACTTTGATCAGAAACACTTCTCATAGAAGCATAAATAATTTGTGGTGTTTTCTTGATTGGTTAACACTCATAAATGAAGTAAGCTGATTATAAACTCTTCTCATTGAAGTATAAGTGCTTTGTGGTGTTTTCTTGAATGGTTATCACCCCGAAATGAAGTACTTTGATTAGAAACATTTCCCATAGAAGTATAAGTGCTTTGTGGTGTTTTCTTGAATGTTTATCCCCCATAAAAGAAGTACTTTGATTATAAACACTTCTCATAGAAGCAAAAATACTTTGTGGTGTTTTCTTGATTGGTTAACACTCATAAATGAAGTAAGCTGATTATAAACTCTTCTCATTGAAGTATAAGTGCTTTGTGGTGTTTTCTTGAATGGTTATCACTCCGAAATGAAGTACTTTGATTAGAAACACTTCGCATAGAAGTATAAGTGCTTTGTGGTGTTTTCTTGATTGGTTACCACCCATAAATGAAGTACTTTGATCAGAAACACTTCTCATAGAAGCATAAATACTTTGTGGTGTTTTCTTGATTGGTTAACACTCATAAATGAAGTAAGCTGATTATAAACTCTTCTCATTGAAGTATAAGTGCTTTGTGGTGTTTTCTTGATTGGTTACCACCCATAAATGAAGTACTTTGATCAGAAACACTTCTCATAGAAGCATAAATACTTTGTGGTGTTTTATTGATTGGTTAACACTCATAAATGAAGTAAGCTGATTATAAACTCTTCTCATTGAAGTATAAGTGCTTTGTGGTGTTTTCTTGAATGGTTATCACCCCGAAATGAAGAACTTTGATTAGAAACACTTCGCATAGAAGTATAAGTGCTTTGTGGTGTTTTCTTGATTGGTTACCACCCACAAATGAAGTACTTTGATGAGAAACACTTCTCATAGAAGCATAAATACTTTGTGGTGTTTTCTTGATTGGTTAACACTCATAAATGAAGTAAGCTGATTATAAACTCTTCTCATTGAAGTATAAGTGCTTTGTGGTGTTTTCTTGAATGGTTATCACCCCGAAATGAAGTACTTTGATTAGAAACACTTCCCATAGAAGTATAAGTGCTTTGTTGTGTTTTCTTGAATGCTTATCCCCCATAAAAGAAGTGCTTTGATTAGAAACACTTCTCATAGAAGCATAAATACTTTCTGGTGTTTTCTTGAATGGTTGTCACCCACAAATGAAGTAATTTGATTAAAAACACGTCTCACAGAAGCATAAATACTTTATGGTGTTTTATTGATTGGTTATCACCCATAAATGAAGTACTCTGATTAGAAACACTTCGCATAGAAGTATAAGTGCTTTGTGGTGTTTTCTTGATTGGTTACCACCCATAAATGAAGTACTTTGATCAGAAACACTTCTCATAGAAGCATAAATACTTTGTGGTGTTTTCTTGATTGGTTAACACTCATAAATGAAGTAAGCTGATTATAAACTCTTCTCATTGAAGTATAAGTGCTTTGTGGTGTTTTCTTGATTGGTTACCACCCATAAATGAAGTACTTTGATCAGAAACACTTCTCATAGAAGCATAAATACTTTGTGGTGTTTTATTGATTGGTTAACACTCATAAATGAAGTAAGCTGATTATAAACTCTTCTCATTGAAGTATAAGTGCTTTGTGGTGTTTTCTTGAATGGTTATCACCCCGAAATGAAGAACTTTGATTAGAAACACTTCGCATAGAAGTATAAGTGCTTTGTGGTGTTTTCTTGATTGGTTACCACCCACAAATGAAGTACTTTGATTAGAAACACTTCTCATAGAAGCATAAATACTTTGTGGTGTTTTCTTGATTGGTTAACACTCATAAATGAAGTAAGCTGATTATAAACTCTTCTCATTGAAGTATAAGTGCTTTGTGGTGTTTTCTTGAATGGTTATCACCCCGAAATGAAGTACTTTGATTAGAAACACTTCCCATAGAAGTATAAGTGCTTTGTTGTGTTTTCTTGAATGCTTATCCCCCATAAAAGAAGTGCTTTGATTAGAAACACTTCTCATAGAAGCATAAATACTTTCTGGTGTTTTCTTGAATGGTTGTCACCCACAAATGAAGTAATTTGATTAAAAACACGTCTCACAGAAGCATAAATACTTTATGGTGTTTTATTGATTGGTTATCACCCATAAATGAAGTACTCTGATTAGAAACACTTCGCATAGAAGTATAAGTGCTTTGTGGTGTTTTCTTGATTGGTTACCACCCATAAATGAAGTACTTTGATCAGAAACACTTCTCATAGAAGCATAAATACTTTGTGGTGTTTTCTTGATTGGTTAACACTCATAAATGAAGTAAGCTGATTATAAACTCTTCTCATTGAAGTATAAGTGCTTTGTGGTGTTTTCTTGAATGGTTATCACTCCGAAATGAAGTACTTTGATTAGAAACACTTCGCATAGAAGTATAAGTGCTTTGTGGTGTTTTCTTGATTGGTTACCACCCATAAATGAAGTACTTTGATCAGAAACACTTCTCATAGAAGCATAAATACTTTATGGTGTTTTATTGATTGGTTGTCACCCATAAATGAAGTAAGCTGATTATAAACTCTTCTAATTAAAGTATAAGTGCTTTGTGGTGTTTTCTTGAATGGTTATCACCCCGAAATGAAGTACTTTGATTAGAAACACTTCGCATAGAAGTATAAGTGCTTTGTGGTGTTTTCTTGATTGGTTACCACCCATAAATGAAGTAAGCTGATTATAAACTCTTCTAATTAAAGTATAAGTGCTTTGTGGTGTTTTCTTGAATGGTTATCACCCCGAAATGAAGTACTTTGATTAGAAACACTTCGCATAGAAGTATAAGTGCTTTGTGGTGTTTTCTTGATTGGTTACCACCCATAAATGAAGTACTTTGATCAGAAACACTTCTCATAGAAGCATAAATAATTTGTGGTGTTTTCTTGATTGGTTAACACTCATAAATGAAGTAAGCTGATTATAAACTCTTCTCATCGAAGTATAAGTGCTTTGTGGTGTTTTCTTGAATGGTTATCACCCCGAAATGAAGTACTTTGATTAGAATCATTTCCCATAGAAGTATAAGTGCTATGTGGTGTTTTCTTTAATGTTTATCCTCTATAAAAGAAGTACTTTGATTATAAACACTTCTCATAGAAGCATAAATACTTTGTGGTGTTTTCTTGATTGGTTAACACTCATAAATGAAGTAAGCTGATTATAAACTCTTCTCATTGAAGTATAAGTGCTTTGTGGTGTTTTCTTGAATGGTTATCACTCCGAAATGAAGTACTTTGATTAGAAACACTTCGCATAGAAGTATAAGTGCTTTGTGGTGTTTTCTTGATTGGTTACCACCCATAAATGAAGTACTTTGATCAGAAACACTTCTCATAGAAGCATAAATACTTTGTGGTGTTTTCTTGATTGGTTAACACTCATAAATGAAGTAAGCTGATTATAAACTCTTCTCATTGAAGTATAAGTGCTTTGTGGTGTTTTCTTGAATGGTTATCACTCCGAAATGAAGTACTTTGATTAGAAACACTTCACATAGA
Source organism: Eleocharis quinqueflora (assembly GCA_964058865.1). Lineage (NCBI taxonomy): Eukaryota > Viridiplantae > Streptophyta > Magnoliopsida > Poales > Cyperaceae > Eleocharis > Eleocharis quinqueflora. Next base: position 318,531 of record CAXKVX010000328.1, read on the forward strand.
AGTATAAGTGCTTTGTGGTGTTTTCTTGATTGGTTACCACCCATAAATGAAGTACTTTGATTAGAAACACTTCTCATACAAGCATAAATACTTTGTGGTGTTTTCTTGATTGGTTAACACTCATAAATGAAGTAAGCTGATTATAAACTCTTCTCATTGAAGTATAAGTGCTTTGTGGTGTTTTCTTGAATGGTTATCACTCCGAAATGAAGTACTTTGATTAGAAACACTTCGCATAGAAGTATAAGTGCTTTGTGGTGTTTTCTTGATTGGTTACCACCCATAAATGAAGTACTTTGATCAGAAACACTTCTCATAGAAGCATAAATACTTTGTCGTGTTTTCTTGATTGGTTAACACTCATAAATGAAGTAAGCTGATTATAAACTCTTCTCATTGAAGTATAAGTGCTTTGTGGTGTTTTCTTGAATGGTTATCACCCCGAAATGAAGTACTTTGATTAGAAACACTTCGCATAGAAGTATAAGTGCTTTGTGGTGTTTTCTTGATTGGTTACCACCCATAAATGAAGTACTTTGATTAGAAACACTTCTCATAGAAGCATAAATACTTTGTGGTGTTTTCTTGATTGGTTAACACTCATAAATGAAGTAAGCTGATTATAAACTCTTCTCATTGAAGTATAAGTGCTTTGTGGTGTTTTCTTGAATGGTTATCACCCCGAAATGAAGTACTTTGATTAGAAACACTTCGCATAGAAGTATAAGTGCTTTGTGGTGTTTTCTTGAATGCTTATCCCCCATAAAAGAAGTGCTTTGATTAGAAACACTTCTCATAGATGCATAAATACTTTCTGGTGTTTTCTTGAATGGTTGTCACCCACAAATGAAGTAATTTGATTAAAAACACGTCTCACAGAAGCATAAATACTCTATGGTGTTTTATTGATTGGTTATCACCCATAAATGAAGTACTCTGATTAGAAACACTTCGCATAGAAGTATAAGTGCTTTGTGGTGTTTTCTTGATTGGTTACCACCCATAAATGAAGTACTTTGATCAGAAACACTTCTCATAGAAGCATAAATACTTTGTGGTGTTTTCTTGATTGGTTAACACTCATAAATGAAGTAAGCTGATTATAAACTCTTCTCATTGAAGTATAAGTGCTTTGTGGTGTTTTCTTGAATGGTTATCACTCCGAAATGAAGTACTTTGATTAGAAACACTTCGCATAGAAGTATAAGTGCTTTGTGGTGTTTTCTTGATTGGTTACTACCCATAAATGAAGTACTTTGATCAGAAACACTTCTCATAGAAGCATAAATACTTTGTGGTGTTTTCTTGATTGGTTAACACTCATAAATGAAGTAAGCTGATTATAAAATCTTCTCATTGAAGTATAAGTGCTTTGTGGTGTTTTCTTGAATGGTTATCACCCCGAAATGAAGTACTTTGATTAGAAACACTTCCCATAGAAGTATAAGTGCTTTGTGGTGTTTTCTTGAATGCTTATCCCCCATAAAAGAAGTACTTTGATTAGAAACACTTCTCGTAGATGCATAAATACTTTCTGGTGTTTTCTTGAATGGTTGTCACCCACAAATGAAGTAATTTGATTAAAAACACGTCTCACAGAAGCATAAATACTTTTTGGTGTTTTATTGATTGGTTATCACCCATAAATGAAGTACTCTGATTAGAAACACTTCGCATAGAAGGATAAGTATTTTGTGGTGTTTTCTTGATTGGTTACCACCCATAAATGAAGTACTTTGATCAGAAACACTTCTCATAGAAGCATAAATACTTTGTGGTGTTTTCTTGATTGGTTAACACTCATAAATGAAGTAAGCTGATTATAAACTCTTCTCATTGAAGTATAAGTGCTTTGTGGTGTTTTCTTGAATGGTTATCACTCCGAAATGAAGTACTTTGATTAGAAACACTTCGCATAGAAGTATAAGTGCTTTGTGGTGTTTTCTTGATTGGTTACCACCCATAAATGAAGTACTTTGATCAGAAACACTTCTCATAGAAGCATAAATACTTTGTGGTGTTTTCTTGATTGGTTAACACTCATAAATGAAGTAAGCTGATTATAAACTCTTCTCATTGAAGTATAAGTGCTTTGTGGTGTTTTCTTGAATGGTTATCACCCCGAAATGAAGTACTTTGATTAGAAACACTTCGCAGAGAAGTATAAGTGCTTTGTGGTGTTTTCTTGAATGCTTATCCCCCATAAAAGAAGTGCTTTGATTAGAAACACTTCTCATAGATGCATAAATACTTTCTGGTGTTTTCTTGAATGGTTGTCACCCACAAATGAAGTAATTTGATTAAAAACACGTCTCACAGAAGCATAAATACTTTATGGTGTTTTATTGATTGGTTATCACCCATAAATGAAGTACTCTGATTAGAAACACTTCGCATAGAAGTATAAGTGCTTTGTGGTGTTTTCTTGATTGGTTACCACCCATAAATGAAGTACTTTGATCAGAAACACTTCTCATAGAAGCATAAATACTTTGTGGTGTTTTCTTGATTGGTTAACACTCATAAATGAAGTAAGCTGATTATAAACTCTTCTCATTGAAGTATAAGTGCTTTGTGGTGTTTTCTTGATTGGTTACCACCCATAAATGAAGTACTCTGATTAGAAACACTTCGCATAGAAGTATAAGTGCTTTGTGGTGTTTTCTTGATTGGTTACCACCCATAAATGAAGTACTTTGATCAGAAACACTTCTCATAGAAGCATAAATACTTTGTGGTGTTTTCTTGATTGGTTAACACTCATAAATGAAGTAAGCTGATTATAAACTCTTCTCATTGAAGTATAAGTGCTTTGTGGTGTTTTCTTGATTGGTTACCACCCATAAATGAAGTACTTTGATCAGAAACACTTCTCATAGAAGCATAAATACTTTGTGGTGTTTTCTTGATTGGTTAACACTCATAAATGAAGTAAGCTGATTATAAACTCTTCTCATTGAAGTATAAGTGCTTTGTGGTGTTTTCTTGAATGGTTATCACCCCGAAATGAAGTACTTTGATTAGAAACACTTCGCATAGAAGTATAAGTGCTTTGTGGTGTTTTCTTGAATGCTTATCCCCCATAAAAGAAGTGCTTTGAACAGAAACACTTCTCATAGATGCATAAATACTTTCTGGTGTTTTCTTGAATGGTTGTCACCCACAAATGAAGTAATTTGATTAAAAACACGTCTCACAGAAGCATAAATACTTTTTGGTGTTTTATTGATTGGTTATCACCCATAAATGAAGTACTCTGATTAGAAACACTTCGCATAGAAGAATAAGTATTTTGTGGTGTTTTCTTGATTGGTTACCACCCATAAATGAAGTACTTTGATCAGAAACACTTCTCATAGAAGCATAAATACTTTGTGGTGTTTTCTTGATTGGTTAACACTCATAAATGAAGTAAGCTGATTATAAACTCTTCTCATTGAAGTATAAGTGCTTTGTGGTGTTTTCTTGAATGGTTATCACTCCGAAATGAAGTACTTTGATTAGAAACACTTCGCATAGAAGTATAAGTGCTTTGTGGTGTTTTCTTGATTGGTTACCACCCATAAATGAAGTACTTTGATCAGAAACACTTCTCATAGAAGCATAAATACTTTGTGGTGTTTTCTTGATTGGTTAACACTCATAAATGAAGTAAGCTGATTATAAACTCTTCTCATTGAAGTATAAGTGCTTTGTGGTGTTTTCTTGATTGGTTACCACCCATAAATGAAGTACTTTGATCAGAAACACTTCTCATAGAAGCATAAATACTTTGTGGTGTTTTCTTGATTGGTTAACACTCATAAATGAAGTAAGCTGATTATAAACTCTTCTCATTGAAGTATAAGTGCTTTGTGGTGTTTTCTTGAATGGTTATCACCCCGAAATGAAGAACTTTGATTAGAAACACTTCGCATAGAAGTATAAGTGCTTTGTGGTGTTTTCTTGATTGGTTACCACCCACAAATGAAGTACTTTGATTAGAAACACTTCTCATAGAAGCATAAATACTTTGTGGTGTTTTCTTGATTGGTTAACACTCATAAATGAAGTAAGCTGATTATAAACTCTTCTCATTGAAGTATAAGTGCTTTGTGGTGTTTTCTTGAATGGTTATCACCCCGAAATGAAGTACTTTGATTAGAAACACTTCCCATAGAAGTATAAGTGCTTTGTGGTGTTTTCTTGATTGCTTATCCCCCATAAAAGAAGTGCTTTGATTAGAAACACTTCTCATAGAAGCATAAATACTTTCTGGTGTTTTCTTGAATGGTTGTCACGCACAAATGAAGTAATTTGATTAAAAACACGTCTCACAGAAGCATAAATACTTTATGGTGTTTTATTGATTGGTTATCACCCATAAATGAAGTACTCTGAGTAGAAACACTTCGCATAGAAGTATAAGTGCTTTGTGGTGTTTTCTTGATTGGTTACCACCCATAAATGAAGTACTTTGATCAGAAACACTTCTCATAGAAGCATAAATACTTTGTGGTGTTTTCTTGATTGGTTAACACTCATAAATGAAGTAAGCTGATTATAAACTCTTCTCATTGAAGTATAAGTGCTTTGTGGTGTTTTCTTGAATGGTTATCACTCCGAAATGAAGTACTTTGATTAGAAACACTTCGCATAGAAGTATAAGTGCTTTGTGGTGTTTTCTTGATTGGTTACCACCCATAAATGAAGTACTTTGATCAGAAACACTTCTCATAGAAGCATAAATACTTTGTGGTGTTTTCTTGATTGGTTAACACTCATAAATGAAGTAAGCTGATTATAAACTCTTCTCATTGAAGTATAAGTGCTTTGTGGTGTTTTCTTGAATGGTTATCACCCCGAAATGAAGTACTTTGATTAGAAACACTTCCCATAGAAGTATAAGTGCTTTGTGGTGTTTTCTTGAATGCTTATCCCCCATAAAAGAAGTACTTTGATTAGAAACACTTCTCATAGATGCATAAATACTTTCTGGTGTTTTCTTGAATGGTTGTCACCCACAAATGAAGTAATTTGATTAAAAACACGTCTCACAGAAGCATAAATACTTTTTGGTGTTTTATTGATTGGTTATCACCCATAAATGAAGTACTCTGATTAGAAACACTTCGCATAGAAGGATAAGTATTTTGTGGTGTTTTCTTGATTGGTTACCACCCATAAATGAAGTACTTTGATCAGAAACACTTCTCATAGAAGCATAAATACTTTGTGGTGTTTTCTTGATTGGTTAACACTCATAAATGAAGTAAGCTGATTATAAACTCTTCTCATTGAAGTATAAGTGCTTTGTGGTGTTTTCTTGAATGGTTATCACCCCGAAATGAAGTACTTTGATTAGAAACACTTCCCATAGAAGTATAAGTGCTTTGTGGTGTTTTCTTGAATGCTTATCCCCCATAAAAGAAGTACTTTGATTAGAAACACTTCTCATAGATGCATAAATACTTTCTGGTGTTTTCTTGAATGGTTGTCACCCACAAATGAAGTAATTTGATTAAAAACACGTCTCACAGAAGCATAAATACTTTTTGGTGTTTTATTGATTGGTTATCACCCATAAATGAAGTACTCTGATTTGAAACACTTCGCATAGAAGAATAAGTATTTTGTGGTGTTTTCTTGATTGGTTACCACCCATAAATGAAGTACTTTGATCAGAAACACTTCTCATAGAAGCATAAATACTTTGTGGTGTTTTCTTGATTGGTTAACACTCATAAATGAAGTAAGCTGATTATAAACTCTTCTCATTGAAGTATAAGTGCTTTGTGGTGTTTTCTTGAATGGTTATCACTCCGAAATGAAGTACTTTGATTAGAAACACTTCGCATAGAAGTATAAGTGCTTTGTGGTGTTTTCTTGATTGGTTACCACCCATAAATGAAGTACTTTGATCAGAAACACTTCTCATAGAAGCATAAATACTTTGTGGTGTTTTCTTGATTGGTTAACACTCATAAATGAAGTAAGCTGATTATAAACTCTTCTCATTGAAGTATAAGTGCTTTGTGGTGTTTTCTTGATTGGTTACCACCCATAAATGAAGTACTCTGATTAGAAACACTTCGCATAGAAGTATAAGTGCTTTGTGGTGTTTTCTTGATTGGTTACCACCCATAAATGAAGTACTTTGATCAGAAACACTTCTCATAGAAGCATAAATACTTTGTGGTGTTTTCTTGATTGGTTAACACTCATAAATGAAGTAAGCTGATTATAAACTCTTCTCATTGAAGTATAAGTGCTTTGTGGTGTTTTCTTGATTGGTTACCACCCATAAATGAAGTACTTTGATCAGAAACACTTCTCATAGAAGCATAAATACTTTGTGGTGTTTTCTTGATTGGTTAACACTCATAAATGAAGTAAGCTGATTATAAACTCTTCTCATTGAAGTATAAGTGCTTTGTGGTGTTTTCTTGAATGGTTATCACCCCGAAATGAAGTACTTTGATTAGAAACACTTCGCATAGAAGTATAAGTGCTTTGTGGTGTTTTCTTGAATGCTTATCCCCCATAAAAGAAGTGCTTTGATCAGAAACACTTCTCATAGATGCATAAATACTTTCTGGTGTTTTCTTGAATGGTTGTCACCCACAAATGAAGTAATTTGATTAAAAACACGTCTCACAGAAGCATAAATACTTTATGGTGTTTTATTGATTGGTTATCACCCATAAATGAAGTACTCTGATTAGAAACACTTCGCATAGAAGTATAAGTGCTTTGTGGTGTTTTCTTGATTGGTTACCACCCATAAATGAAGTACTTTGATCAGAAACACTTCTCATAGAAGCATAAATACTTTGTGGTGTTTTCTTGATTGGTTAACACTCATAAATGAAGTAAGCTGATTATAAACTCTTCTCATTGAAGTATAAGTGCTTTGTGGTGTTTTCTTGAATGGTTATCACCCCGAAATGAAGTACTTTGATTAGAAACACTTCCCATAGAAGTATAAGTGCTTTGTGGTGTTTTCTTGAATGCTTATCCCCCATAAAAGAAGTACTTTGATTAGAAACACTTCTCATAGATGCATAAATACTTTCTGGTGTTTTCTTGAATGGTTGTCACCCACAAATGAAGTAATTTGATTAAAAACACGTCTCACAGAAGCATAAATACTTTTTGGTGTTTTATTGATTGGTTATCACCCATAAATGAAGTACTCTGATTAGAAACACTTCGCATAGAAGAATAAGTATTTTGTGGTGTTTTCTTGATTGGTTACCACCCATAAATGAAGTACTTTGATCAGAAACACTTCTCATAGAAGCATAAATACTTTGTGGTGTTTTCTTGATTGGTTAACACTCATAAATGAAGTAAGCTGATTATAAACTCTTCTCATTGAAGTATAAGTGCTTTGTGGTGTTTTCTTGAATGGTTATCACTCCGAAATGAAGTACTTTGATTAGAAACACTTCGCATAGAAGTATAAGTGCTTTGTGGTGTTTTCTTGATTGGTTACCACCCATAAATGAAGTACTTTGATCAGAAACACTTCTCATAGAAGCATAAATACTTTGTGGTGTTTTCTTGATTGGTTAACACTCATAAATGAAGTAAGCTGATTATAAACTCTTCTCATTGAAGTATAAGTGCTTTGTGGTGTTTTCTTGATTGGTTACCACCCATAAATGAAGTACTTTGATCAGAAACACTTCTCATAGAAGCATAAATACTTTGTGGTGTTTTCTTGATTGGTTAACACTCATAAATGAAGTAAGCTGATTATAAACTCTTCTCATTGAAGTATAAGTGCTTTGTGGTGTTTTCTTGAATGGTTATCACCCCGAAATGAAGAACTTTGATTAGAAACACTTCGCATAGAAGTATAAGTGCTTTGTGGTGTTTTCTTGATTGGTTACCACCCACAAATGAAGTACTTTGATTAGAAACACTTCTCATAGAAGCATAAATACTTTGTGGTGTTTTCTTGATTGGTTAACACTCATAAATGAAGTAAGCTGATTATAAACTCTTCTCATTGAAGTATAAGTGCTTTGTGGTGTTTTCTTGAATGGTTATCACCCCGAAATGAAGTACTTTGATTAGAAACACTTCCCATAGAAGTATAAGTGCTTTGTGGTGTTTTCTTGATTGCTTATCCCCCATAAAAGAAGTGCTTTGATTAGAAACACTTCTCATAGAAGCATAAATACTTTCTGGTGTTTTCTTGAATGGTTGTCACCCACAAATGAAGTAATTTGATTAAAAACACGTCTCACAGAAGCATAAATACTTTATGGTGTTTTATTGATTGGTTATCACCCATAAATGAAGTACTCTGAGTAGAAACACTTCGCATAGAAGTATAAGTGCTTTGTGGTGTTTTCTTGATTGGTTACCACCCATAAATGAAGTACTTTGATCAGAAACACTTCTCATAGAAGCATAAATACTTTGTGGTGTTTTCTTGATTGGTTAACACTCATAAATGAAGTAAGCTGATTATAAACTCTTCTCATTGAAGTATAAGTGCTTTGTGGTGTTTTCTTGAATGGTTATCACTCCGAAATGAAGTACTTTGATTAGAAACACTTCGCATAGAAGTATAAGTGCTTTGTGGTGTTTTCTTGATTGGTTACCACCCATAAATGAAGTACTTTGATCAGAAACACTTCTCATAGAAGCATAAATACTTTGTAGTGTTTTCTTGATTGGTTAACACTCATAAATGAAGTAAGCTGATTATAAACTCTTCTCATTGAAGTATAAGTGCTTTGTGGTGTTTTCTTGAATGGTTATCACTCCGAAATGAAGTACTTTGATTAGAAACACTTCGCATAGAAGTATAAGTGCTTTGTGGTGTTTTCTTGATTGGTTACCACCCATAAATGAAGTACTTTGATCAGAAACACTTCTCATAGAAGCATAAATACTTTGTGGTGTTTTCTTGATTGGTTAACACTCATAAATGAAGTAAGCTGATTATAAACTCTTCTCATTGAAGTATAAGTGCTTTGTGGTGTTTTCTTGAATGGTTATCACTCCGAAATGAAGTACTTTGATTAGAAACACTTCGCATAGAAGTATAAGTGCTTTGTGGTGTTTTCTTGATTGGTTACCACCCATAAATGAAGTACTTTGATCAGAAACACTTCTCATAGAAGCATAAATACTTTGTGGTGTTTTCTTGATTGGTTAACACTCATAAATGAAGTAAGCTGATTATAAACTCTTCTCATTGAAGTATAAGTGCTTTGTGGTGTTTTCTTGAATGGTTATCACCCCGAAATGAAGTACTTTGATTAGAAACACTTCCCATAGAAGTATAAGTGCTTTGTGGTGTTTTCTTGAATGCTTATCCCCCATAAAAGAAGTACTTTGATTAGAAACACTTCTCATAGATGCATAAATACTTTCTGGTGTTTTCTTGAATGGTTGTCACCCACAAATGAAGTAATTTGATTAAAAACACGTCTCACAGAAGCATAAATACTTTTTGGTGTTTTATTGATTGGTTATCACCCATAAATGAAGTACTCTGATTAGAAACACTTCGCATAGAAGGATAAGTATTTTGTGGTGTTTTCTTGATTGGTTACCACCCATAAATGAAGTACTTTGATCAGAAACACTTCTCATAGAAGCATAAATACTTTGTGGTGTTTTCTTGATTGGTTAACACTCATAAATGAAGTAAGCTGATTATAAACTCTTCTCATTGAAGTATAAGTGCTTTGTGGTGTTTTCTTGAATGGTTATCACCCCGAAATGAAGTACTTTGATTAGAAACACTTCCCATAGAAGTATAAGTGCTTTGTGGTGTTTTCTTGAATGCTTATCCCCCATAAAAGAAGTACTTTGATTAGAAACACTTCTCATAGATGCATAAATACTTTCTGGTGTTTTCTTGAATGGTTGTCACCCACAAATGAAGTAATTTGATTAAAAACACGTCTCACAGAAGCATAAATACTTTTTGGTGTTTTATTGATTGGTTATCACCCATAAATGAAGTACTCTGATTAGAAACACTTCGCATAGAAGAATAAGTATTTTGTGGTGTTTTCTTGATTGGTTACCACCCATAAATGAAGTACTTTGATCAGAAACACTTCTCATAGAAGCATAAATACTTTGTGGTGTTTTCTTGATTGGTTAACACTCATAAATGAAGTAAGCTGATTATAAACTCTTCTCATTGAAGTATAAGTGCTTTGTGGTGTTTTCTTGAATGGTTATCACCCCGAAATGAAGTACTTTGATTAGAAACACTTCGCATAGAAGTATAAGTGCTTTGTGGTGTTTTCTTGAATGCTTATCCCCCATAAAAGAAGTGCTTTGATCAGAAACACTTCTCATAGATGCATAAATACTTTCTGGTGTTTTCTTGAATGGTTGTCACCCACAAATGAAGTAATTTGATTAAAAACACGTCTCACAGAAGCATAAATACTTTATGGTGTTTTATTGATTGGTTATCACCCATAAATGAAGTACTCTGATTAGAAACACTTCGCATAGAAGTATAAGTGCTTTGTGGTGTTTTCTTGATTGGTTACCACCCATAAATGAAGTACTTTGATCAGAAACACTTCTCATAGAAGCATAAATACTTTGTGGTGTTTTCTTGATTGGTTAACACTCATAAATGAAGTAAGCTGATTATAAACTCTTCTCATTGAAGTATAAGTGCTTTGTGGTGTTTTCTTGAATGGTTATCACCCCGAAATGAAGTACTTTGATTAGAAACACTTCCCATAGAAGTATAAGTGCTTTGTGGTGTTTTCTTGAATGCTTATCCCCCATAAAAGAAGTACTTTGATTAGAAACACTTCTCATAGATGCATAAATACTTTCTGGTGTTTTCTTGAATGGTTGTCACCCACAAATGAAGTAATTTGATTAAAAACACGTCTCACAGAAGCATAAATACTTTTTGGTGTTTTATTGATTGGTTATCACCCATAAATGAAGTACTCTGATTAGAAACACTTCGCATAGAAGAATAAGTATTTTGTGGTGTTTTCTTGATTGGTTACCACCCATAAATGAAGTACTTTGATCAGAAACACTTCTCATAGAAGCATAAATACTTTGTGGTGTTTTCTTGATTGGTTAACACTCATAAATGAAGTAAGCTGATTATAAACTCTTCTCATTGAAGTATAAGTGCTTTGTGGTGTTTTCTTGAATGGTTATCACTCCGAAATGAAGTACTTTGATTAGAAACACTTCGCATAGAAGTATAAGTGCTTTGTGGTGTTTTCTTGATTGGTTACCACCCATAAATGAAGTACTTTGATCAGAAACACTTCTCATAGAAGCATAAATACTTTGTGGTGTTTTCTTGTTTGGTTAACACTCATAAATGAAGTAAGCTGATTATAAACTCTTCTCATTGAAGTATAAGTGCTTTGTGGTGTTTTCTTGATTGGTTACCACCCATAAATGAAGTACTTTGATCAGAAACACTTCTCATAGAAGCATAAATACTTTGTGGTGTTTTCTTGATTGGTTAACACTCATAAATGAAGTAAGCTGATTATAAACTCTTCTCATTGAAGTATAAGTGCTTTGTGGTGTTTTCTTGAATGGTTATCACCCCGAAATGAAGAACTTTGATTAGAAACACTTCGCATAGAAGTATAAGTGCTTTGTGGTGTTTTCTTGATTGGTTACCACCCACAAATGAAGTACTTTGATTAGAAACACTTCTCATAGAAGCATAAATACTTTGTGGTGTTTTCTTGATTGGTTAACACTCATAAATGAAGTAAGCTGATTATAAACTCTTCTCATTGAAGTATAAGTGCTTTGTGGTGTTTTCTTGAATGGTTATCACCCCGAAATGAAGTACTTTGATTAGAAACACTTCCCATAGAAGTATAAGTGCTTTGTGGTGTTTTCTTGATTGCTTATCCCCCATAAAAGAAGTGCTTTGATTAGAAACACTTCTCATAGAAGCATAAATACTTTCTGGTGTTTTCTTGAATGGTTGTCACCCACAAATGAAGTAATTTGATTAAAAACACGTCTCACAGAAGCATAAATACTTTATGGTGTTTTATTGATTGGTTATCACCCATAAATGAAGTACTCTGAGTAGAAACACTTCGCATAGAAGTATAAGTGCTTTGTGGTGTTTTCTTGATTGGTTACCACCCATAAATGAAGTACTTTGATCAGAAACACTTCTCATAGAAGCATAAATATTTTGTGGTGTTTTCTTGATTGGTTAACACTCATAAATGAAGTAAGCTGATTATAAACTCTTCTCATTGAAGTATAAGTGCTTTGTGGTGTTTTCTTGAATGGTTATCACTCCGAAATGAAGTACTTTGATTAGAAACACTTCGCATAGAAGTATAAGTGCTTTGTGGTGTTTTCTTGATTGGTTACCACCCATAAATGAAGTACTTTGATCAGAAACACTTCTCATAGAAGCATAAATACTTTGTGGTGTTTTCTTGATTGGTTAACACTCATAAATGAAGTAAGCTGATTATAAACTCTTCTCATTGAAGTATAAGTGCTTTGTGGTGTTTTCTTGAATGGTTATCACCCCGAAATGAAGTACTTTGATTAGAAACACTTCCCATAGAAGTATAAGTGCTTTGTGGTGTTTTCTTGAATGCTTATCCCCCATAAAAGAAGTACTTTGATTAGAAACACTTCTCATAGATGCATAAATACTTTCTGGTGTTTTCTTGAATGGTTGTCACCCACAAATGAAGTAATTTGATTAAAAACACGTCTCACAGAAGCATAAATACTTTATGGTGTTTTATTGATTGGTTATCACCCATAAATGAAGTACTCTGATTAGAAACACTTCGCATAGAAGTATAAGTGCTTTGTGGTGTTTTCTTGATTGGTTACCACCCATAAATGAAGTACTTTGATCAGAAACACTTCTCATAGAAGCATAAATACTTTGTGGTGTTTTCTTGATTGGTTAACACTCATAAATGAAGTAAGCTGATTATAAACTCTTCTCATTGAAGTATAAGTGCTTTGTGGTGTTTTCTTGAATGGTTATCACCCCGAAATGAAGTACTTTGATTAGAAACACTTCCCATAGAAGTATAAGTGCTTTGTGGTGTTTTCTTGAATGCTTATCCCCCATAAAAGAAGTACTTTGATTAGAAACACTTCTCATAGATGCATAAATACTTTCTGGTGTTTTCTTGAATGGTTGTCACCCACAAATGAAGTAATTTGATTAAAAACACGTCTCACAGAAGCATAAATACTTTTTGGTGTTTTATTGATTGGTTATCACCCATAAATGAAGTACTCTGATTAGAAACACTTCGCATAGAAGAATAAGTATTTTGTGGTGTTTTCTTGATTGGTTACCACCCATAAATGAAGTACTTTGATCAGAAACACTTCTCATAGAAGCATAAATACTTTGTGGTGTTTTCTTGATTGGTTAACACTCATAAATGAAGTAAGCTGATTATAAACTCTTCTCATTGAAGTATAAGTGCTTTGTGGTGTTTTCTTGAATGGTTATCACTCCGAAATGAAGTACTTTGATTAGAAACACTTCGCATAGAAGTATAAGTGCTTTGTGGTGTTTTCTTGATTGGTTACCACCCATAAATGAAGTACTTTGATCAGAAACACTTCTCATAGAAGCATAAATACTTTGTGGTGTTTTCTTGATTGGTTAACACTCATAAATGAAGTAAGCTGATTATAAACTCTTCTCATTGAAGTATAAGTGCTTTGTGGTGTTTTCTTGATTGGTTACCACCCATAAATGAAGTACTTTGATCAGAAACACTTCTCATAGAAGCATAAATACTTTGTGGTGTTTTCTTGATTGGTTAACACTCATAAATGAAGTAAGCTCATTATAAACTCTTCTCATTGAAGTATAAGTGCTTTGTGGTGTTTTCTTGATTGGTTACCACCCATAAATGAAGTACTTTGATCAGAAACACTTCTCATAGAAGCATAAATACTTTGTGGTGTTTTCTTGATTGGTTAACACTCATAAATGAAGTAAGCTGATTATAAACTCTTCTCATTGAAGTATAAGTGCTTTGTGGTGTTTTCTTGAATGGTTATCACCCCGAAATGAAGAACTTTGATTAGAAACACTTCGCATAGAAGTATAAGTGCTTTGTGGTGTTTTCTTGATTGGTTACCACCCACAAATGAAGTACTTTGATTAGAAACACTTCTCATAGAAGCATAAATACTTTGTGGTGTTTTCTTGATTGGTTAACACTCATAAATGAAGTAAGCTGATTATAAACTCTTCTCATTGAAGTATAAGTGCTTTGTGGTGTTTTCTTGAATGGTTATCACCCCGAAATGAAGTACTTTGATTAGAAACACTTCCCATAGAAGTATAAGTGCTTTGTGGTGTTTTCTTGATTGCTTATCCCCCATAAAAGAAGTGCTTTGATTAGAAACACTTCTCATAGAAGCATAAATACTTTCTGGTGTTTTCTTGAATGGTTGTCACCCACAAATGAAGTAATTTGATTAAAAACACGTCTCACAGAAGCATAAATACTTTATGGTGTTTTATTGATTGGTTATCACCCATAAATGAAGTACTCTGAGTAGAAACACTTCGCATAGAAGTATAAGTGCTTTGTGGTGTTTTCTTGATTGGTTACCACCCATAAATGAAGTACTTTGATCAGAAACACTTCTCATAGAAGCATAAATACTTTGTGGTGTTTTCTTGATTGGTTAACACTCATAAATGAAGTAAGCTGATTATAAACTCTTCTCATTGAAGTATAAGTGCTTTGTGGTGTTTTCTTGAATGGTTATCACTCCGAAATGAAGTACTTTGATTAGAAACACTTCGCATAGAAGTATAAGTGCTTTGTGGTGTTTTCTTGATTGGTTACCACCCATAAATGAAGTACTTTGATCAGAAACACTTCTCATAGAAGCATAAATACTTTGTGGTGTTTTCTTGATTGGTTAACACTCATAAATGAAGTAAGCTGATTATAAACTCTTCTCATTGAAGTATAAGTGCTTTGTGGTGTTTTCTTGAATGGTTATCACCCCGAAATGAAGTACTTTGATTAGAAACACTTCCCATAGAAGTATAAGTGCTTTGTGGTGTTTTCTTGAATGCTTATCCCCCATAAAAGAAGTACTTTGATTAGAAACACTTCTCATAGATGCATAAATACTTTCTGGTGTTTTCTTGAATGGTTGTCACCCACAAATGAAGTAATTTGATTAAAAACACGTCTCACAGAAGCATAAATACTTTTTGGTGTTTTATTGATTGGTTATCACCCATAAATGAAGTACTCTGATTAGAAACACTTCGCATAGAAGGATAAGTATTTTGTGGTGTTTTCTTGATTGGTTACCACCCATAAATGAAGTACTTTGATCAGAAACACTTCTCATAGAAGCATAAATACTTTGTGGTGTTTTCTTGATTGGTTAACACTCATAAATGAAGTAAGCTGATTATAAACTCTTCTCATTGAAGTATAAGTGCTTTGTGGTGTTTTCTTGAATGGTTATCACCCCGAAATGAAGTACTTTGATTAGAAACACTTCCCATAGAAGTATAAGTGCTTTGTGGTGTTTTCTTGAATGCTTATCCCCCATAAAAGAAGTACTTTGATTAGAAACACTTCTCATAGATGCATAAATACTTTCTGGTGTTTTCTTGAATGGTTGTCACCCACAAATGAAGTAATTTGATTAAAAACACGTCTCACAGAAGCATAAATACTTTTTGGTGTTTTATTGATTGGTTATCACCCATAAATGAAGTACTCTGATTAGAAACACTTCGCATAGAAGAATAAGTATTTTGTGGTGTTTTCTTGATTGGTTACCACCCATAAATGAAGTACTTTGATCAGAAACACTTCTCATAGAAGCATAAATACTTTGTGGTGTTTTCTTGATTGGTTAACACTCATAAATGAAGTAAGCTGATTATAAACTCTTCTCATTGAAGTATAAGTGCTTTGTGGTGTTTTCTTGAATGGTTATCACCCCGAAATGAAGTACTTTGATTAGAAACACTTCGCATAGAAGTATAAGTGCTTTGTGGTGTTTTCTTGAATGCTTATCCCCCATAAAAGAAGTGCTTTGATCAGAAACACTTCTCATAGATGCATAAATACTTTCTGGTGTTTTCTTGAATGGTTGTCACCCACAAATGAAGTAATTTGATTAAAAACACGTCTCACAGAAGCATAAATACTTTATGGTGTTTTATTGATTGGTTATCACCCATAAATGAAGTACTCTGATTAGAAACACTTCGCATAGAAGTATAAGTGCTTTGTGGTGTTTTCTTGATTGGTTACCACCCATAAATGAAGTACTTTGATCAGAAACACTTCTCATAGAAGCATAAATACTTTGTGGTGTTTTCTTGATTGGTTAACACTCATAAATGAAGTAAGCTGATTATAAACTCTTCTCATTGAAGTATAAGTGCTTTGTGGTGTTTTCTTGAATGGTTATCACCCCGAAATGAAGTACTTTGATTAGAAACACTTCCCATAGAAGTATAAGTGCTTTGTGGTGTTTTCTTGAATGCTTATCCCCCATAAAAGAAGTACTTTGATTAGAAACACTTCTCATAGATGCATAAATACTTTCTGGTGTTTTCTTGAATGGTTGTCACCCACAAATGAAGTAATTTGATTAAAAACACGTCTCACAGAAGCATAAATACTTTTTGGTGTTTTATTGATTGGTTATCACCCATAAATGAAGTACTCTGATTAGAAACACTTCGCATAGAAGAATAAGTATTTTGTGGTGTTTTCTTGATTGGTTACCACCCATAAATGAAGTACTTTGATCAGAAACACTTCTCATAGAAGCATAAATACTTTGTGGTGTTTTCTTGATTGGTTAACACTCATAAATGAAGTAAGCTGATTATAAACTCTTCTCATTGAAGTATAAGTGCTTTGTGGTGTTTTCTTGAATGGTTATCACTCCGAAATGAAGTACTTTGATTAGAAACACTTCGCATAGAAGTATAAGTGCTTTGTGGTGTTTTCTTGATTGGTTACCACCCATAAATGAAGTACTTTGATCAGAAACACTTCTCATAGAAGCATAAATACTTTGTGGTGTTTTCTTGTTTGGTTAACACTCATAAATGAAGTAAGCTGATTATAAACTCTTCTCATTGAAGTATAAGTGCTTTGTGGTGTTTTCTTGATTGGTTACCACCCATAAATGAAGTACTTTGATCAGAAACACTTCTCATAGAAGCATAAATACTTTGTGGTGTTTTCTTGATTGGTTAACACTCATAAATGAAGTAAGCTGATTATAAACTCTTCTCATTGAAGTATAAGTGCTTTGTGGTGTTTTCTTGAATGGTTATCACCCCGAAATGAAGAACTTTGATTAGAAACACTTCGCATAGAAGTATAAGTGCTTTGTGGTGTTTTCTTGATTGGTTACCACCCACAAATGAAGTACTTTGATTAGAAACACTTCTCATAGAAGCATAAATACTTTGTGGTGTTTTCTTGATTGGTTAACACTCATAAATGAAGTAAGCTGATTATAAACTCTTCTCATTGAAGTATAAGTGCTTTGTGGTGTTTTCTTGAATGGTTATCACCCCGAAATGAAGTACTTTGATTAGAAACACTTCCCATAGAAGTATAAGTGCTTTGTGGTGTTTTCTTGATTGCTTATCCCCCATAAAAGAAGTGCTTTGATTAGAAACACTTCTCATAGAAGCATAAATACTTTCTGGTGTTTTCTTGAATGGTTGTCACCCACAAATGAAGTAATTTGATTAAAAACACGTCTCACAGAAGCATAAATACTTTATGGTGTTTTATTGATTGGTTATAACCCATAAATGAAGTACTCTGAGTAGAAACACTTCGCATAGAAGTATAAGTGCTTTGTGGTGTTTTCTTGATTGGTTACCACCCATAAATGAAGTACTTTGATCAGAAACACTTCTCATAGAAGCATAAATATTTTGTGGTGTTTTCTTGATTGGTTAACACTCATAAATGAAGTAAGCTGATTATAAACTCTTCTCATTGAAGTATAAGTGCTTTGTGGTGTTTTCTTGAATGGTTATCACTCCGAAATGAAGTACTTTGATTAGAAACACTTCGCATAGAAGTATAAGTGCTTTGTGGTGTTTTCTTGATTGGTTACCACCCATAAATGAAGTACTTTGATCAGAAACACTTCTCATAGAAGCATAAATACTTTGTGGTGTTTTCTTGATTGGTTAACACTCATAAATGAAGTAAGCTGATTATAAACTCTTCTCATTGAAGTATAAGTGCTTTGTGGTGTTTTCTTGAATGGTTATCACCCCGAAATGAAGTACTTTGATTAGAAACACTTCCCATAGAAGTATAAGTGCTTTGTGGTGTTTTCTTGAATGCTTATCCCCCATAAAAGAAGTACTTTGATTAGAAACACTTCTCATAGATGCATAAATACTTTCTGGTGTTTTCTTGAATGGTTGTCACCCACAAATGAAGTAATTTGATTAAAAACACGTCTCACAGAAGCATAAATACTTTTTGGTGTTTTATTGATTGGTTATCACCCATAAATGAAGTACTCTGATTAGAAACACTTCGCATAGAAGGATAAGTATTTTGTGGTGTTTTCTTGATTGGTTACCACCCATAAATGAAGTACTTTGATCAGAAACACTTCTCATAGAAGCATAAATACTTTGTGGTGTTTTCTTGATTGGTTAACACTCATAAATGAAGTAAGCTGATTATAAACTCTTCTCATTGAAGTATAAGTGCTTTGTGGTGTTTTCTTGAATGGTTATCACCCCGAAATGAAGTACTTTGATTAGAAACACTTCCCATAGAAGTATAAGTGCTTTGTGGTGTTTTCTTGAATGCTTATCCCCCATAAAAGAAGTACTTTGATTAGAAACACTTCTCATAGATGCATAAATACTTTCTGGTGTTTTCTTGAATGGTTGTCACCCACAAATGAAGTAATTTGATTAAAAACACGTCTCACAGAAGCATAAATACTTTTTGGTGTTTTATTGATTGGTTATCACCCATAAATGAAGTACTCTGATTAGAAACACTTCGCATAGAAGAATAAGTATTTTGTGGTGTTTTCTTGATTGGTTACCACCCATAAATGAAGTACTTTGATCAGAAACACTTCTCATAGAAGCATAAATACTTTGTGGTGTTTTCTTGATTGGTTAACACTCATAAATGAAGTAAGCTGATTATAAACTCTTCTCATTGAAGTATAAGTGCTTTGTGGTGTTTTCTTGAATGGTTATCACTCCGAAATGAAGTACTTTGATTAGAAACACTTCGCATAGAAGTATAAGTGCTTTGTGGTGTTTTCTTGATTGGTTACCACCCATAAATGAAGTACTTTGATCAGAAACACTTCTCATAGAAGCATAAATACTTTGTGGTGTTTTCTTGATTGGTTAACACTCATAAATGAAGTAAGCTGATTATAAACTCTTCTCATTGAAGTATAAGTGCTTTGTGGTGTTTTCTTGATTGGTTACCACCCATAAATGAAGTACTTTGATCAGAAACACTTCTCATAGAAGCATAAATACTTTGTGGTGTTTTCTTGATTGGTTAACACTCATAAATGAAGTAAGCTCATTATAAACTCTTCTCATTGAAGTATAAGTGCTTTGTGGTGTTTTCTTGATTGGTTACCACCCATAAATGAAGTACTTTGATCAGAAACACTTCTCATAGAAGCATAAATACTTTGTGGTGTTTTCTTGATTGGTTAACACTCATAAATGAAGTAAGCTGATTATAAACTCTTCTCATTGAAGTATAAGTGCTTTGTGGTGTTTTCTTGATTGGTTACCACCCATAAATGAAGTACTCTGATTAGAAACACTTCGCATAGAAGTATAAGTGCTTTGTGGTGTTTTCTTGATTGGTTACCACCCATAAATGAAGTACTTTGATCAGAAACACTTCTCATAGAAGCATAAATACTTTGTGGTGTTTTCTTGATTGGTTAACACTCATAAATGAAGTAAGCTGATTATAAACTCTTCTCATTGAAGTATAAGTGCTTTGTGGTGTTTTCTTGATTGGTTACCACCCATAAATGAAGTACTTTGATCAGAAACACTTCTTATAGAAGCATAAATACTTTGTGGTGTTTTCTTGATTGGTTAACACTCATAAATGAAGTAAGCTGATTATAAACTCTTCTCATTGAAGTATAAGTGCTTTGTGGTGTTTTCTTGAATGGTTATCACCCCGAAATGAAGTACTTTGATTAGAAACACTTCGCATAGAAGTATAAGTGCTTTGTGGTGTTTTCTTGAATGCTTATCCCCCATAAAAGAAGTGCTTTGATCAGAAACACTTCTCATAGATGCATAAATACTTTCTGGTGTTTTCTTGAATGGTTGTCACCCACAAATGAAGTAATTTGATTAAAAACACGTCTCACAGAAGCATAAATACTTTATGGTGTTTTATTGATTGGTTATCACCCATAAATGAAGTACTCTGATTAGAAACACTTCGCATAGAAGTATAAGTGCTTTGTGGTGTTTTCTTGATTGGTTACCACCCATAAATGAAGTACTTTGATCAGAAACACTTCTCATAGAAGCATAAATACTTTGTGGTGTTTTCTTGATTGGTTAACACTCATAAATGAAGTAAGCTGATTATAAACTCTTCTCATTGAAGTATAAGTGCTTTGTGGTGTTTTCTTGAATGGTTATCACCCCGAAATGAAGTACTTTGATTAGAAACACTTCCCATAGAAGTATAAGTGCTTTGTGGTGTTTTCTTGAATGCTTATCCCCCATAAAAGAAGTACTTTGATTAGAAACACTTCTCATAGATGCATAAATACTTTCTGGTGTTTTCTTGAATGGTTGTCACCCACAAATGAAGTAATTTGATTAAAAACACGTCTCACAGAAGCATAAATACTTTTTGGTGTTTTATTGATTGGTTATCACCCATAAATGAAGTACTCTGATTAGAAACACTTCGCATAGAAGAATAAGTATTTTGTGGTGTTTTCTTGATTGGTTACCACCCATAAATGAAGTACTTTGATCAGAAACACTTCTCATAGAAGCATAAATACTTTGTGGTGTTTTCTTGATTGGTTAACACTCATAAATGAAGTAAGCTGATTATAAACTCTTCTCATTGAAGTATAAGTGCTTTGTGGTGTTTTCTTGAATGGTTATCACTCCGAAATGAAGTACTTTGATTAGAAACACTTCGCATAGAAGTATAAGTGCTTTGTGGTGTTTTCTTGATTGGTTACCACCCATAAATGAAGTACTTTGATCAGAAACACTTCTCATAGAAGCATAAATACTTTGTGGTGTTTTCTTGATTGGTTAACACTCATAAATGAAGTAAGCTGATTATAAACTCTTCTCATTGAAGTATAAGTGCTTTGTGGTGTTTTCTTGATTGGTTACCACCCATAAATGAAGTACTTTGATCAGAAACACTTCTCATAGAAGCATAAATACTTTGTGGTGTTTTCTTGATTGGTTAACACTCATAAATGAAGTAAGCTGATTATAAACTCTTCTCATTGAAGTATAAGTGCTTTGTGGTGTTTTCTTGAATGGTTATCACCCCGAAATGAAGAACTTTGATTAGAAACACTTCGCATAGAAGTATAAGTGCTTTGTGGTGTTTTCTTGATTGGTTACCACCCACAAATGAAGTACTTTGATTAGAAACACTTCTCATAGAAGCATAAATACTTTGTGGTGTTTTCTTGATTGGTTAACACTCATAAATGAAGTAAGCTGATTATAAACTCTTCTCATTGAAGTATAAGTGCTTTGTGGTGTTTTCTTGAATGGTTATCACCCCGAAATGAAGTACTTTGATTAGAAACACTTCCCATAGAAGTATAAGTGCTTTGTGGTGTTTTCTTGATTGCTTATCCCCCATAAAAGAAGTGCTTTGATTAGAAACACTTCTCATAGAAGCATAAATACTTTCTGGTGTTTTCTTGAATGGTTGTCACCCACAAATGAAGTAATTTGATTAAAAACACGTCTCACAGAAGCATAAATACTTTATGGTGTTTTATTGATTGGTTATCACCCATAAATGAAGTACTCTGAGTAGAAACACTTCGCATAGAAGTATAAGTGCTTTGTGGTGTTTTCTTGATTGGTTACCACCCATAAATGAAGTACTTTGATCAGAAACACTTCTCATAGAAGCATAAATACTTTGTGGTGTTTTCTTGATTGGTTAACACTCATAAATGAAGTAAGCTGATTATAAACTCTTCTCATTGAAGTATAAGTGCTTTGTGGTGTTTTCTTGAATGGTTATCACTCCGAAATGAAGTACTTTGATTAGAAACACTTCGCATAGAAGTATAAGTGCTTTGTGGTGTTTTCTTGATTGGTTACCACCCATAAATGAAGTACTTTGATCAGAAACACTTCTCATAGAAGCATAAATACTTTGTGGTGTTTTCTTGATTGGTTAACACTCATAAATGAAGTAAGCTGATTATAAACTCTTCTCATTGAAGTATAAGTGCTTTGTGGTGTTTTCTTGAATGGTTATCACCCCGAAATGAAGTACTTTGATTAGAAACACTTCCCATAGAAGTATAAGTGCTTTGTGGTGTTTTCTTGAATGCTTATCCCCCATAAAAGAAGTACTTTGATTAGAAACACTTCTCATAGATGCATAAATACTTTCTGGTGTTTTCTTGAATGGTTGTCACCCACAAATGAAGTAATTTGATTAAAAACACGTCTCACAGAAGCATAAATACTTTTTGGTGTTTTATTGATTGGTTATCACCCATAAATGAAGTACTCTGATTAGAAACACTTCGCATAGAAGAATAAGTATTTTGTGGTGTTTTCTTGATTGGTTACCACCCATAAATGAAGTACTTTGATCAGAAACACTTCTCATAGAAGCATAAATACTTTGTGGTGTTTTCTTGATTGGTTAACACTCATAAATGAAGTAAGCTGATTATAAACTCTTCTCATTGAAGTATAAGTGCTTTGTGGTGTTTTCTTGAATGGTTATCACTCCGAAATGAAGTACTTTGATTAGAAACACTTCGCATAGAAGTATAAGTGCTTTGTGGTGTTTTCTTGATTGGTTACCACCCATAAATGAAGTACTTTGATCAGAAACACTTCTCATAGAAGCATAAATACTTTGTGGTGTTTTCTTGATTGGTTAACACTCATAAATGAAGTAAGCTGATTATAAACTCTTCTCATTGAAGTATAAGTGCTTTGTGGTGTTTTCTTGATTGGTTACCACCCATAAATGAAGTACTTTGATCAGAAACACTTCTCATAGAAGCATAAATACTTTGTGGTGTTTTCTTGATTGGTTAACACTCATAAATGAAGTAAGCTGATTATAAACTCTTCTCATTGAAGTATAAGTGCTTTGTGGTGTTTTCTTGAATGGTTATCACCCCGAAATGAAGAACTTTGATTAGAAACACTTCGCATAGAAGTATAAGTGCTTTGTGGTGTTTTCTTGATTGGTTACCACCCACAAATGAAGTACTTTGATTAGAAACACTTCTCATAGAAGCATAAATACTTTGTGGTGTTTTCTTGATTGGTTAACACTCATAAATGAAGTAAGCTGATTATAAACTCTTCTCATTGAAGTATAAGTGCTTTGTGGTGTTTTCTTGAATGGTTATCACCCCGAAATGAAGTACTTTGATTAGAAACACTTCCCATAGAAGTATAAGTGCTTTGTGGTGTTTTCTTGATTGCTTATCCCCCATAAAAGAAGTGCTTTGATTAGAAACACTTCTCATAGAAGCATAAATACTTTCTGGTGTTTTCTTGAATGGTTGTCACCCACAAATGAAGTAATTTGATTAAAAACACGTCTCACAGAAGCATAAATACTTTATGGTGTTTTATTGATTGGTTATCACCCATAAATGAAGTACTCTGAGTAGAAACACTTCGCATAGAAGTATAAGTGCTTTGTGGTGTTTTCTTGATTGGTTACCACCCATAAATGAAGTACTTTGATCAGAAACACTTCTCATAGAAGCATAAATACTTTGTGGTGTTTTCTTGATTGGTTAACACTCATAAATGAAGTAAGCTGATTATAAACTCTTCTCATTGAAGTATAAGTGCTTTGTGGTGTTTTCTTGAATGGTTATCACCCCGAAATGAAGTACTTTGATTAGAAACACTTCCCATAGAAGTATAAGTGCTTTGTGGTGTTTTCTTGAATGCTTATCCCCCATAAAAGAAGTACTTTGATTAGAAACACTTCTCATAGATGCATAAATACTTTCTGGTGTTTTCTTGAATGGTTGTCACCCACAAATGAAGTAATTTGATTAAAAACACGTCTCACAGAAGCATAAATACTTTTTGGTGTTTTATTGATTGGTTATCACCCATAAATGAAGTACTCTGATTAGAAACACTTCGCATAGAAGAATAAGTATTTTGTGGTGTTTTCTTGATTGGTTACCACCCATAAATGAAGTACTTTGATCAGAAACACTTCTCATAGAAGCATAAATACTTTGTGGTGTTTTCTTGATTGGTTAACACTCATAAATGAAGTAAGCTGATTATAAACTCTTCTCATTGAAGTATAAGTGCTTTGTGGTGTTTTCTTGAATGGTTATCACTCCGAAATGAAGTACTTTGATTAGAAACACTTCGCATAGAAGTATAAGTGCTTTGTGGTGTTTTCTTGATTGGTTACCACCCATAAATGAAGTACTTTGATCAGAAACACTTCTCATAGAAGCATAAATACTTTGTGGTGTTTTCTTGATTGGTTAACACTCATAAATGAAGTAAGCTGATTATAAACTCTTCTCATTGAAGTATAAGTGCTTTGTGGTGTTTTCTTGATTGGTTACCACCCATAAATGAAGTACTTTGATCAGAAACACTTCTCATAGAAGCATAAATACTTTGTGGTGTTTTCTTGATTGGTTAACACTCATAAATGAAGTAAGCTGATTATAAACTCTTCTCATTGAAGTATAAGTGCTTTGTGGTGTTTTCTTGAATGGTTATCACCCCGAAATGAAGAACTTTGATTAGAAACACTTCGCATAGAAGTATAAGTGCTTTGTGGTGTTTTCTTGATTGGTTACCACCCACAAATGAAGTACTTTGATTAGAAACACTTCTCATAGAAGCATAAATACTTTGTGGTGTTTTCTTGATTGGTTAACACTCATAAATGAAGTAAGCTGATTATAAACTCTTCTCATTGAAGTATAAGTGCTTTGTGGTGTTTTCTTGAATGGTTATCACCCCGAAATGAAGTACTTTGATTAGAAACACTTCCCATAGAAGTATAAGTGCTTTGTGGTGTTTTCTTGATTGCTTATCCCCCATAAAAGAAGTGCTTTGATTAGAAACACTTCTCATAGAAGCATAAATACTTTCTGGTGTTTTCTTGAATGGTTGTCACCCACAAATGAAGTAATTTGATTAAAAACACGTCTCACAGAAGCATAAATACTTTATGGTGTTTTATTGATTGGTTATCACCCATAAATGAAGTACTCTGAGTAGAAACACTTCGCATAGAAGTATAAGTGCTTTGTGGTGTTTTCTTGATTGGTTACCACCCATAAATGAAGTACTTTGATCAGAAACACTTCTCATAGAAGCATAAATACTTTGTGGTGTTTTCTTGATTGGTTAACACTCATAAATGAAGTAAGCTGATTATAAACTCTTCTCATTGAAGTATAAGTGCTTTGTGGTGTTTTCTTGAATGGTTATCACTCCGAAATGAAGTACTTTGATTAGAAACACTTCGCATAGAAGTATAAGTGCTTTGTGGTGTTTTCTTGATTGGTTACCACCCATAAATGAAGTACTTTGATCAGAAACACTTCTCATAGAAGCATAAATACTTTGTGGTGTTTTCTTGATTGGTTAACACTCATAAATGAAGTAAGCTGATTATAAACTCTTCTCATTGAAGTATAAGTGCTTTGTGGTGTTTTCTTGAATGGTTATCACCCCGAAATGAAGTACTTTGATTAGAAACACTTCCCATAGAAGTATAAGTGCTTTGTGGTGTTTTCTTGAATGCTTATCCCCCATAAAAGAAGTACTTTGATTAGAAACACTTCTCATAGATGCATAAATACTTTCTGGTGTTTTCTTGAATGGTTGTCACCCACAAATGAAGTAATTTGATTAAAAACACGTCTCACAGAAGCATAAATACTTTTTGGTGTTTTATTGATTGGTTATCACCCATAAATGAAGTACTCTGATTAGAAACACTTCGCATAGAAGAATAAGTATTTTGTGGTGTTTTCTTGATTGGTTACCACCCATAAATGAAGTACTTTGATCAGAAACACTTCTCATAGAAGCATAAATACTTTGTGGTGTTTTCTTGATTGGTTAACACTCATAAATGAAGTAAGCTGATTATAAACTCTTCTCATTGAAGTATAAGTGCTTTGTGGTGTTTTCTTGAATGGTTATCACTCCGAAATGAAGTACTTTGATTAGAAACACTTCGCATAGAAGTATAAGTGCTTTGTGGTGTTTTCTTGATTGGTTACCACCCATAAATGAAGTACTTTGATCAGAAACACTTCTCATAGAAGCATAAATACTTTGTGGTGTTTTCTTGATTGGTTAACACTCATAAATGAAGTAAGCTGATTATAAACTCTTCTCATTGAAGTATAAGTGCTTTGTGGTGTTTTCTTGATTGGTTACCACCCATAAATGAAGTACTTTGATCAGAAACACTTCTCATAGAAGCATAAATACTTTGTGGTGTTTTCTTGATTGGTTAACACTCATAAATGAAGTAAGCTGATTATAAACTCTTCTCATTGAAGTATAAGTGCTTTGTGGTGTTTTCTTGAATGGTTATCACCCCGAAATGAAGAACTTTGATTAGAAACACTTCGCATAGAAGTATAAGTGCTTTGTGGTGTTTTCTTGATTGGTTACCACCCACAAATGAAGTACTTTGATTAGAAACACTTCTCATAGAAGCATAAATACTTTGTGGTGTTTTCTTGATTGGTTAACACTCATAAATGAAGTAAGCTGATTATAAACTCTTCTCATTGAAGTATAAGTGCTTTGTGGTGTTTTCTTGAATGGTTATCACCCCGAAATGAAGTACTTTGATTAGAAACACTTCCCATAGAAGTATAAGTGCTTTGTGGTGTTTTCTTGATTGCTTATCCCCCATAAAAGAAGTGCTTTGATTAGAAACACTTCTCATAGAAGCATAAATACTTTCTGGTGTTTTCTTGAATGGTTGTCACCCACAAATGAAGTAATTTGATTAAAAACACGTCTCACAGAAGCATAAATACTTTATGGTGTTTTATTGATTGGTTATCACCCATAAATGAAGTACTCTGAGTAGAAACACTTCGCATAGAAGTATAAGTGCTTTGTGGTGTTTTCTTGATTGGTTACCACCCATAAATGAAGTACTTTGATCAGAAACACTTCTCATAGAAGCATAAATACTTTGTGGTGTTTTCTTGATTGGTTAACACTCATAAATGAAGTAAGCTGATTATAAACTCTTCTCATTGAAGTATAAGTGCTTTGTGGTGTTTTCTTGAATGGTTATCACTCCGAAATGAAGTACTTTGATTAGAAACACTTCGCATAGAAGTATAAGTGCTTTGTGGTGTTTTCTTGATTGGTTACCACCCATAAATGAAGTACTTTGATCAGAAACACTTCTCATAGAAGCATAAATACTTTGTGGTGTTTTCTTGATTGGTTAACACTCATAAATGAAGTAAGCTGATTATAAACTCTTCTCATTGAAGTATAAGTGCTTTGTGGTGTTTTCTTGAATGGTTATCACCCCGAAATGAAGTACTTTGATTAGAAACACTTCCCATAGAAGTATAAGTGCTTTGTGGTGTTTTCTTGAATGCTTATCCCCCATAAAAGAAGTACTTTGATTAGAAACACTTCTCATAGATGCATAAATACTTTCTGGTGTTTTCTTGAATGGTTGTCACCCACAAATGAAGTAATTTGATTAAAAACACGTCTCACAGAAGCATAAATACTTTTTGGTGTTTTATTGATTGGTTATCACCCATAAATGAAGTACTCTGATTAGAAACACTTCGCATAGAAGAATAAGTATTTTGTGGTGTTTTCTTGATTGGTTACCACCCATAAATGAAGTACTTTGATCAGAAACACTTCTCATAGAAGCATAAATACTTTGTGGTGTTTTCTTGATTGGTTAACACTCATAAATGAAGTAAGCTGATTATAAACTCTTCTCATTGAAGTATAAGTGCTTTGTGGTGTTTTCTTGAATGGTTATCACTCCGAAATGAAGTACTTTGATTAGAAACACTTCGCATAGAAGTATAAGTGCTTTGTGGTGTTTTCTTGATTGGTTACCACCCATAAATGAAGTACTTTGATCAGAAACACTTCTCATAGAAGCATAAATACTTTGTGGTGTTTTCTTGATTGGTTAACACTCATAAATGAAGTAAGCTGATTATAAACTCTTCTCATTGAAGTATAAGTGCTTTGTGGTGTTTTCTTGATTGGTTACCACCCATAAATGAAGTACTTTGATCAGAAACACTTCTCATAGAAGCATAAATACTTTGTGGTGTTTTCTTGATTGGTTAACACTCATAAATGAAGTAAGCTGATTATAAACTCTTCTCATTGAAGTATAAGTGCTTTGTGGTGTTTTCTTGAATGGTTATCACCCCGAAATGAAGAACTTTGATTAGAAACACTTCGCATAGAAGTATAAGTGCTTTGTGGTGTTTTCTTGATTGGTTACCACCCACAAATGAAGTACTTTGATTAGAAACACTTCTCATAGAAGCATAAATACTTTGTGGTGTTTTCTTGATTGGTTAACACTCATAAATGAAGTAAGCTGATTATAAACTCTTCTCATTGAAGTATAAGTGCTTTGTGGTGTTTTCTTGAATGGTTATCACCCCGAAATGAAGTACTTTGATTAGAAACACTTCCCATAGAAGTATAAGTGCTTTGTGGTGTTTTCTTGATTGCTTATCCCCCATAAAAGAAGTGCTTTGATTAGAAACACTTCTCATAGAAGCATAAATACTTTCTGGTGTTTTCTTGAATGGTTGTCACCCACAAATGAAGTAATTTGATTAAAAACACGTCTCACAGAAGCATAAATACTTTATGGTGTTTTATTGATTGGTTATCACCCATAAATGAAGTACTCTGAGTAGAAACACTTCGCATAGAAGTATAAGTGCTTTGTGGTGTTTTCTTGATTGGTTACCACCCATAAATGAAGTACTTTGATCAGAAACACTTCTCATAGAAGCATAAATACTTTGTGGTGTTTTCTTGATTGGTTAACACTCATAAATGAAGTAAGCTGATTATAAACTCTTCTCATTGAAGTATAAGTGCTTTGTGGTGTTTTCTTGAATGGTTATCACTCCGAAATGAAGTACTTTGATTAGAAACACTTCGCATAGAAGTATAAGTGCTTTGTGGTGTTTTCTTGATTGGTTACCACCCATAAATGAAGTACTTTGATCAGAAACACTTCTCATAGAAGCATAAATACTTTGTGGTGTTTTCTTGATTGGTTAACACTCATAAATGAAGTAAGCTGATTATAAACTCTTCTCATTGAAGTATAAGTGCTTTGTGGTGTTTTCTTGAATGGTTATCACCCCGAAATGAAGTACTTTGATTAGAAACACTTCCCATAGAAGTATAAGTGCTTTGTGGTGTTTTCTTGAATGCTTATCCCCCATAAAAGAAGTACTTTGATTAGAAACACTTCTCATAGATGCATAAATACTTTCTGGTGTTTTCTTGAATGGTTGTCACCCACAAATGAAGTAATTTGATTAAAAACACGTCTCACAGAAGCATAAATACTTTTTGGTGTTTTATTGATTGGTTATCACCCATAAATGAAGTACTCTGATTAGAAACACTTCGCATAGAAGAATAAGTATTTTGTGGTGTTTTCTTGATTGGTTACCACCCATAAATGAAGTACTTTGATCAGAAACACTTCTCATAGAAGCATAAATACTTTGTGGTGTTTTCTTGATTGGTTAACACTCATAAATGAAGTAAGCTGATTATAAACTCTTCTCATTGAAGTATAAGTGCTTTGTGGTGTTTTCTTGAATGGTTATCACTCCGAAATGAAGTACTTTGATTAGAAACACTTCGCATAGAAGTATAAGTGCTTTGTGGTGTTTTCTTGATTGGTTACCACCCATAAATGAAGTACTTTGATCAGAAACACTTCTCATAGAAGCATAAATACTTTGTGGTGTTTTCTTGATTGGTTAACACTCATAAATGAAGTAAGCTGATTATAAACTCTTCTCATTGAAGTATAAGTGCTTTGTGGTGTTTTCTTGATTGGTTACCACCCATAAATGAAGTACTTTGATCAGAAACACTTCTCATAGAAGCATAAATACTTTGTGGTGTTTTCTTGATTGGTTAACACTCATAAATGAAGTAAGCTGATTATAAACTCTTCTCATTGTAGTATAAGTGCTTTGTGGTGTTTTCTTGAATGGTTATCACCCCGAAATGAAGAACTTTGATTAGAAACACTTCGCATAGAAGTATAAGTGCTTTGTGGTGTTTTCTTGATTGGTTACCACCCACAAATGAAGTACTTTGATTAGAAACACTTCTCATAGAAGCATAAATACTTTGTGGTGTTTTCTTGATTGGTTAACACTCATAAATGAAGTAAGCTGATTATAAACTCTTCTCATTGAAGTATAAGTGCTTTGTGGTGTTTTCTTGAATGGTTATCACCCCGAAATGAAGTACTTTGATTAGAAACACTTCCCATAGAAGTATAAGTGCTTTGTGGTGTTTTGTTGAATGCTTATCCCCCATAAAAGAAGTGCTTTGATTAGAAACACTTCTCATAGAAGCATAAATACTTTCTGGTGTTTTCTTGAATGGTTGTCACCCACAAATGAAGTAATTTGATTAAAAACACGTCTCACAGAAGCATAAATACTTTATGGTGTTTTATTGATTGGTTATCACCCATAAATGAAGTACTCTGAGTAGAAACACTTCGCATAGAAGTATAAGTGCTTTGTGGTGTTTTCTTGATTGGTTACCACCCATAAATGAAGTACTTTGATCAGAAACACTTCTCATAGAAGCATAAATACTTTGTGGTGTTTTCTTGATTGGTTAACACTCATAAATGAAGTAAGCTGATTATAAACTCTTCTCATTGAAGTATAAGTGCTTTGTGGTGTTTTCTTGAATGGTTATCACCCCGAAATGAAGTACTTTGATTAGAAACACTTCCCATAGAAGTATAAGTGCTTTGTGGTGTTTTCTTGAATGCTTATCCCCCATAAAAGAAGTACTTTGATTAGAAACACTTCTCATAGATGCATAAATACTTTCTGGTGTTTTCTTGAATGGTTGTCACCCACAAATGAAGTAATTTGATTAAAAACACGTCTCACAGAAGCATAAATACTTTTTGGTGTTTTATTGATTGGTTATCACCCATAAATGAAGTACTCTGATTAGAAACACTTCGCATAGAAGAATAAGTATTTTGTGGTGTTTTCTTGATTGGTTACCACCCATAAATGAAGTACTTTGATCAGAAACACTTCTCATAGAAGCATAAATACTTTGTGGTGTTTTCTTGATTGGTTAACACTCATAAATGAAGTAAGCTGATTATAAACTCTTCTCATTGAAGTATAAGTGCTTTGTGGTGTTTTCTTGAATGGTTATCACTCCGAAATGAAGTACTTTGATTAGAAACACTTCGCATAGAAGTATAAGTGCTTTGTGGTGTTTTCTTGATTGGTTACCACCCATAAATGAAGTACTTTGATCAGAAACACTTCTCATAGAAGCATAAATACTTTGTGGTGTTTTCTTGATTGGTTAACACTCATAAATGAAGTAAGCTGATTATAAACTCTTCTCATTGAAGTATAAGTGCTTTGTGGTGTTTTCTTGATTGGTTACCACCCATAAATGAAGTACTTTGATCAGAAACACTTCTCATAGAAGCATAAATACTTTGTGGTGTTTTCTTGATTGGTTAACACTCATAAATGAAGTAAGCTGATTATAAACTCTTCTCATTGAAGTATAAGTGCTTTGTGGTGTTTTCTTGAATGGTTATCACCCCGAAATGAAGAACTTTGATTAGAAACACTTCGCATAGAAGTATAAGTGCTTTGTGGTGTTTTCTTGATTGGTTACCACCCACAAATGAAGTACTTTGATTAGAAACACTTCTCATAGAAGCATAAATACTTTGTGGTGTTTTCTTGATTGGTTAACACTCATAAATGAAGTAAGCTGATTATAAACTCTTCTCATTGAAGTATAAGTGCTTTGTGGTGTTTTCTTGAATGGTTATCACCCCGAAATGAAGTACTTTGATTAGAAACACTTCCCATAGAAGTATAAGTGCTTTGTGGTGTTTTCTTGATTGCTTATCCCCCATAAAAGAAGTGCTTTGATTAGAAACACTTCTCATAGAAGCATAAATACTTTCTGGTGTTTTCTTGAATGGTTGTCACCCACAAATGAAGTAATTTGATTAAAAACACGTCTCACAGAAGCATAAATACTTTATGGTGTTTTATTGATTGGTTATCACCCATAAATGAAGTACTCTGAGTAGAAACACTTCGCATAGAAGTATAAGTGCTTTGTGGTGTTTTCTTGATTGGTTACCACCCATAAATGAAGTACTTTGATCAGAAACAATTCTCATAGAAGCATAAATACTTTGTGGTGTTTTCTTGATTGGTTAACACTCATAAATGAAGTAAGCTGATTATAAACTCTTCTCATTGAAGTATAAGTGCTTTGTGGTGTTTTCTTGAATGGTTATCACTCCGAAATGAAGTACTTTGATTAGAAACACTTCGCATAGAAGTATAAGTGCTTTGTGGTGTTTTCTTGATTGGTTACCACCCATAAATGAAGTACTTTGATCAGAAACACTTCTCATAGAAGCATAAATACTTTGTGGTGTTTTCTTGATTGGTTAACACTCATAAATGAAGTAAGCTGATTATAAACTCTTCTCATTGAAGTATAAGTGCTTTGTGGTGTTTTCTTGAATGGTTATCACCCCGAAATGAAGTACTTTGATTAGAAACACTTCCCATAGAAGTATAAGTGCTTTGTGGTGTTTTCTTGAATGCTTATCCCCCATAAAAGAAGTACTTTGATTAGAAACACTTCTCATAGATGCATAAATACTTTCTGGTGTTTTCTTGAATGGTTGTCACCCACAAATGAAGTAATTTGATTAAAAACACGTCTCACAGAAGCATAAATACTTTTTGGTGTTTTATTGATTGGTTATCACCCATAAATGAAGTACTCTGATTAGAAACACTTCGCATAGAAGAATAAGTATTTTGTGGTGTTTTCTTGATTGGTTACCACCCATAAATGAAGTACTTTGATCAGAAACACTTCTCATAGAAGCATAAATACTTTGTGGTGTTTTCTTGATTGGTTAACACTCATAAATGAAGTAAGCTGATTATAAACTCTTCTCATTGAAGTATAAGTGCTTTGTGGTGTTTTCTTGAATGGTTATCACTCCGAAATGAAGTACTTTGATTAGAAACACTTCGCATAGAAGTATAAGTGCTTTGTGGTGTTTTCTTGATTGGTTACCACCCATAAATGAAGTACTTTGATCAGAAACACTTCTCATAGAAGCATAAATACTTTGTGGTGTTTTCTTGATTGGTTAACACTCATAAATGAAGTAAGCTGATTATAAACTCTTCTCATTGAAGTATAAGTGCTTTGTGGTGTTTTCTTGATTGGTTACCACCCATAAATGAAGTACTTTGATCAGAAACACTTCTCATAGAAGCATAAATACTTTGTGGTGTTTTCTTGATTGGTTAACACTCATAAATGAAGTAAGCTGATTATAAACTCTTCTCATTGTAGTATAAGTGCTTTGTGGTGTTTTCTTGAATGGTTATCACCCCGAAATGAAGAACTTTGATTAGAAACACTTCGCATAGAAGTATAAGTGCTTTGTGGTGTTTTCTTGATTGGTTACCACCCACAAATGAAGTACTTTGATTAGAAACACTTCTCATAGAAGCATAAATACTTTGTGGTGTTTTCTTGATTGGTTAACACTCATAAATGAAGTAAGCTGATTATAAACTCTTCTCATTGAAGTATAAGTGCTTTGAGGTGTTTTCTTGAATGGTTATCACCCCGAAATGAAGTACTTTGATTAGAAACACTTCCCATAGAAGTATAAGTGCTTTGTGGTGTTTTGTTGAATGCTTATCCCCCATAAAAGAAGTGCTTTGATTAGAAACACTTCTCATAGAAGCATAAATACTTTCTGGTGTTTTCTTGAATGGTTGTCACCCACAAATGAAGTAATTTGATTAAAAACACGTCTCACAGAAGCATAAATACTTTATGGTGTTTTATTGATTGGTTATCACCCATAAATGAAGTACTCTGAGTAGAAACACTTCGCATAGAAGTATAAGTGCTTTGTGGTGTTTTCTTGATTGGTTACCACCCATAAATGAAGTACTTTGATCAGAAACACTTCTCATAGAAGCATAAATACTTTGTGGTGTTTTCTTGATTGGTTAACACTCATAAATGAAGTAAGCTGATTATAAACTCTTCTCATTGAAGTATAAGTGCTTTGTGGTGTTTTCTTGAATGGTTATCACTCCGAAATGAAGTACTTTGATTAGAAACACTTCGCATAGAAGTATAAGTGCTTTGTGGTGTTTTCTTGATTGGTTACCACCCATAAATGAAGTACTTTGATCAGAAACACTTCTCATAGAAGCATAAATACTTTGTGGTGTTTTCTTGATTGGTTAACACTCATAAATGAAGTAAGCTGATTATAAACTCTTCTCATTGAAGTATAAGTGCTTTGTGGTGTTTTCTTGAATGTTATCACTCCGAAATGAAGTACTTTGATTAGAAACACTTCGCATAGAAGTATAAGTGCTTTGTGTTGTTTTCTTGATTGGTTACTACCCATAAATGAAGTACTTTGATCAGAAACACTTCTCATAGAAGCATAAATACTTTGTGGTGTTTTCTTGATTGGTTAACACTCATAAATGAAGTAAGCTGATTATAAACTCTTCTCATTGAAGTATAAGTGCTTTGTGGTGTTTTCTTGAATGGTTATCACCCCGAAATGAAGTACTTTGATTAGAAGCACTTCCCATAGAAGTATAAGTGCTTTGTGGTGTTTTCTTGAATGCTTATCCCCCATAAAAGAAGTACTTTGATTAGAAACACTTCTCATAGATGCATAAATACTTTCTGGTGTTTTCTTGAATGGTTGTCACCCACAAATGAAGTAATTTGATTAAAAACACGTCTCACAGAAGCATAAATACTTTTTGGTGTTTTATTGATTGGTTATCACCCATAAATGAAGTACTCTGATTAGAAACACTTCGCATAGAAGGATAAGTATTTTGTGGTGTTTTCTTGATTGGTTACCACCCATAAATGAAGTACTTTGATCAGAAACACTTCTCATAGAAGCATAAATACTTTGTGGTGTTTTCTTGATTGGTTAACACTCATAAATGAAGTAAGCTGATTATAAACTCTTCTCATTGAAGTATAAGTGCTTTGTGGTGTTTTCTTGAATGGTTATCACTCCGAAATTAAGTACTTTGATTAGAAACACTTCGCATAGAAGTATAAGTGCTTTGTGGTGTTTTCTTGATTGGTTACCACCCATAAATGAAGTACTTTGATTAGAAACACTTCTCATAGAAGCATAAATACTTTGTGGTGTTTTCTTGATTGGTTAACACTCATAAATGAAGTAAGCTGATTATAAACTCTTCTCATTGAAGTATAAGTGCTTTGTGGTGTTTTCTTGAATGGTTATCACCCCGAAATGAAGTACTTTGATTAGAAACACTTCGCATAGAAGTATAAGTGCTTTGTGGTGTTTTCTTGAATGCTTATCCCCCATAAAAGAAGTGCTTTGATTAGAAACACTTCTCATAGATGCATAAATACTTTCTGGTGTTTTCTTGAATGGTTGTCACCCACAAATGAAGTAATTTGATTAAAAACACGTCTCACAGAAGCATAAATACTTTATGGTGTTTTATTGATTGGTTATCACCCATAAATGAAGTACTCTGATTAGAAACACTTCGCATAGAAGTATAAGTGCTTTGTGGTGTTTTCTTGATTGGTTACCACCCATAAATGAAGTACTTTGATCAGAAACACTTCTCATAGAAGCATAAATACTTTGTGGTGTTTTCTTGATTGGTTAACACTCATAAATGAAGTAAGCTGATTATAAACTCTTCTCATTGAAGTATAAGTGCTTTGTGGTGTTTTCTTGAATGTTATCACTCCGAAATGAAGTACTTTGATTAGAAACACTTCGCATAGAAGTATAAGTGCTTTGTGGTGTTTTCTTGATTGGTTACCACCCATAAATGAAGTACTTTGATCAGAAACACTTCTCATAGAAGCATAAATACTTTGTGGTGTTTTCTTGATTGGTTAACACTCATAAATGAAGTAAGCTGATTATAAACTCTTCTCATTAAAGTATAAGTGCTTTGTGGTGTTTTCTTGAATGGTTATCACCCCGAAATGAAGTACTTTGATTAGAAACACTTCGCATAGAAGTATAAGTGCTTTGTGGTGTTTTCTTGATTGGTTACCACCCATAAATGAAGTACTTTGATCAGAAACACTTCTCATAGAAGCATAAATAATTTGTGGTGTTTTCTTGATTGGTTAACACTCATAAATGAAGTAAGCTGATTATAAACTCTTCTCATCGAAGTATAAGTGCTTTGTGGTGTTTTCTTGAATGGTTATCACCCCGAAATGAAGTACTTTGATTAGAATCATTTCCCATAGAAGTATAAGTGCTTTGTGGTGTTTTCTTGAATGTTTATCCCCCATAAAAGAAGTACTTTGATTATAAACACTTCTCATAGAAGCATAAATACTTTGTGGTGTTTTCTTGATTGGTTAACACTCATAAATGAAGTAAGCTGATTATAAACTCTTCTCTTTGAAGTATAAGTGCTTTGTGGTGTTTTCTTGAATGGTTATCACTCCGAAATGAAGTACTTTGATTAGAAACACTTCGCATAGAAGTATAAGTGCTTTGTGGTGTTTTCTTGATTGGTTACCACCCATAAATGAAGTACTTTGATCAAAAACACTTCTCATAGAAGCATAAATACTTTGTGGTGTTTTCTTGATTGGTTAACACTCATAAATGAAGTAAGCTGATTATAAACTCTTCTCATTGAAGTATAAGTGCTTTGTGGTGTTTTCTTAAATGTTATCACTCCGAAATGAAGTACTTTGATTAGAAACACTTCGCATAGAAGTATAAGTGCTTTGTGGTGTTTTCTTGATTGGTTACTACCCATAAATGAAGTACTTTGATCAGAAACACTTCTCATAGAAGCATAAATACTTTGTGGTGTTTTCTTGATTGGTTAACACTCATAAATGAAGTAAGCTGATTATAAACTCTTCTCATTGAAGTATAAGTGCTTTGTGGTGTTTTCTTGAATGGTTATCACCCCGAAATGAAGTACTTTGATTAGAAACACTTCCCATAGAAGTATAAGTGCTTTGTGGTGTTTTCTTGAATGCTTATCCCCCATAAAAGAAGTACTTTGATTAGAAACACTTCTCATAGATGCATAAATACTTTCTGGTGTTTTCTTGAATGGTTGTCACCCACAAATGAAGTAATTTGATTAAAAACACGTCTCACAGAAGCATAAATACTTTTTGGTGTTTTATTGATTGGTTATCACCCATAAATGAAGTACTCTGATTAGAAACACTTCGCATAGAAGGATAAGTATTTTGTGGTGTTTTCTTGATTGGTTACCACCCATAAATGAAGTACTTTGATCAGAAACACTTCTCATAGAAGCATAAATACTTTGTGGTGTTTTCTTGATTGGTTAACACTCATAAATGAAGTAAGCTGATTATAAACTCTTCTCATTGAAGTATAAGTGCTTTGTGGTGTTTTCTTGAATGGTTATCACTCCGAAATGAAGTACTTTGATTAGAAACACTTCGCATAGAAGTATAAGTGCTTTGTGGTGTTTTCTTGATTGGTTACCACCCATAAATGAAGTACTTTGATTAGAAACACTTCTCATAGAAGCATAAATACTTTGTGGTGTTTTCTTGATTGGTTAACACTCATAAATGAAGTAAGCTGATTATAAACTCTTCTCATTGAAGTATAAGTGCTTTGTGGTGTTTTCTTGAATGGTTATCACCCCGAAATGAAGTACTTTGATTAGAAACACTTCGCATAGAAGTATAAGTGCTTTGTGGTGTTTTCTTGAATGCTTATCCCCCATAAAAGAAGTGCTTTGATTAGAAACACTTCTCATAGATGCATAAATACTTTCTGGTGTTTTCTTGAATGGTTGTCACCCACAAATGAAGTAATTTGATTAAAAACACGTCTCACAGAAGCATAAATACTTTATGGTGTTTTATTGATTGGTTATCACCCATAAATGAAGTACTCTGATTAGAAACACTTCGCATAGAAGTATAAGTGCTTTGTGGTGTTTTCTTGATTGGTTACCACCCATAAATGAAGTACTTTGATCAGAAACACTTCTCATAGAAGCATAAATACTTTGTGGTGTTTTCTTGATTGGTTAACACTCATAAATGAAGTAAGCTGATTATAAACTCTTCTCATTGAAGTATAAGTGCTTTGTGGTGTTTTCTTGAATGTTATCACTCCGAAATGAAGTACTTTGATTAGAAACACTTCGCATAGAAGTATAAGTGCTTTGTGGTGTTTTCTTGATTGGTTACCACCCATAAATGAAGTACTTTGATCAGAAACACTTCTCATAGAAGCATAAATACTTTGTGGTGTTTTCTTGATTGGTTAACACTCATAAATGAAGTAAGCTGATTATAAACTCTTCTCATTGAAGTATAAGTGCTTTGTGGTGTTTTCTTGAATGGTTATCACCCCGAAATGAAGTACTTTGATTAGAAACACTTCCCATAGAAGTATAAGTGCTTTGTGGTGTTTTCTTGAATGCTTATCCCCCATAAAAGAAGTACTTTGATTAGAAACACTTCTCATAGATGCATAAATACTTTCTGGTGTTTTCTTGAATGGTTGTCACCCACAAATGAAGTAATTTGATTAAAAACACGTCTCACAGAAGCAGAAATACTTTTTGGTGTTTTATTGATTGGTTATCACCCATAAATGAAGTACTCTGATTAGAAACACTTCGCATAGAAGAATAAGTATTTTGTGGTGTTTTCTTGATTGGTTACCACCCATAAATGAAGTACTTTGATCAGAAACACTTCTCATAGAAGCATAAATACTTTGTGGTGTTTTCTTGATTGGTTAACACTCATAAATGAAGTAAGCTGATTATAAACTCTTCTCATTGAAATATAAGTGCTTTGTGGTGTTTTCTTGAATGGTTATCACTCCGAAATGAAGTACTTTGATTAGAAACACTTCGCATAGAAGTATAAGTGCTTTGTGGTGTTTTCTTGATTGGTTACCACCCATAAATGAAGTACTTTGATCAGAAACACTTCTCATAGAAGCATAAATAATTTGTGGTGTTTTCTTGATTGGTTAACACTCATAAATGAAGTAAGCTGATTATAAACTCTTCTCATTGAAGTATAAGTGCTTTGTGGTGTTTTCTTGATTGGTTACCACCCATAAATGAAGTACTTTGATCAGAAACACTTCTCATAGAAGCATAAATACTTTGTGGTG
Source organism: Eleocharis quinqueflora (assembly GCA_964058865.1). Taxonomy (NCBI): domain Eukaryota; kingdom Viridiplantae; phylum Streptophyta; class Magnoliopsida; order Poales; family Cyperaceae; genus Eleocharis; species Eleocharis quinqueflora. The sequence continues at coordinate 358,307 of CAXKVX010000328.1, forward strand.
TTTTCTTGATTGGTTAACACTCATAAATGAAGTAAGCTGATTATAAACTCTTCTCATTGAAGTATAAGTGCTTTGTGGTGTTTTCTTGAATGGTTATCACCCCGAAATGAAGTACTTTGATTAGAAACATTTCCCATAGAAGTATAAGTGCTTTGTGGTGTTTTCTTGAATGTTTATCCCCCATAAAAGAAGTACTTTGATTATAAACACTTCTCATAGAAGCATAAATACTTTGTGGTGTTTTCTTGATTGGTTAACACTCATAAATGAAGTAAGCTGATTATAAACTCTTCTCATTGAAGTATAAGTGCTTTGTGGTGTTTTCTTGAATGGTTATCACTCCGAAATGAAGTACTTTGATTAGAAACACTTCGCATAGAAGTATAAGTGCTTTGTGGTGTTTTCTTGATTGGTTACCACCCATAAATGAAGTACTTTGATCAGAAACACTTCTCATAGAAGCATAAATACTTTGTGGTGTTTTCTTGATTGGTTAACACTCATAAATGAAGTAAGCTGATTATAAACTCTTCTCATTGAAGTATAAGTGCTTTGTGGTGTTTTCTTGATTGGTTACCACCCATAAATGAAGTACTTTGATCAGAAACACTTCTCATAGAAGCATAAATACTTTGTGGTGTTTTCTTGATTGGTTAACACTCATAAATGAAGTAAGCTGATTATAAACTCTTCTCATTGAAGTATAAGTGCTTTGTGGTGTTTTCTTGAATGGTTATCACCCCGAAATGAAGAACTTTGATTAGAAACACTTCGCATAGAAGTATAAGTGCTTTGTGGTGTTTTCTTGATTGGTTACCACCCACAAATGAAGTACTTTGATTAGAAACACTTCTCATAGAAGCATAAATACTTTGTGGTGTTTTCTTGATTGGTTAACACTCATAAATGAAGTAAGCTGATTATAAACTCTTCTCATTGAAGTATAAGTGCTTTGTGGTGTTTTCTTGAATGGTTATCACCCCGAAATGAAGTACTTTGATTAGAAACACTTCCCATAGAAGTATAAGTGCTTTGTGGTGTTTTCTTGAATGCTTATCCCCCATAAAAGAAGTGCTTTGATTAGAAACACTTCTCATAGAAGCATAAATACTTTGTGGTGTTTTCTTGATTGGTTAACACTCATAAATGAAGTAAGCTGATTATAAACTCTTCTCATTGAAGTATAAGTGCTTTGTGGTGTTTTCTTGAATGTTATCACTCCGAAATGAAGTACTTTGATTAGAAACACTTCGCATAGAAGTATAAGTGCTTTGTGGTGTTTTCTTGATTGGTTACCACCCATAAATGAAGTACTTTGATCAGAAACACTTCTCATAGAAGCATAAATACTTTGTGGTGTTTTCTTGATTGGTTAACACTCATAAATGAAGTAAGCTGATTATAAACTCTTCTCATTGAAGTATAAGTGCTTTGTGGTGTTTTCTTGAATGGTTATCACCCCGAAATGAAGTACTTTGATTAGAAACACTTCCCATAGAAGTATAAGTGCTTTGTGGTGTTTTCTTGAATGCTTATCCCCCATAAAAGAAGTACTTTGATTAGAAACACTTCTCATAGATGCATAAATACTTTCTGGTGTTTTCTTGAATGGTTGTCACCCACAAATGAAGTAATTTGATTAAAAACACGTCTCACAGAAGCATAAATACTTTTTGGTGTTTTATTGATTGGTTATCACCCATAAATGAAGTACTCTGATTAGAAACACTTCGCATAGAAGAATAAGTATTTTGTGGTGTTTTCTTGATTGGTTACCACCCATAAATGAAGTACTTTGATCAGAAACACTTCTCATAGAAGCATAAATACTTTGTGGTGTTTTCTTGATTGGTTAACACTCATAAATGAAGTAAGCTGATTATAAACTCTTCTCATTGAAGTATAAGTGCTTTGTGGTGTTTTCTTGAATGGTTATCACTCCGAAATGAAGTACTTTGATTAGAAACACTTCGCATAGAAGTATAAGTGCTTTGTGGTGTTTTCTTGATTGGTTACCACCCATAAATGAAGTACTTTGATCAGAAACACTTCTCATAGAAGCATAAATAATTTGTGGTGTTTTCTTGATTGGTTAACACTCATAAATGAAGTAAGCTGATTATAAACTCTTCTCATTGAAGTATAAGTGCTTTGTGGTGTTTTCTTGAATGGTTATCACCCCGAAATGAAGTACTTTGATTAGAAACATTTCCCATAGAAGTATAAGTGCTTTGTGGTGTTTTCTTGAATGTTTATCCCCCATAAAAGAAGTACTTTGATTATAAACACTTCTCATAGAAGCATAAATACTTTGTGGTGTTTTCTTGATTGGTTAACACTCATAAATGAAGTAAGCTGATTATAAACTCTTCTCATTGAAGTATAAGTGTTTTGTGGTGTTTTCTTGAATGGTTATCACTCCGAAATGAAGTACTTTGATTAGAAACACTTCGCATAGAAGTATAAGTGCTTTGTGGTGTTTTCTTGATTGGTTACCACCCATAAATGAAGTACTTTGATCAGAAACACTTCTCATAGAAGCATAAATACTTTGTGGTGTTTTCTTGATTGGTTAACACTCATAAATGAAGTAAGCTGATTATAAACTCTTCTCATTGAAGTATAAGTGCTTTGTGGTGTTTTCTTGATTGGTTACCACCCATAAATGAAGTACTTTGATCAGAAACACTTCTCATAGAAGCATAAATACTTTGTGGTGTTTTCTTGATTGGTTAACACTCATAAATGAAGTAAGCTGATTATAAACTCTTCTCATTGAAGTATAAGTGCTTTGTGGTGTTTTCTTGAATGGTTATCACCCCGAAATGAAGAACTTTGATTAGAAACACTTCGCATAGAAGTATAAGTGCTTTGTGGTGTTTTCTTGATTGGTTACCACCCACAAATGAAGTACTTTGATTAGAAACACTTCTCATAGAAGCATAAATACTTTGTGGTGTTTTCTTGATTGGTTAACACTCATAAATGAAGTAAGCTGATTATAAACTCTTCTCATTGAAGTATAAGTGCTTTGTGGTGTTTTCTTGAATGGTTATCACCCCGAAATGAAGTACTTTGATTAGAAACACTTCCCATAGAAGTATAAGTGCTTTGTGGTGTTTTCTTGAATGCTTATCCCCCATAAAAGAAGTGCTTTGATTAGAAACACTTCTCATAGAAGCATAAATACTTTCTGGTGTTTTCTTGAATGATTGTCACCCACAAATGAAGTAATTTGATTAAAAACACGTCTCACAGAAGCATAAATACTTTATGGTGTTTTATTGATTGGTTATCACCCATAAATGAAGTACTCTGAGTAGAAACACTTCGCATAGAAGTATAAGTGCTTTGTGGTGTTTTCTTGATTGGTTACCACCCATAAATGAAGTACTTTGATCAGAAACACTTCTCATAGAAGCATAAATACTTTGTGGTGTTTTCTTGATTGGTTAACACTCATAAATGAAGTAAGCTGATTATAAACTCTTCTCATTGAAGTATAAGTGCTTTGTGGTGTTTTCTTGAATGGTTATCACTCCGAAATGAAGTACTTTGATTAGAAACACTTCGCATAGAAGTATAAGTGCTTTGTGGTGTTTTCTTGATTGGTTACCACCCATAAATGAAGTACTTTGATTAGAAACACTTCTCATAGAAGCATAAATACTTTGTGGTGTTTTCTTGATTGGTTAACACTCATAAATGAAGTAAGCTGATTATAAACTCTTCTCATTGAAGTATAAGTGCTTTGTGGTGTTTTCTTGAATGTTTATCACCCCGAAATGAAGTACTTTGATTAGAAACACTTCCCATAGAAGTATAAGTGCTTTGTGGTGTTTTCTTGAATGCTTATCCCCCATAAAAGAAGTACTTTGATTAGAAATACTTCTCATAGATGCATAAATACTTTCTGGTTTTTTCTTGAATGGTTGTCACCCACAAATGAAGTAATTTGATTAAAAACACGTCTCACAGAAGCATAAATACTTTGTGGTGTTTTATTGATTGGTTATCACCCATAAATGAAGTACTCTGATTAGAAACACTTCGCATAGAAGAATAAGTATTTTGTGGTGTTTTCTTGATTGGTTACCACCCATAAATGAAGTACTTTGATCAGAAACACTTCTCATAGAAGCATAAATACTTTGTGGTGTTTTCTTGATTGGTTAACACTCATAAATGAAGTAAGCTGATTATAAACTCTTCTCATTGAAGTATAAGTGCTTTGTGGTGTTTTCTTGAATGGTTATCACTCCGAAATGAAGTACTTTGATTAGAAACACTTCGCATAGAAGTATAAGTGCTTTGTGGTGTTTTCTTGATTGGTTACCACCCATAAATGAAGTACTTTGATCAGAAACACTTCTCATAGAAGCATAAATAATTTGTGGTGTTTTCTTGATTGGTTAACACTCATAAATGAAGTAAGCTGATTATAAACTCTTCTCATTGAAGTATAAGTGCTTTGTGGTGTTTTCTTGAATGGTTATCACCCCGAAATGAAGTACTTTGATTAGAAACATTTCCCATAGAAGTATAAGTGCTTTGTGGTGTTTTCTTGAATGTTTATCCCCCATAAAAGAAGTACTTTGATTATAAACACTTCTCATAGAAGCATAAATACTTGGTGGTGTTTTCTTGATTGGTTAACACTCATAAATGAAGTAAGCTGATTATAAACTCTTCTCATTGAAGTATAAGTGCTTTGTGGTGTTTTCTTGAATGGTTATCACTCCGAAATGAAGTACTTTGATTAGAAACACTTCGCATAGAAGTATAAGTGCTTTGTGGTGTTTTCTTGATTGGTTACCACCCATAAATGAAGTACTTTGATCAGAAACACTTCTCATAGAAGCATAAATACTTTGTGGTGTTTTCTTGATTGGTTAACACTCATAAATGAAGTAAGCTGATTATAAACTCTTCTCATTGAAGTATAAGTGCTTTGTGGTGTTTTCTTGATTGGTTACCACCCATAAATGAAGTACTTTGATCAGAAACACTTCTCATAGAAGCATAAATACTTTGTGGTGTTTTCTTGATTGGTTAACACTCATAAATGAAGTAAGCTGATTATAAACTCTTCTCATTGAAGTATAAGTGCTTTGTGGTGTTTTCTTGAATGGTTATCACCCCGAAATGAAGAACTTTGATTAGAAACACTTCGCATAGAAGTATAAGTGCTTTGTGGTGTTTTCTTGATTGGTTACCACCCACAAATGAAGTACTTTGATTAGAAACACTTCTCATAGAAGCATAAATACTTTGTGGTGTTTTCTTGATTGGTTAACACTCATAAATGAAGTAAGCTGATTATAAACTCTTCTCATTGAAGTATAAGTGCTTTGTGGTGTTTTCTTGAATGGTTATCACCCCGAAATGAAGTACTTTGATTAGAAACACTTCCCATAGAAGTATAAGTGCTTTGTGGTGTTTTCTTGAATGCTTATCCCCCATAAAAGAAGTGCTTTGATTAGAAACACTTCTCATAGAAGCATAAATACTTTGTGGTGTTTTCTTGATTGGTTAACACTCATAAATGAAGTAAGCTGATTATAAACTCTTCTCATTGAAGTATAAGTGCTTTGTGGTGTTTTCTTGAATGTTATCACTCCGAAATGAAGTACTTTGATTAGAAACACTTCGCATAGAAGTATAAGTGCTTTGTGGTGTTTTCTTGATTGGTTACCACCCATAAATGAAGTACTTTGATCAGAAACACTTCTCATAGAAGCATAAATACTTTGTGGTGTTTTCTTGATTGGTTAACACTCATAAATGAAGTAAGCTGATTATAAACTCTTCTCATTGAAGTATAAGTGCTTTGTGGTGTTTTCTTGAATGGTTATCACCCCGAAATGAAGTACTTTGATTAGAAACACTTCCCATAGAAGTATAAGTGCTTTGTGGTGTTTTCTTGAATGCTTATCCCCCATAAAAGAAGTACTTTGATTAGAAACACTTCTCATAGATGCATAAATACTTTCTGGTGTTTTCTTGAATGGTTGTCACCCACAAATGAAGTAATTTGATTAAAAGCACGTCTCACAGAAGCATAAATACTTTTTGGTGTTTTATTGATTGGTTATCACCCATAAATGAAGTACTCTGATTAGAAACACTTCGCATAGAAGAATAAGTATTTTGTGGTGTTTTCTTGATTGGTTACCACCCATAAATGAAGTACTTTGATCAGAAACACTTCTCATAGAAGCATAAATACTTTGTGGTGTTTTCTTGATTGGTTAACACTCATAAATGAAGTAAGCTGATTATAAACTCTTCTCATTGAAGTATAAGTGCTTTGTGGTGTTTTCTTGAATGGTTATCACTCCGAAATGAAGTACTTTGATTAGAAACACTTCGCATAGAAGTATAAGTGCTTTGTGGTGTTTTCTTGATTGGTTACCACCCATAAATGAAGTACTTTGATCAGAAACACTTCTCATAGAAGCATAAATAATTTGTGGTGTTTTCTTGATTGGTTAACACTCATAAATGAAGTAAGCTGATTATAAACTCTTCTCATTGAAGTATAAGTGCTTTGTGGTGTTTTCTTGAATGGTTATCACCCCGAAATGAAGTACTTTGATTAGAAACATTTCCCATAGAAGTATAAGTGCTTTGTGGTGTTTTCTTGAATGTTTATCCCCCATAAAAGAAGTACTTTGATTATAAACACTTCTCATAGAAGCATAAATACTTTGTGGTGTTTTCTTGATTGGTTAACACTCATAAATGAAGTAAGCTGATTATAAACTCTTCTCATTGAAGTATAAGTGTTTTGTGGTGTTTTCTTGAATGGTTATCACTCCGAAATGAAGTACTTTGATTAGAAACACTTCGCATAGAAGTATAAGTGCTTTGTGGTGTTTTCTTGATTGGTTACCACCCATAAATGAAGTACTTTGATCAGAAACACTTCTCATAGAAGCATAAATACTTTGTGGTGTTTTCTTGATTGGTTAACACTCATAAATGAAGTAAGCTGATTATAAACTCTTCTCATTGAAGTATAAGTGCTTTGTGGTGTTTTCTTGATTGGTTACCACCCATAAATGAAGTACTTTGATCAGAAACACTTCTCATAGAAGCATAAATACTTTGTGGTGTTTTCTTGATTGGTTAACACTCATAAATGAAGTAAGCTGATTATAAACTCTTCTCATTGAAGTATAAGTGCTTTGTGGTGTTTTCTTGAATGGTTATCACCCCGAAATGAAGAACTTTGATTAGAAACACTTCGCATAGAAGTATAAGTGCTTTGTGGTGTTTTCTTGATTGGTTACCACCCACAAATGAAGTACTTTGATTAGAAACACTTCTCATAGAAGCATAAATACTTTGTGGTGTTTTCTTGATTGGTTAACACTCATAAATGAAGTAAGCTGATTATAAACTCTTCTCATTGAAGTATAAGTGCTTTGTGGTGTTTTCTTGAATGGTTATCACCCCGAAATGAAGTACTTTGATTAGAAACACTTCCCATAGAAGTATAAGTGCTTTGTGGTGTTTTCTTGAATGCTTATCCCCCATAAAAGAAGTGCTTTGATTAGAAACACTTCTCATAGAAGCATAAATACTTTCTGGTGTTTTCTTGAATGATTGTCACCCACAAATGAAGTAATTTGATTAAAAACACGTCTCACAGAAGCATAAATACTTTATGGTGTTTTATTGATTGGTTATCACCCATAAATGAAGTACTCTGAGTAGAAACACTTCGCATAGAAGTATAAGTGCTTTGTGGTATTTTCTTGATTGGTTACCACCCATAAATGAAGTACTTTGATCAGAAACACTTCTCATAGAAGCATAAATACTTTGTGGTGTTTTCTTGATTGGTTAACACTCATAAATGAAGTAAGCTGATTATAAACTCTTCTCATTGAAGTATAAGTGCTTTGTGGTGTTTTCTTGAATGGTTATCACTCCGAAATGAAGTACTTTGATTAGAAACACTTCGCATAGAAGTATAAGTGCTTTGTGGTGTTTTCTTGATTGGTTACCACCCATAAATGAAGTACTTTGATCAGAAACACTTCTCATAGAAGCATAAATACTTTGTGGTGTTTTCTTGATTGGTTAACACTCATAAATGAAGTAAGCTGATTATAAACTCTTCTCATTGAAGTATAAGTGCTTTGTGGTGTTTTCTTGAATGTTTATCACCCCGAAATGAAGTACTTTGATTAGAAACACTTCCCATAGAAGTATAAGTGCTTTGTGGTTTTTTCTTGAATGCTTATCCCCCATAAAAGAAGTACTTTGATTAGAAATACTTCTCATAGATGCATAAATACTTTCTGGTTTTTTCTTGAATGGTTGTCACCCACAAATGACGTAATTTGATTAAAAACACGTCTCACAGAAGCATAAATACTTTATGGTGTTTTATTGATTGGTTATCACCCATAAATGAAGTACTCTGATTAGAAACATTTCACATAGAAGGATAAGTATTTTGTGGTGTTTTCTTGATTGGTTACCACCCATAAATGAAGTACTTTGATCAGAAACACTTCTCATGGAAGCATAAATACTTTGTGGTGTTTTCTTGATTGGTTAACACTCATAAATGAAGTAAGCTGATTATAAACTCTTCTCATTGAAGTATAAGTGCTTTGTGGTGTTTTCTTGAATGGTTATCACTCCGAAATGAAGTACTTTGATTAGAAACACTTCGCATAGAAGTATAAGTGCTTTGTGGTGTTTTCTTGATTGGTTACCACCCATAAATGAAGTACTTTGATCAGAAACACTTCTCATAGAAGCATAAATAATTTGTGGTGTTTTCTTGATTGGTTAACACTCATAAATGAAGTAAGCTGATTATAAACTCTTCTCATTAAAGTATAAGTGCTTTGTGGTGTTTTCTTGAATGGTTATCACCCCGAAATGAAGTACTTTGATTAGAAACACTTCGCATAGAAGTATAAGTGCTTTGTGGTGTTTTCTTGATTGGTTACCACCCATAAATGAAGTACTTTGATCAGAAACACTTCTCATAGAAGCATAAATAATTTGTGGTGTTTTCTTGATTGGTTAACACTCATAAATGAAGTAAGCTGATTATAAACTCTTCTCATCGAAGTATAAGTGCTTTGTGGTGTTTTCTTGAATGGTTATCACCCCGAAATGAAGTACTTTGATTAGAATCATTTCCCATAGAAGTATAAGTGCTTTGTGGTGTTTTCTTGAATGTTTATCCCCCATAAAAGAAGTACTTTGATTATAAACACTTCTCATAGAAGCATAAATACTTTGTGGTGTTTTCTTGATTGGTTAACACTCATAAATGAAGTAAGCTGATTATAAACTCTTCTCTTTGAAGTATAAGTGCTTTGTGGTGTTTTCTTGAATGGTTATCACCCCGAAATGAAGTACTTTGATTAGAAACACTTCCCATAGAAGTATAAGTGCTTTGTGGTGTTTTCTTGAATGCTTATCCCCCATAAAAGAAGTGCTTTGATTAGAAACACTTCTCATAGATGCATAAATACTTTCTGGTGTTTTCTTGAATGGTTGTCACCCACAAATGAAGTAATTTGATTAAAAACACGTCTCACAGAAGCATAAATACTTTATGGTGTTTTATTGATTGGTTATCACCCATAAATGAAGTACTCTGATTAGAAACACTTCGCATAGAAGTATAAGTGCTTTGTGGTGTTTTCTTGATTGGTTACCACCCATAAAAGAAGTACTTTGATCAGAAACACTTCTCATAGAAGCATAAATACTTTGTGGTGTTTTCTTGATTGGTTAACACTCATAAATGAAGTAAGCTGATTATAAACTCTTCTCATTGAAGTATAAGTGCTTTGTGGTGTTTTCTTGAATGTTATCACTCCGAAATGAAGTACTTTGATTAGAAACACTTCGCATAGAAGTATAAGTGCTTTGTGGTGTTTTCTTGATTGGTTACCACCCATAAATGAAGTACTTTGATCAGAAACACTTCTCATAGAAGCATAAATACTTTGTGGTGTTTTCTTGATTGGTTAACACTCATAAATGAAGTAAGCTGATTATAAACTCTTCTCATTGAAGTATAAGTGCTTTGTGGTGTTTTCTTGAATGGTTATCACCTCGAAATGAAGTACTTTGATTAGAAACACTTCGCATAGAAGTATAAGTGCTTTGTGGTGTTTTCTTGATTGGTTACCACCCATAAATGAAGTACTTTGATCAGAAACACTTCTCATAGAAGCATAAATAATTTGTGGTGTTTTCTTGATTGGTTAACACTCATAAATGAAGTAAGCTGATTATAAACTCTTCTCATCGAAGTATAAGTGCTTTGTGGTGTTTTCTTGAATGGTTATCACCCCGAAATGAAGTACTTTGATTAGAATCATTTCCCATAGAAGTATAAGTGCTTTGTGGTGTTTTCTTGAATGTTTATCCCCCATAAAAGAAGTACTTTGATTATAAACACTTCTCATAGAAGCATAAATACTTTGTGGTGTTTTCTTGATTGGTTAACACTCATAAATGAAGTAAGCTGATTATAAACTCTTCTCTTTGAAGTATAAGTGCTTTGTGGTGTTTTCTTGAATGGTTATCACCCCGAAATGAAGTACTTTGATTAGAAACACTTCCCATAGAAGTATAAGTGCTTTGTGGTGTTTTCTTGAATGCTTATCCCCCATAAAAGAAGTGCTTTGATTAGAAACACTTCTCATAGATGCATAAATACTTTCTGGTGTTTTCTTGAATGGTTGTCACCCACAAATGAAGTAATTTGATTAAAAACACGTCTCACAGAAGCATAAATACTTTATGGTGTTTTATTGATTGGTTATCACCCATAAATGAAGTACTCTGATTAGAAACACTTCGCATAGAAGTATAAGTGCTTTGTGGTGTTTTCTTGATTGGTTACCACCCATAAAAGAAGTACTTTGATCAGAAACACTTCTCATAGAAGCATAAATACTTTGTGGTGTTTTCTTGATTGGTTAACACTCATAAATGAAGTAAGCTGATTATAAACTCTTCTCATTGAAGTATAAGTGCTTTGTGGTGTTTTCTTGAATGTTATCACTCCGAAATGAAGTACTTTGATTAGAAACACTTCGCATAGAAGTATAAGTGCTTTGTGGTGTTTTCTTGATTGGTTACCACCCATAAATGAAGTACTTTGATCAGAAACACTTCTCATAGAAGCATAAATACTTTGTGGTGTTTTCTTGATTGGTTAACACTCATAAATGAAGTAAGCTGATTATAAACTCTTCTCATTGAAGTATAAGTGCTTTGTGGTGTTTTCTTGAATGGTTATCACCTCGAAATGAAGTACTTTGATTAGAAACACTTCGCATAGAAGTATAAGTGCTTTGTGGTGTTTTCTTGATTGGTTACCACCCATAAATGAAGTACTTTGATCAGAAACACTTCTCATAGAAGCATAAATAATTTGTGGTGTTTTCTTGATTGGTTAACACTCATAAATGAAGTAAGCTGATTATAAACTCTTCTCATCGAAGTATAAGTGCTTTGTGGTGTTTTCTTGAATGGTTATCACCCCGAAATGAAGTACTTTGATTAGAATCATTTCCCATAGAAGTATAAGTGCTTTGTGGTGTTTTCTTGAATGTTTATCCCCCATAAAAGAAGTACTTTGATTATAAACACTTCTCATAGAAGCATAAATACTTTGTGGTGTTTTCTTGATTGGTTAACACTCATAAATGAAGTAAGCTGATTATAAACTCTTCTCTTTGAAGTATAAGTGCTTTGTGGTGTTTTCTTGAATGGTTATCACCCCGAAATGAAGTACTTTGATTAGAAACACTTCCCATAGAAGTATAAGTGCTTTGTGGTGTTTTCTTGAATGCTTATCCCCCATAAAAGAAGTACTTTGATTAGAAACACTTCTCATAGATGCATAAATACTTTCTGGTGTTTTCTTGAATGGTTGTCACCCACAAATGAAGTAATTTGATTAAAAACACGTCTCACAGAAGCATAAATACTTTTTGGTGTTTTATTGATTGGTTATCACCCATAAATGAAGTACTCTGATTAGAAACACTTCGCATAGAAGAATAAGTATTTTGTGGTGTTTTCTTGATTGGTTACCACCCATAAATGAAGTACTTTGATCAGAAACACTTCTCATAGAAGCATAAATACTTTGTGGTGTTTTCTTGATTGGTTAACACTCATAAATGAAGTAAGCTGATTATAAACTCTTCTCATTGAAGTATAAGTGCTTTGTGGTGTTTTCTTGAATGGTTATCACTCCGAAATGAAGTACTTTGATTAGAAACACTTCGCATAGAAGTATAAGTGCTTTGTGGTGTTTTCTTGATTGGTTACCACCCATAAATGAAGTACTTTGATCAGAAACACTTCTCATAGAAGCATAAATAATTTGTGGTGTTTTCTTGATTGGTTAACACTCATAAATGAAGTAAGCTGATTATAAACTCTTCTCATTGAAGTATAAGTGCTTTGTGGTGTTTTCTTGAATGGTTATCACCCCGAAATGAAGTACTTTGATTAGAAACATTTCCCATAGAAGTATAAGTGCTTTGTGGTGTTTTCTTGAATGTTTATCCCCCATAAAAGAAGTACTTTGATTATAAACACTTCTCATAGAAGCATAAATACTTTGTGGTGTTTTCTTGATTGGTTAACACTCATAAATGAAGTAAGCTGATTATAAACTCTTCTCATTGAAGTATAAGTGTTTTGTGGTGTTTTCTTGAATGGTTATCACTCCGAAATGAAGTACTTTGATTAGAAACACTTCGCATAGAAGTATAAGTGCTTTGTGGTGTTTTCTTGATTGGTTACCACCCATAAATGAAGTACTTTGATCAGAAACACTTCTCATAGAAGCATAAATACTTTGTGGTGTTTTCTTGATTGGTTAACACTCATAAATGAAGTAAGCTGATTATAAACTCTTCTCATTGAAGTATAAGTGCTTTGTGGTGTTTTCTTGATTGGTTACCACCCATAAATGAAGTACTTTGATCAGAAACACTTCTCATAGAAGCATAAATACTTTGTGGTGTTTTCTTGATTGGTTAACACTCATAAATGAAGTAAGCTGATTATAAACTCTTCTCATTGAAGTATAAGTGCTTTGTGGTGTTTTCTTGAATGGTTATCACCCCGAAATGAAGAACTTTGATTAGAAACACTTCGCATAGAAGTATAAGTGCTTTGTGGTGTTTTCTTGATTGGTTACCACCCACAAATGAAGTACTTTGATTAGAAACACTTCTCATAGAAGCATAAATACTTTGTGGTGTTTTCTTGATTGGTTAACACTCATAAATGAAGTAAGCTGATTATAAACTCTTCTCATTGAAGTATAAGTGCTTTGTGGTGTTTTCTTGAATGGTTATCACCCCGAAATGAAGTACTTTGATTAGAAACACTTCCCATAGAAGTATAAGTGCTTTGTGGTGTTTTCTTGAATGCTTATCCCCCATAAAAGAAGTGCTTTGATTAGAAACACTTCTCATAGAAGCATAAATACTTTCTGGTGTTTTCTTGAATGATTGTCACCCACAAATGAAGTAATTTGATTAAAAACACGTCTCACAGAAGCATAAATACTTTATGGTGTTTTATTGATTGGTTATCACCCATAAATGAAGTACTCTGATTAGAAACACTTCGCATAGAAGTATAAGTGCTTTGTGGTATTTTCTTGATTGGTTACCACCCATAAATGAAGTACTTTGATCAGAAACACTTCTCATAGAAGCATAAATACTTTGTGGTGTTTTCTTGATTGGTTAACACTCATAAATGAAGTAAGCTGATTATAAACTCTTCTCATTGAAGTATAAGTGCTTTGTGGTGTTTTCTTGAATGGTTATCACTCCGAAATGAAGTACTTTGATTAGAAACACTTCGCATAGAAGTATAAGTGCTTTGTGGTGTTTTCTTGATTGGTTACCACCCATAAATGAAGTACTTTGATCAGAAACACTTCTCATAGAAGCATAAATACTTTGTGGTGTTTTCTTGATTGGTTAACACTCATAAATGAAGTAAGCTGATTATAAACTCTTCTCATTGAAGTATAAGTGCTTTGTGGTGTTTTCTTGAATGTTTATCACCCCGAAATGAAGTACTTTGATTAGAAACACTTCCCATAGAAGTATAAGTGCTTTGTGGTTTTTTCTTGAATGCTTATCCCCCATAAAAGAAGTACTTTGATTAGAAATACTTCTCATAGATGCATAAATACTTTCTGGTTTTTTCTTGAATTGTTGTCACCCACAAATGACGTAATTTGATTAAAAACACGTCTCACAGAAGCATAAATACTTTATGGTGTTTTATTGATTGGTTATCACCCATAAATGAAGTACTCTGATTAGAAACATTTCACATAGAAGGATAAGTATTTTGTGGTGTTTTCTTGATTGGTTACCACCCATAAATGAAGTACTTTGATCAGAAACACTTCTCATGGAAGCATAAATACTTTGTGGTGTTTTCTTGATTGGTTAACACTCATAAATGAAGTAAGCTGATTATAAACTCTTCTCATTGAAGTATAAGTGCTTTGTGGTGTTTTCTTGAATGGTTATCACTCCGAAATGAAGTACTTTGATTAGAAACACTTCGCATAGAAGTATAAGTGCTTTGTGGTGTTTTCTTGATTGGTTACCACCCATAAATGAAGTACTTTGATCAGAAACACTTCTCATAGAAGCATAAATAATTTGTGGTGTTTTCTTGATTGGTTAACACTCATAAATGAAGTAAGCTGATTATAAACTCTTCTCATTAAAGTATAAGTGCTTTGTGGTGTTTTCTTGAATGGTTATCACCCCGAAATGAAGTACTTTGATTAGAAACACTTCGCATAGAAGTATAAGTGCTTTGTGGTGTTTTCTTGATTGGTTACCACCCATAAATGAAGTACTTTGATCAGAAACACTTCTCATAGAAGCATAAATAATTTGTGGTGTTTTCTTGATTGGTTAACACTCATAAATGAAGTAAGCTGATTATAAACTCTTCTCATCGAAGTATAAGTGCTTTGTGGTGTTTTCTTGAATGGTTATCACCCCGAAATGAAGTACTTTGATTAGAATCATTTCCCATAGAAGTATAAGTGCTTTGTGGTGTTTTCTTGAATGTTTATCCCCCATAAAAGAAGTACTTTGATTATAAACACTTCTCATAGAAGCATAAATACTTTGTGGTGTTTTCTTGATTGGTTAACACTCATAAATGAAGTAAGCTGATTATAAACTCTTCTCTTTGAAGTATAAGTGCTTTGTGGTGTTTTCTTGAATGGTTATCACCCCGAAATGAAGTACTTTGATTAGAAACACTTCCCATAGAAGTATAAGTGCTTTGTGGTGTTTTCTTGAATGCTTATCCCCCATAAAAGAAGTGCTTTGATTAGAAACACTTCTCATAGATGCATAAATACTTTCTGGTGTTTTCTTGAATGGTTGTCACCCACAAATGAAGTAATTTGATTAAAAACACGTCTCACAGAAGCATAAATACTTTATGGTGTTTTATTGATTGGTTATCACCCATAAATGAAGTACTCTGATTAGAAACACTTCGCATAGAAGTATAAGTGCTTTGTGGTGTTTTCTTGATTGGTTACCACCCATAAAAGAAGTACTTTGATCAGAAACACTTCTCATAGAAGCATAAATACTTTGTGGTGTTTTCTTGATTGGTTAACACTCATAAATGAAGTAAGCTGATTATAAACTCTTCTCATTGAAGTATAAGTGCTTTGTGGTGTTTTCTTGAATGTTATCACTCCGAAATGAAGTACTTTGATTAGAAACACTTCGCATAGAAGTATAAGTGCTTTGTGGTGTTTTCTTGATTGGTTACCACCCATAAATGAAGTACTTTGATCAGAAACACTTCTCATAGAAGCATAAATACTTTGTGGTGTTTTCTTGATTGGTTAACACTCATAAATGAAGTAAGCTGATTATAAACTCTTCTCATTGAAGTATAAGTGCTTTGTGGTGTTTTCTTGAATGGTTATCACCTCGAAATGAAGTACTTTGATTAGAAACACTTCGCATAGAAGTATAAGTGCTTTGTGGTGTTTTCTTGATTGGTTACCACCCATAAATGAAGTACTTTGATCAGAAACACTTCTCATAGAAGCATAAATAATTTGTGGTGTTTTCTTGATTGGTTAACACTCATAAATGAAGTAAGCTGATTATAAACTCTTCTCATCGAAGTATAAGTGCTTTGTGGTGTTTTCTTGAATGGTTATCACCCCGAAATGAAGTACTTTGATTAGAATCATTTCCCATAGAAGTATAAGTGCTTTGTGGTGTTTTCTTGAATGTTTATCCCCCATAAAAGAAGTACTTTGATTATAAACACTTCTCATAGAAGCATAAATACTTTGTGGTGTTTTCTTGATTGGTTAACACTCATAAATGAAGTAAGCTGATTATAAACTCTTCTCTTTGAAGTATAAGTGCTTTGTGGTGTTTTCTTGAATGGTTATCACCCCGAAATGAAGTACTTTGATTAGAAACACTTCCCATAGAAGTATAAGTGCTTTGTGGTGTTTTCTTGAATGCTTATCCCCCATAAAAGAAGTGCTTTGATTAGAAACACTTCTCATAGATGCATAAATACTTTCTGGTGTTTTCTTGAATGGTTGTCACCCACAAATGAAGTAATTTGATTAAAAACACGTCTCACAGAAGCATAAATACTTTATGGTGTTTTATTGATTGGTTATCACCCATAAATGAAGTACTCTGATTAGAAACACTTCGCATAGAAGTATAAGTGCTTTGTGGTGTTTTCTTGATTGGTTACCACCCATAAATGAAGTACTTTGATCAGAAACACTTCTCATAGAAGCATAAATACTTTGTGGTGTTTTCTTGATTGGTTAACACTCATAAATGAAGTAAGCTGATTATAAACTCTTCTCATTGAAGTATAAGTGCTTTGTGGTGTTTTCTTGAATGTTATCACTCCGAAATGAAGTACTTTGATTAGAAACACTTCGCATAGAAGTATAAGTGCTTTGTGGTGTTTTCTTGATTGGTTACCACCCATAAATGAAGTACTTTGATCAGAAACACTTCTCATAGAAGCATAAATACTTTGTGGTGTTTTCTTGATTGGTTAACACTCATAAATGAAGTAAGCTGATTATAAACTCTTCTCATTGAAGTATAAGTGCTTTGTGGTGTTTTCTTGAATGGTTATCACCCCGAAATGAAGTACTTTGATTAGAAACACTTCCCATAGAAGTATAAGTGCTTTGTGGTGTTTTCTTGAATGCTTATCCCCCATATAAGAAGTACTTTGATTAGAAACACTTCTCATAGATGCATAAATACTTTCTGGTGTTTTCTTGAATGGTTGTCACCCACAAATGAAGTAATTTGATTAAAAACACGTCTCACAGAAGCATAAATACTTTTTGGTGTTTTATTGATTGGTTATCACCCATAAATGAAGTACTCTGATTAGAAACACTTCGCATAGAAGAATAAGTATTTTGTGGTGTTTTCTTGATTGGTTACCACCCATAAATGAAGTACTTTGATCAGAAACACTTCTCATAGAAGCATAAATACTTTGTGGTGTTTTCTTGATTGGTTAACACTCATAAATGAAGTAAGCTGATTATAAACTCTTCTCATTGAAGTATAAGTGCTTTGTGGTGTTTTCTTGAATGGTTATCACTACGAAATGAAGTACTTTGATTAGAAACACTTCGCATAGAAGTATAAGTGCTTTGTGGTGTTTTCTTGATTGGTTACCACCCATAAATGAAGTACTTTGATCAGAAACACTTCTCATAGAAGCATAAATAATTTGTGGTGTTTTCTTGATTGGTTAACACTCATAAATGAAGTAAGCTGATTATAAACTCTTCTCATTGAAGTATAAGTGCTTTGTGGTGTTTTCTTGAATGGTTATCACCCCGAAATGAAGTACTTTGATTAGAAACATTTCCCATAGAAGTATAAGTGCTTTGTGGTGTTTTCTTGAATGTTTATCCCCCATAAAAGAAGTACTTTGATTATAAACACTTCTCATAGAAGCATAAATACTTTGTGGTGTTTTCTTGATTGGTTAACACTCATAAATGAAGTAAGCTGATTATAAACTCTTCTCATTGAAGTATAAGTGCTTTGTGGTGTTTTCTTGAATGGTTATCACTCCGAAATGAAGTACTTTGATTAGAAACACTTCGCATAGAAGTATAAGTGCTTTGTGGTGTTTTCTTGATTGGTTACCACCCATAAATGAAGTACTTTGATCAGAAACACTTCTCATAGAAGCATAAATACTTTGTGGTGTTTTCTTGATTGGTTAACACTCATAAATGATGTAAGCTGATTATAAACTCTTCTCATTGAAGTATAAGTGCTTTGTGGTGTTTTCTTGATTGGTTACCACCCATAAATGAAGTACTTTGATCAGAAACACTTCTCATAGAAGCATAAATACTTTGTGGTGTTTTCTTGATTGGTTAACACTCATAAATGAAGTAAGCTGATTATAAACTCTTCTCATTGAAGTATAAGTGCTTTGTGGTGTTTTCTTGAATGGTTATCACCCCGAAATGAAGAACTTTGATTAGAAACACTTCGCATAGAAGTATAAGTGCTTTGTGGTGTTTTCTTGATTGGTTACCACCCACAAATGAAGTACTTTGATTAGAAACACTTCTCATAGAAGCATAAATACTTTGTGGTGTTTTCTTGATTGGTTAACACTCATAAATGAAGTAAGCTGATTATAAACTCTTCTCATTGAAGTATAAGTGCTTTGTGGTGTTTTCTTGAATGGTTATCACCCCGAAATGAAGTACTTTGATTAGAAACACTTCGCATAGAAGTATAAGTGCTTTGTGGTGTTTTCTTGAATGCTTATCCCCCATAAAAGAAGTGCTTTGATTAGAAACACTTCTCATAGAAGCATAAATACTTTCTGGTGTTTTCTTGAATGGTTGTCACCCACAAATGAAGTAATTTGATTAAAAACACGTCTCACAGAAGCATAAATACTTTATGGTGTTTTATTGATTGGTTATCACCCATAAATGAAGTACTCTGAGTAGAAACACTTCGCATAGAAGTATAAGTGCTTTGTGGTGTTTTCTTGATTGGTTACCACCCATAAATGAAGTACTTTGATCAGAAACACTTCTCATAGAAGCATAAATACTTTGTGGTGTTTTCTTGATTGGTTAACACTCATAAATGAAGTAAGCTGATTATAAACTCTTCTCATTGAAGTATAAGTGCTTTGTGGTGTTTTCTTGAATGGTTATCACTCCGAAATGAAGTACTTTGATTAGAAACACTTCGCATAGAAGTATAAGTGCTTTGTGGTGTTTTCTTGATTGGTTACCACCCATAAATGAAGTACTTTGATCAGAAACACTTCTCATAGAAGCATAAATACTTTGTGGTGTTTTCTTGATTGGTTAACACTCATAAATGAAGTAATCTGATTATAAACTCTTCTCATTGAAGTATAAGTGCTTTGTGGTGTTTTCTTGAATGTTTATCACCCCGAAATGAAGTACTTTGATTAGAAACACTTCCCATAGAAGTATAAGTGCTTTGTGGTGTTTTCTTGAATGCTTATCCCCCATAAAAGAAGTACTTTGATTAGAAATACTTCTCATAGATGCATAAATACTTTCTGGTTTTTTCATGAATGGTTGTCACCCACAAATGAAGTAATTTGATTAAAAACACGTCTCACAGAAGCATAAATACTTTATGGTGTTTTATTGATTGGTTATCACCCATAAATGAAGTACTCTGATTAGAAACATTTCACATAGAAGGATAAGTATTTTGTGGTGTTTTCTTGATTGGTTACCACCCATAAATGAAGTACTTTGATCAGAAACACTTCTCATGGAAGCATAAATACTTTGTGGTGTTTTCTTGATTGGTTAACACTCATAAATGAAGTAAGCTGATTATAAACTCTTCTCATTGAAGTATAAGTGCTTTGTGGTGTTTTCTTGAATGGTTATCACTCCGAAATGAAGTACTTTGATTAGAAACACTTCGCATAGAAGTATAAGTGCTTTGTGGTGTTTTCTTGATTGGTTACCACCCATAAATGAAGTACTTTGATCAGAAACACATCTCATAGAAGCATAAATACTTTGTGGTGTTTTCTTTATTGGTTAACACTCATAAATGAAGTAAGCTGATTATAAACTCTTCTCATTGAAGTATAAGTGCTTTGTGGTGTTTTCTTGAATGGTTATCACTCCGAAATGAAGTACTTTGATTAGAAACACTTCGCATAGAAGTATAAGTGCTTTGTGGTGTTTTCTTGATTGGTTACCACCCATAAATGAAGTACTTTGATCAGAAACACTTCTCATAGAAGCATAAATACTTTGTGGTGTTTTCTTGATTGGTTAACACTCATAAATGAAGTAAGCTGATTATAAACTCTTCTCATTGAAGTATAAGTGCTTTGTGGTGTTTTCTTGAATGGTTATCACCCCGAAATGAAGTACTTTGATTAGAAACACTTCCCATAGAAGTATAAGTGCTTTGTGGTGTTTTCTTGAATGCTTATCCCCCATAAAAGAAGTGCTTTGATTAGAAACACTTCTCATAGATGCATAAATACTTTCTGGTGTTTTCTTGAATGGTTGTCACCCACAAATGAAGTAATTTGATTAAAAACACGTCTCACAGAAGCATAAATACTTTATGGTGTTTTATTGATTGGTTATCACCCATAAATGAAGTACTCTGATTAGAAACACTTCGCATAGAAGTATAAGTGCTTTGTGGTGTTTTCTTGATTGGTTACCACCCATAAATGAAGTACTTTGATCAGAAACACTTCTCATAGAAGCATAAATACTTTGTGGTGTTTTCTTGATTGGTTAACACTCATAAATGAAGTAAGCTGATTATAAACTCTTCTCATTGAAGTATAAGTGCTTTGTGGTGTTTTCTTGAATGTTATCACTCCGAAATGAAGTACTTTGATTAGAAACACTTCGCATAGAAGTATAAGTGCTTTGTGGTGTTTTCTTGATTGGTTACCACCCATAAATGAAGTACTTTGATCAGAAACACTTCTCATAGAAGCATAAATACTTTGTGGTGTTTTCTTGATTGGTTAACACTCATAAATGAAGTAAGCTGATTATAAACTCTTCTCATTGAAGTATAAGTGCTTTGTGGTGTTTTCTTGAATGGTTATCACCCCGAAATGAAGTACTTTGATTAGAAACACTTCTCATAGAAGTATAAGTGCTTTGTGGTGTTTTCTTGAATGCTTATCCCCCATATAAGAAGTACTTTGATTAGAAACACTTCTCATAGATGCATAAATACTTTCTGGTGTTTTCTTGAATGGTTGTCACCCACAAATGAAGTAATTTGATTAAAAACACGTCTCACAGAAGCATAAATACTTTTTGGTGTTTTATTGATTGGTTATCACCCATAAATGAAGTACTCTGATTAGAAACACTTCGCATAGAAGAATAAGTATTTTGTGGTGTTTTCTTGATTGGTTACCACCCATAAATGAAGTACTTTGATCAGAAACACTTCTCATAGAAGCATAAATACTTTGTGGTGTTTTCTTGATTGGTTAACACTCATAAATGAAGTAAGCTGATTATAAACTCTTCTCATTGAAGTATAAGTGCTTTGTGGTGTTTTCTTGAATGGTTATCACTCCGAAATGAAGTACTTTGATTAGAAACACTTCGCATAGAAGTATAAGTGCTTTGTGGTGTTTTCTTGATTGGTTACCACCCATAAATGAAGTACTTTGATCAGAAACACTTCTCATAGAAGCATAAATACTTTGTGGTGTTTTCTTGATTGGTTAACACTCATAAATGAAGTAAGCTGATTATAAACTCTTCTCATTGAAGTATAAGTGCTTTGTGGTGTTTTCTTGATTGGTTACCACCCATAAATGAAGTACTTTGATCAGAAACACTTCTCATAGAAGCATAAATACTTTGTGGTGTTTTCTTGATTGGTTAACACTCATAAATGAAGTAAGCTGATTATAAACTCTTCTCATTGAAGTATAAGTGCTTTGTGGTGTTTTCTTGAATGGTTATCACCCCGAAATGAAGAACTTTGATTAGAAACACTTCGCATAGAAGTATAAGTGCTTTGTGGTGTTTTCTTGATTGGTTACCACCCACAAATGAAGTACTTTGATTAGAAACACTTCTCATAGAAGCATAAATACTTTGTGGTGTTTTCTTGATTGGTTAACACTCATAAATGAAGTAAGCTGATTATAAACTCTTCTCATTGAAGTATAAGTGCTTTGTGGTGTTTTCTTGAATGGTTATCACCCCGAAATGAAGTACTTTGATTAGAAACACTTCGCATAGAAGTATAAGTGCTTTGTGGTGTTTTCTTGAATGCTTATCCCCCATAAAAGAAGTGCTTTGATTAGAAACACTTCTCATAGAAGCATAAATACTTTCTGGTGTTTTCTTGAATGGTTGTCACCCACAAATGAAGTAATTTGATTAAAAACACGTCTCACAGAAGCATAAATACTTTATGGTGTTTTATTGATTGGTTATCACCCATAAATGAAGTACTCTGAGTAGAAACACTTCGCATAGAAGTATAAGTGCTTTGTGGTGTTTTCTTGATTGGTTACCACCCATAAATGAAGTACTTTGATCAGAAACACTTCTCATAGAAGCATAAATACTTTGTGGTGTTTTCTTGATTGGTTAACACTCATAAATGAAGTAAGCTGATTATAAACTCTTCTCATTGAAGTATAAGTGCTTTGTGGTGTTTTCTTGAATGGTTATCACTCCGAAATGAAGTACTTTGATTAGAAACACTTCGCATAGAAGTATAAGTGCTTTGTGGTGTTTTCTTGATTGGTTACCACCCATAAATGAAGTACTTTGATCAGAAACACTTCTCATAGAAGCATAAATACTTTGTAGTGTTTTCTTGATTGGTTAACACTCATAAATGAAGTAAGCTGATTATAAACTCTTCTCATTGAAGTATAAGTGCTTTGTGGTGTTTTCTTGAATGTTTATCACCCCGAAATGAAGTACTTTGATTAGAAACACTTCCCATAGAAGTATAAGTGCTTTGTGGTGTTTTCTTGAATGCTTATCCCCCATAAAAGAAGTACTTTGATTAGAAATACTTCTCATAGATGCATAAATACTTTCTGGTTTTTTCTTGAATGGTTGTCACCCACAAATGAAGTAATTTGATTAAAAACACGTCTCACAGAAGCATAAATACTTTATGGTGTTTTATTGATTGGTTATCACCCATAAATGAAGTACTCTGATTAGAAACATTTCACATAGAAGGATAAGTATTTTGTGGTGTTTTCTTGATTGGTTACCACCCATAAATGAAGTACTTTGATCAGAAACACTTCTCATGGAAGCATAAATACTTTGTGGTGTTTTCTTGATTGGTTAACACTCATAAATGAAGTAAGCTGATTATAAACTCTTCTCATTGAAGTATAAGTGCTTTGTGGTGTTTTCTTGAATGGTTATCACTCCGAAATGAAGTACTTTGATTAGAAACACTTCGCATAGAAGTATAAGTGCTTTGTGGTGTTTTCTTGATTGGTTACCACCCATAAATGAAGTACTTTGATCAGAAACACTTCTCATAGAAGCATAAATACTTTGTGGTGTTTTCTTGATTGGTTAACACTCATAAATGAAGTAAGCTGATTATAAACTCTTCTCATTGAAGTATAAGTGCTTTGTGGTGTTTTCTTGAATGGTTATCACCCCGAAATGAAGTACTTTGATTAGAAACACTTCCCATAGAAGTATAAGTGCTTTGTGGTGTTTTCTTGAATGCTTATCCCCCATAAAAGAAGTGCTTTGATTAGAAACACTTCTCATAGATGCATAAATACTTTCTGGTGTTTTCTTGAATGGTTTTCACCCACAAATGAAGTAATTTGATTAAAAACACGTCTCACAGAAGCATAAATACTTTATGGTGTTTTATTGATTGGTTATCACCCATAAATGAAGTACTCTGATTAGAAACACTTCGCATAGAAGTATAAGTGCTTTGTGGTGTTTTCTTGATTGGTTACCACCCATAAATGAAGTACTTTGATCAGAAACACTTCTCATAGAAGCATAAATACTTTGTGGTGTTTTCTTGATTGGTTAACACTCATAAATGAAGTAAGCTGATTATAAACTCTTCTCATTGAAGTATAAGTGCTTTGTGGTGTTTTCTTGAATGTTATCAATCCGAAATGAAGTACTTTGATTAGAAACACTTCGCATAGAAGTATAAGTGCTTTGTGGTGTTTTCTTGATTGGTTACCACCCATAAATGAAGTACTTTGATCAGAAACACTTCTCATAGAAGCATAAATACTTTGTGGTGTTTTCTTGATTGGTTAACACTCATAAATGAAGTAAGCTGATTATAAACTCTTCTCATTGAAGTATAAGTGCTTTGTGGTGTTTTCTTGAATGGTTATCACCCCGAAATGAAGTACTTTGATTAGAAACACTTCCCATAGAAGTATAAGTGCTTTGTGGTGTTTTCTTGAATGCTTATCCCCCATATAAGAAGTACTTTGATTAGAAACACTTCTCATAGATGCATAAATACTTTCTGGTGTTTTCTTGAATGGTTGTCACCCACAAATGAAGTAATTTGATTAAAAACACGTCTCACAGAAGCATAAATACTTTTTGGTGTTTTATTGATTGGTTATCACCCATAAATGAAGTACTCTGATTAGAAACACTTCGCATAGAAGTATAAGTGCTTTGTGGTGTTTTCTTGATTGGTTACCACCCACAAATGAAGTACTTTGATTAGAAACACTTCTCATAGAAGCATAAATACTTTGTGGTGTTTTCTTGATTGGTTAACACTCATAAATGAAGTAAGCTGATTATAAACTCTTCTCATTGAAGTATAAGTGCTTTGTGGTGTTTTCTTGAATGGTTATCACCCCGAAATGAAGTACTTTGATTAGAAACACTTCCCATAGAAGTATAAGTGCTTTGTGGTGTTTTCTTGAATGCTTATCCCCCATAAAAGAAGTGCTTTGATTAGAAACACTTCTCATAGAAGCATAAATACTTTCTGGTGTTTTCTTGAATGGTTGTCACCCACAAATGAAGTAATTTGATTAAAAACACGTCTCATAGAAGCATAAATACTTTATGGTGTTTTATTGATTGGTTATCACCCATAAATGAAGTACTCTGATTAGAAACACTTCGCATAGAAGTATAAGTGCTTTGTGGTGTTTTCTTGATTGGTTACCACCCATAAATGAAGTACTTTGATCAGAAACACTTCTCATAGAAGCATAAATACTTTGTGGTGTTTTCTTGATTGGTTAACACTCATAAATGAAGTAAGCTGATTATAAACTCTTCTCATTGAAGTATAAGTGCTTTGTGGTGTTTTCTTGAATGGTTATCACTCCGAAATGAAGTACTTTGATTAGAAACACTTCGCATAGAAGTATAAGTGCTTTGTGGTGTTTTCTTGATTGGTTACCACCCATAAATGAAGTACTTTGATCAGAAACACTTCTCATAGAAGCATAAATACTTTGTGGTGTTTTCTTGATTGGTTAACACTCATAAATGAAGTAAGCTGATTATAAACTCTTCTCATTGAAGTATAAGTGCTTTGTGGTGTTTTCTTGATTGGTTACCACCCATAAATGAAGTACTTTGATCAGAAACACTTCTCATAGAAGCATAAATACTTTGTGGTGTTTTCTTGATTGGTTAACACTCATAAATGAAGTAAGCTGATTATAAACTCTTCTCATTGAAGTATAAGTGCTTTGTGGTGTTTTCTTGAATGGTTATCACCCCGAAATGAAGAACTTTGATTAGAAACACTTCGCATAGAAGTATAAGTGCTTTGTGGTGTTTTCTTGATTGGTTACCACCCACAAATGAAGTACTTTGATTAGAAACACTTCTCATAGAAGCATAAATACTTTGTGGTGTTTTCTTGATTGGTTAACACTCATAAATGAAGTAAGCTGATTATAAACTCTTCTCATTGAAGTATAAGTGCTTTGTGGTGTTTTCTTGAATGGTTATCACCCCGAAATGAAGTACTTTGATTAGAAACACTTCGCATAGAAGTATAAGTGCTTTGTGGTGTTTTCTTGAATGCTTATCCCCCATAAAAGAAGTGCTTTGATTAGAAACACTTCTCATAGAAGCATAAATACTTTCTGGTGTTTTCTTGAATGGTTGTCACCCACAAATGAAGTAATTTGATTAAAAACACGTCTCACAGAAGCATAAATACTTTATAGTGTTTTATTGATTGGTTATCACCCATAAATGAAGTACTCTGAGTAGAAACACTTCGCATAGAAGTATAAGTGCTTTGTGGTGTTTTCTTGATTGGTTACCACCCATAAATGAAGTACTTTGATCAGAAACACTTCTCATAGAAGCATAAATACTTTGTGGTGTTTTCTTGATTGGTTAACACTCATAAATGAAGTAAGCTGATTATAAACTCTTCTCATTGAAGTATAAGTGCTTTGTGGTGTTTTCTTGAATGGTTATCACTCCGAAATGAAGTACTTTGATTAGAAACACTTCGCATAGAAGTATAAGTGCTTTGTGGTGTTTTCTTGATTGGTTACCACCCATAAATGAAGTACTTTGATCAGAAACACTTCTCATAGAAGCATAAATACTTTGTGGTGTTTTCTTGATTGGTTAACACTCATAAATGAAGTAAGCTGATTATAAACTCTTCTCATTGAAGTATAAGTGCTTTGTGGTGTTTTCTTGAATGTTTATCACCCTGAAATGAAGTACTTTGATTAGAAACACTTCCCATAGAAGTATAAGTGCTTTGTGGTGTTTTCTTGAATGCTTATCCCCCATAAAAGAAGTACTTTGATTAGAAATACTTCTCATAGATGCATAAATACTTTCTGGTTTTTTCTTGAATGGTTGTCACCCACAAATGAAGTAATTTGATTAAAAACACGTCTCACAGAAGCATAAATACTTTATGGTGTTTTATTGATTGGTTATCACCCATAAATGAAGTACTCTGATTAGAAACATTTCACATAGAAGGATAAGTATTTTGTGGTGTTTTCTTGATTGGTTACCACCCATAAATGAAGTACTTTGATCAGAAACACTTCTCATGGAAGCATAAATACTTTGTGGTGTTTTCTTGATTGGTTAACACTCATAAATGAAGTAAGCTGATTATAAACTCTTCTCATTGAAGTATAAGTGCTTTGTGGTGTTTTCTTGAATGGTTATCACTCCGAAATGAAGTACTTTGATTAGAAACACTTCGCATAGAAGTATAAGTGCTTTGTGGTGTTTTCTTGATTGGTTACCACCCATAAATGAAGTACTTTGATCAGAAACACTTCTCATAGAAGCATAAATACTTTGTGGTGTTTTCTTGATTGGTTAACACTCATAAATGAAGTAAGCTGATTATAAACTCTTCTCATTGAAGTATAAGTGCTTTGTGGTGTTTTCTTGAATGGTTATCACCCCGAAATGAAGTACTTTGATTAGAAACACTTCCCATAGAAGTATAAGTGCTTTGTGGTGTTTTCTTGAATGCTTATCCCCCATAAAAGAAGTGCTTTGATTAGAAACACTTCTCATAGATGCATAAATACTTTCTGGTGTTTTCTTGAATGGTTGTCACCCACAAATGAAGTAATTTGATTAAAAACACGTCTCACAGAAGCATAAATACTTTATGGTGTTTTATTGATTGGTTATCACCCATAAATGAAGTACTCTGATTAGAAACACTTCGCATAGAAGTATATGTGCTTTGTGGTGTTTTCTTGATTGGTTACCACCCATAAATGAAGTACTTTGATCAGAAACACTTCTCATAGAAGCATAAATACTTTGTGGTGTTTTCTTGATTGGTTAACACTCATAAATGAAGTAAGCTGATTATAAACTCTTCTCATTGAAGTATAAGTGCTTTGTGGTGTTTTCTTGAATGTTATCACTCCGAAATGAAGTACTTTGATTAGAAACACTTCGCATAGAAGTATAAGTGCTTTGTGGTGTTTTCTTGATTGGTTACCACCCATAAATGAAGTACTTTGATCAGAAACACTTCTCATAGAAGCATAAATACTTTGTGGTGTTTTCTTGATTGGTTAACACTCATAAATGAAGTAAGCTGATTATAAACTCTTCTCATTGAAGTATAAGTGCTTTGTGGTGTTTTCTTGAATGGTTATCACCCCGAAATGAAGTACTTTGATTAGAAACACTTCCCATAGAAGTATAAGTGCTTTGTGGTGTTTTCTTGAATGCTTATCCCCCATATAAGAAGTACTTTGATTAGAAACACTTCTCATAGATGCATAAATACTTTCTGGTGTTTTCTTGAATGGTTGTCACCCACAAATGAAGTAATTTGATTAAAAACACGTCTCACAGAAGCATAAATACTTTTTGGTGTTTTATTGATTGGTTATCACTCATAAATGAAGTAAGCTGATTATAAACTCTTCTCATTGAAGTATAAGTGCTTTGTGGTGTTTTCTTGAATGTTATCACTCCGAAATGAAGTACTTTGATTAGAAACACTTCGCATAGAAGTATAAGTGCTTTGTGGTGTTTTCTTGATTGGTTACCACCCATAAATGAAGTACTTTGATCAGAAACACTTCTCATAGAAGCATAAATACTTTGTGGTGTTTTCTTGATTGGTTAACACTCATAAATGAAGTAAGCTGATTATAAACTCTTCTCATTGAAGTATAAGTGCTTTGTGGTGTTTTCTTGAATGGTTATCACCCCGAAATGAAGTACTTTGATTAGAAACACTTCCCATAGAAGTATAAGTGCTTTGTGGTGTTTTCTTGAATGCTTATCCCCCATATAAGAAGTACTTTGATTAGAAACACTTCTCATAGATGCATAAATACTTTCTGGTGTTTTCTTGAATGGTTGTCACCCACAAATGAAGTAATTTGATTAAAAACACGTCTCACAGAAGCATAAATACTTTTTGGTGTTTTATTGATTGGTTATCACCCATAAATGAAGTACTCTGATTAGAAACACTTCGCATAGAAGAATAAGTATTTTGTGGTGTTTTCTTGATTGGTTACCACCCATAAATGAAGTACTTTGATCAGAAACACTTCTCATAGAAGCATAAATACTTTGTGGTGTTTTCTTGATTGGTTAACACTCATAAATGAAGTAAGCTGATTATAAACTCTTCTCATTGAAGTATAAGTGCTTTGTGGTGTTTTCTTGAATGGTTATCACTCCGAAATGAAGTACTTTGATTAGAAACACTTCGCATAGAAGTATAAGTGCTTTGTGGTGTTTTCTTGATTGGTTACCACCCATAAATGAAGTACTTTGATCAGAAACACTTCTCATAGAAGCATAAATAATTTGTGGTGTTTTCTTGATTGGTTAACACTCATAAATGAAGTAAGCTGATTATAAACTCTTCTCATTGAAGTATAAGTGCTTTGTGGTGTTTTCTTGAATGGTTATCACCCCGAAATGAAGTACTTTGATTAGAAACATTTCCCATAGAAGTATAAGTGCTTTGTGGTGTTTTCTTGAATGTTTATCCCCCATAAAAGAAGTACTTTGATTATAAACACTTCTCATAGAAGCATAAATACTTTGTGGTGTTTTCTTGATTGGTTAACACTCATAAATGAAGTAAGCTGATTATAAACTCTTCTCATTGAAGTATAAGTGCTTTGTGGTGTTTTCTTGAATGGTTATCACTCCGAAATGAAGTACTTTGATTAGAAACACTTCGCATAGAAGTATAAGTACTTTGTGGTGTTTTCTTGATTGGTTACCACCCATAAATGAAGTACTTTGATCAGAAACACTTCTCATAGAAGCATAAATACTTTGTGGTGTTTTCTTGATTGGTTAACACTCATAAATGAAGTAAGGTGATTATAAACTCTTCTCATTGAAGTATAAGTGCTTTGTGGTGTTTTCTTGATTGGTTACCACCCATAAATGAAGTACTTTGATCAGAAACACTTCTCATAGAAGCATAAATAGTTTGTGGTGTTTTCTTGATTGGTTAACACTCATAAATGAAGTAAGCTGATTATAAACTCTTCTCATTGAAGTATAAGTGCTTTGTGGTGTTTTCTTGAATGGTTATCACCCCGAAATGAAGA
This sequence comes from Eleocharis quinqueflora, assembly GCA_964058865.1. Classification (NCBI taxonomy): domain Eukaryota; kingdom Viridiplantae; phylum Streptophyta; class Magnoliopsida; order Poales; family Cyperaceae; genus Eleocharis; species Eleocharis quinqueflora. Next base: position 388,490 of record CAXKVX010000328.1, read on the forward strand.
ACTTTGATTAGAAACACTTCGCATAGAAGTATAAGTGCTTTGTGGTGTTTTCTTGATTGGTTACCACCCACAAATGAAGTACTTTGATTAGAAACACTTCTCATAGAAGCATAAATACTTTGTGGTGTTTTCTTGATTGGTTAACACTCATAAATGAAGTAAGCTGATTATAAACTCTTCTCATTGAAGTATAAGTGCTTTGTGGTGTTTTCTTGAATGGTTATCACTCCGAAATGAAGTACTTTGATTAGAAACACTTCGCATAGAAGTATAAGTGCTTTGTGGTGTTTTCTTGATTGGTTACCACCCATAAATGAAGTACTTTGATCAGAAACACTTCTCATAGAAGCATAAATAATTTGTGGTGTTTTCTTGATTGGTTAACACTCATAAATGAAGTAAGCTGATTATAAACTCTTCTCATTGAAGTATAAGTGCTTTGTGGTGTTTTCTTGAATGGTTATCACCCCGAAATGAAGTACTTTGATTAGAAACATTTCCCATAGAAGTATAAGTGCTTTGTGGTGTTTTCTTGAATGTTTATCCCCCATAAAAGAAGTACTTTGATTATAAACACTTCTCATAGAAGCATAAATACTTTGTGGTGTTTTCTTGATTGGTTAACACTCATAAATGAAGTAAGCTGATTATAAACTCTTCTCATTGAAGTATAAGTGCTTTGTGGTGTTTTCTTGAATGGTTATCACTCCGAAATGAAGTACTTTGATTAGAAACACTTCGCATAGAAGTATAAGTACTTTGTGGTGTTTTCTTGATTGGTTACCACCCATAAATGAAGTACTTTGATCAGAAACACTTCTCATAGAAGCATAAATACTTTGTGGTGTTTTCTTGATTGGTTAACACTCATAAATGAAGTAAGCTGATTATAAACTCTTCTCATTGAAGTATAAGTGCTTTGTGGTGTTTTCTTGATTGGTTACCACCCATAAATGAAGTACTTTGATCAGAAACACTTCTCATAGAAGCATAAATAGTTTGTGGTGTTTTCTTGATTGGTTAACACTCATAAATGAAGTAAGCTGATTATAAACTCTTCTCATTGAAGTATAAGTGCTTTGTGGTGTTTTCTTGAATGGTTATCACCCCGAAATGAAGAACTTTGATTAGAAACACTTCGCATAGAAGTATAAGTGCTTTGTGGTGTTTTCTTGATTGGTTACCACCCACAAATGAAGTACTTTGATTAGAAACACTTCTCATAGAAGCATAAATACTTTGTGGTGTTTTCTTGATTGGTTAACACTCATAAATGAAGTAAGCTGATTATAAACTCTTCTCATTGAAGTATAAGTGCTTTGTGGTGTTTTCTTGAATGGTTATCACCCCGAAATGAAGTACTTTGATTAGAAACACTTCGCATAGAAGTATAAGTGCTTTGTGGTGTTTTATTGAATGCTTATCCCCCATAAAAGAAGTGCTTTGATTAGAAACACTTCTCATAGAAGCATAAATACTTTCTGGTGTTTTCTTGAATGGTTGTCACCCACAAATGAAGTAATTTGATTAAAAACACGTCTCACAGAAGCATAAATACTTTATGGTGTTTTATTGATTGGTTATCACCCATAAATGAAGTACTCTGAGTAGAAACACTTCGCATAGAAGTATAAGTGCTTTGTGGTGTTTTCTTGATTGGTTACCACCCATAAATGAAGTACTTTGATCAGAAACACTTCTCATAGAAGCATAAATACTTTGTGGTGTTTTCTTGATTGGTTAACACTCATAAATGAAGTAAGCTGATTATAAACTCTTCTCATTGAAGTATAAGTGCTTTGTGGTGTTTTCTTGAATGGTTATCACTCCGAAATGAAGTACTTTGATTAGAAACACTTCGCATAGAAGTATAAGTGCTTTGTGGTGTTTTCTTGATTGGTTACCACCCATAAATGAAGTACTTTGATCAGAAACACTTCTCATAGAAGCATAAATACTTTGTGGTGTTTTCTTGATTGGTTAACACTCATAAATGAAGTAAGCTGATTATAAACTCTTCTCATTGAAGTATAAGTGCTTTGTGGTGTTTTCTTGAATGTTTATCACCCCGAAATGAAGTACTTTGATTAGAAACACTTCCCATAGAAGTATAAGTGCTTTGTGGTGTTTTCTTGAATGCTTATCCCCCATAAAAGAAGTACTTTGATTAGAAATACTTCTCATAGATGCATAAATACTTTCTGGTTTTTTCTTGAATGGTTGTCACCCACAAATGAAGTAATTTGATTAAAAACACGTCTCACAGAAGCATAAATACTTTATGGTGTTTTATTGATTGGTTATCACCCATAAATGAAGTACTCTGATTAGAAACATTTCACATAGAAGGATAAGTATTTTGTGGTGTTTTCTTGATTGGTTACCACCCATAAATGAAGTACTTTGATCAGAAACACTTCTCATGGAAGCATAAATACTTTGTGGTGTTTTCTTGATTGGTTAACACTCATAAATGAAGTAAGCTGATTATAAACTCTTCTGATTGAAGTATAAGTGCTTTGTGGTGTTTTCTTGAATGGTTATCACTCCGAAATGAAGTACTTTGATTAGAAACACTTCGCATAGAAGTATAAGTGCTTTGTGGTGTTTTCTTGATTGGTTACCACCCATAAATGAAGTACTTTGATCAGAAACACTTCTCATAGAAGCATAAATACTTTGTGGTGTTTTCTTGATTGGTTAACACTCATAAATGAAGTAAGCTAATTATAAACTCTTCTCATTGAAGTATAAGTGCTTTGTGGTGTTTTCTTGAATGGTTATCACCCCGAAATGAAGTACTTTGATTAGAAACACTTCCCATAGAAGTATAAGTGCTTTGTGGTGTTTTCTTGAATGCTTATCCCCCATATAAGAAGTACTTTGATTAGAAACACTTCTCATAGATGCATAAATACTTTCTGGTGTTTTCTTGAATGGTTGTCACCCACAAATGAAGTAATTTGATTAAAAACACGTCTCACAGAAGCATAAATACTTTTTGGTGTTTTATTGATTGGTTATCACCCATAAATGAAGTACTCTGATTAGAAACACTTCGCATAGAAGAATAAGTATTTTGTGGTGTTTTCTTGATTGGTTACCACCCATAAATGAAGTACTTTGATCAGAAACACTTCTCATAGAAGCATAAATACTTTGTGGTGTTTTCTTGATTGGTTAACACTCATAAATGAAGTAAGCTGATTATAAACTCTTCTCATTGAAGTATAAGTGCTTTGTGGTGTTTTCTTGAATGGTTATCACTCCGAAATGAAGTACTTTGATTAGAAACACTTCGCATAGAAGTATAAGTGCTTTGTGGTGTTTTCTTGATTGGTTACCACCCATAAATGAAGTACTTTGATCAGAAACACTTCTCATAGAAGCATAAATAATTTGTGGTGTTTTCTTGATTGGTTAACACTCATAAATGAAGTAAGCTGATTATAAACTCTTCTCATTGAAGTATAAGTGCTTTGTGGTGTTTTCTTGAATGGTTATCACCCCGAAATGAAGTACTTTGATTAGAAACATTTCCCATAGAAGTATAAGTGCTTTGTGGTGTTTTCTTGAATGTTTATCCCCCATAAAAGAAGTACTTTGATTATAAACACTTCTCATAGAAGCATAAATACTTTGTGGTGTTTTCTTGATTGGTTAACACTCATAAATGAAGTAAGCTGATTATAAACTCTTCTCATTGAAGTATAAGTGCTTTGTGGTGTTTTCTTGAATGGTTATCACTCCGAAATGAAGTACTTTGATTAGAAACACTTCGCATAGAAGTATAAGTGCTTTGTGGTGTTTTCTTGATTGGTTACCACCCATAAATGAAGTACTTTGATCAGAAACACTTCTCATAGAAGCATAAATACTTTGTGGTGTTTTCTTGATTGGTTAACACTCATAAATGAAGTAAGCTGATTATAAACTCTTCTCATTGAAGTATAAGTGCTTTGTGGTGTTTTCTTGATTGGTTATCACCCCGAAATGAAGTACTTTGATTAGAAACACTTCGCATAGAAGTATAAGTGCTTTGTGGTGTTTTCTTGAATGCTTATCCCCCATAAAAGAAGTGCTTTGATTAGAAACACTTCTCATAGAAGCATAAATACTTTCTGGTGTTTTCTTGAATGGTTGTCACCCACAAATGAAGTAATTTGATTAAAAACACGTCTCACAGAAGCATAAATACTTTATGGTGTTTTATTGATTGGTTATCACCCATAAATGAAGTACTCTGAGTAGAAACACTTCGCATAGAAGTATAAGTGCTTTGTGGTGTTTTCTTGATTGGTTACCACCCATAAATGAAGTACTTTGATCAGAAACACTTCTCATAGAAGCATAAATACTTTGTGGTGTTTTCTTGATTGGTTAACACTCATAAATGAAGTAAGCTGATTATAAACTCTTCTCATTGAAGTATAAGTGCTTTGTGGTGTTTTCTTGAATGGTTATCACTCCGAAATGAAGTACTTTGATTAGAAACACTTCGCATAGAAGTATAAGTGCTTTGTGGTGTTTTCTTGATTGGTTACCACCCATAAATGAAGTACTTTGATCAGAAACACTTCTCATAGAAGCATAAATACTTTGTGGTGTTTTCTTGATTGGTTAACACTCATAAATGAAGTAAGCTGATTATAAACTCTTCTCATTGAAGTATAAGTGCTTTGTGGTGTTTTCTTGAATGTTTATCACCCCGAAATGAAGTACTTTGATTAGAAACACTTCCCATAGAAGTATAAGTGCTTTGTGGTGTTTTCTTGAATGCTTATCCCCCATAAAAGAAGTACTTTGATTAGAAATACTTCTCATAGATGCATAAATACTTTCTGGTTTTTTCTTGAATGGTTGTCACCCACAAATGAAGTAATTTGATTAAAAACACGTCTCACAGAAGCATAAATACTTTATGGTGTTTTATTGATTGGTTATCACCCATAAATGAAGTACTCTGATTAGAAACATTTCACATAGAAGGATAAGTATTTTGTGGTGTTTTCTTGATTGGTTACCACCCATAAATGAAGTACTTTGATCAGAAACACTTCTCATGGAAGCATAAATACTTTGTGGTGTTTTCTTGATTGGTTAACACTCATAAATGAAGTAAGCTGATTATAAACTCTTCTGATTGAAGTATAAGTGCTTTGTGGTGTTTTCTTGAATGGTTATCACTCCGAAATGAAGTACTTTGATTAGAAACACTTCGCATAGAAGTATAAGTGCTTTGTGGTGTTTTCTTGATTGGTTACCACCCATAAATGAAGTACTTTGATCAGAAACACTTCTCATAGAAGCATAAATACTTTGTGGTGTTTTCTTGATTGGTTAACACTCATAAATGAAGTAAGCTGATTATAAACTCTTCTCATTGAAGTATAAGTGCTTTGTGGTGTTTTCTTGAATGGTTATCACTCCGAAATGAAGTACTTTGATTAGAAACACTTCGCATAGAAGTATAAGTGCTTTGTGGTGTTTTCTTGATTGGTTACCACCCATAAATGAAGTACTTTGATCAGAAACACTTCTCATGGAAGCATAAATACTTTGTGGTGTTTTCTTGATTGGTTAACACTCATAAATGAAGTAAGCTGATTATAAACTCTTCTGATTGAAGTATAAGTGCTTTGTGGTGTTTTCTTGAATGGTTATCACTCCGAAATGAAGTACTTTGATTAGAAACACTTCGCATAGAAGTATAAGTGCTTTGTGGTGTTTTCTTGATTGGTTACCACCCATAAATGAAGTACTTTGATCAGAAACACTTCTCATAGAAGCATAAATACTTTGTGGTGTTTTCTTGATTGGTTAACACTCATAAATGAAGTAAGCTGATTATAAACTCTTCTCATTGAAGTATAAGTGCTTTGTGGTGTTTTCTTGAATGGTTATCACCCCGAAATGAAGTACTTTGATTAGAAACACTTCCCATAGAAGTATAAGTGCTTTGTGGTGTTTTCTTGAATGCTTATCCCCCATATAAGAAGTACTTTGATTAGAAACACTTCTCATAGATGCATAAATACTTTCTGGTGTTTTCTTGAATGGTTGTCACCCACAAATGAAGTAATTTGATTAAAAACACGTCTCACAGAAGCATAAATACTTTTTGGTGTTTTATTGATTGGTTATCACCCATAAATGAAGTACTCTGATTAGAAACACTTCGCATAGAAGAATAAGTATTTTGTGGTGTTTTCTTGATTGGTTACCACCCATAAATGAAGTACTTTGATCAGAAACACTTCTCATAGAAGCATAAATACTTTGTGGTGTTTTCTTGATTGGTTAACACTCATAAATGAAGTAAGCTGATTATAAACTCTTCTCATTGAAGTATAAGTGCTTTGTGGTGTTTTCTTGAATGGTTATCACTCCGAAATGAAGTACTTTGATTAGAAACACTTCGCATAGAAGTATAAGTGCTTTGTGGTGTTTTCTTGATTGGTTACCACCCATAAATGAAGTACTTTGATCAGAAACACTTCTCATAGAAGCATAAATAATTTGTGGTGTTTTCTTGATTGGTTAACACTCATAAATGAAGTAAGCTGATTATAAACTCTTCTCATTGAAGTATAAGTGCTTTGTGGTGTTTTCTTGAATGGTTATCACCCCGAAATGAAGTACTTTGATTAGAAACATTTCCCATAGAAGTATAAGTGCTTTGTGGTGTTTTCTTGAATGTTTATCCCCCATAAAAGAAGTACTTTGATTATAAACACTTCTCATAGAAGCATAAATACTTTGTGGTGTTTTCTTGATTGGTTAACACTCATAAATGAAGTAAGCTGATTATAAACTCTTCTCATTGAAGTATAAGTGCTTTGTGGTGTTTTCTTGAATGGTTATCACTCCGAAATGAAGTACTTTGATTAGAAACACTTCGCATAGAAGTATAAGTGCTTTGTGGTGTTTTCTTGATTGGTTACCACCCATAAATGAAGTACTTTGATCAGAAACACTTCTCATAGAAGCATAAATACTTTGTGGTGTTTTCTTGATTGGTTAACACTCATAAATGAAGTAAGCTGATTATAAACTCTTCTCATTGAAGTATAAGTGCTTTGTGGTGTTTTCTTGATTGGTTACCACCCATAAATGAAGTACTTTGATCAGAAACACTTCTCATAGAAGCATAAATACTTTGTGGTGTTTTCTTGATTGGTTAACACTCATAAATGAAGTAAGCTGATTATAAACTCTTCTCATTGAAGTATAAGTGCTTTGTGGTGTTTTCTTGAATGGTTATCACCCCGAAATGAAGTACTTTGATTAGAAACACTTCGCATAGAAGTATAAGTGCTTTGTGGTGTTTTCTTGAATGCTTATCCCCCATAAAAGAAGTGCTTTGATTAGAAACACTTCTCATAGAAGCATAAATACTTTCTGGTGTTTTCTTGAATGGTTGTCACCCACAAATGAAGTAATTTGATTAAAAACACGTCTCACAGAAGCATAAATACTTTATGGTGTTTTATTGATTGGTTATCACCCATAAATGAAGTACTCTGAGTAGAAACACTTCGCATAGAAGTATAAGTGCTTTGTGGTGTTTTCTTGATTGGTTACCTCCCATAAATGAAGTACTTTGATCAGAAACACTTCTCATAGAAGCATAAATACTTTGTGGTGTTTTCTTGATTGGTTAACACTCATAAATGAAGTAAGCTGATTATAAACTCTTCTCATTGAAGTATAAGTGCTTTGTGGTGTTTTCTTGAATGGTTATCACTCCGAAATGAAGTACTTTGATTAGAAACACTTCGCATAGAAGTATAAGTGCTTTGTGGTGTTTTCTTGATTGGTTACCACCCATAAATGAAGTACTTTGATCAGAAACACTTCTCATAGAAGCATAAATACTTTGTGGTGTTTTCTTGATTGGTTAACACTCATAAATGAAGTAAGCTGATTATAAACTCTTCTCATTGAAGTATAAGTGCTTTGTGGTGTTTTCTTGAATGTTTATCACCCCGAAATGAAGTACTTTGATTAGAAACACTTCCCATAGAAGTATAAGTGCTTTGTGGTGTTTTCTTGAATGCTTATCCCCCATAAAAGAAGTACTTTGATTAGAAATACTTCTCATAGATGCATAAATACTTTCTGGTTTTTTCTTGAATGGTTGTCACCCACAAATGAAGTAATTTGATTAAAAACACGTCTCACAGAAGCATAAATATTTTATGGTGTTTTATTGATTGGTTATCACCCATAAATGAAGTACTCTGATTAGAAACATTTCACATAGAAGGATAAGTATTTTGTGGTGTTTTCTTGATTGGTTACCACCCATAAATGAAGTACTTTGATCAGAAACACTTCTCATGGAAGCATAAATACTTTGTGGTGTTTTCTTGATTGGTTAACACTCATAAATGAAGTAAGCTGATTATAAACTCTTCTCATTGAAGTATAAGTGCTTTGTGGTGTTTTCTTGAATGGTTATCACTCCGAAATGAAGTACTTTGATTAGAAACACTTCGCATAGAAGTATAAGTGCTTTGTGGTGTTTTCTTGATTGGTTACCACCCATAAATGAAGTACTTTGATCAGAAACACTTCTCATAGAAGCATAAATAATTTGTGGTGTTTTCTTGATTGGTTAACACTCATAAATGAAGTAAGCTGATTATAAACTCTTCTCATTAAAGTATAAGTGCTTTGTGGTGTTTTCTTGAATGGTTATCACCCCGAAATGAAGTACTTTGATTAGAAACACTTCGCATAGAAGTATAAGTGCTTTGTGGTGTTTTCTTGATTGGTTACCACCCATAAATGAAGTACTTTGATCAGAAACACTTCTCATAGAAGCATAAATAATTTGTGGTGTTTTCTTGATTGGTTAACACTCATAAATGAAGTAAGCTGATTATAAACTCTTCTCATCGAAGTATAAGTGCTTTGTGGTGTTTTCTTGAATGGTTATCACCCCGAAATGAAGTACTTTGATTAGAATCATTTCCCATAGAAGTATAAGTGCTTTGTGGTGTTTTCTTGAATGTTTATCCCCCATAAAAGAAGTACTTTGATTATAAACACTTCTCATAGAAGCATAAATACTTTGTGGTGTTTTCTTGATTGGTTAACACTCATAAATGAAGTAAGCTGATTATAAACTCTTCTCATTGAAGTATAAGTGCTTTGTGGTGTTTTCTTGAATGGTTATCACTCCGAAATGAAGTACTTTGATTAGAAACACTTCGCATAGAAGTATAAGTGCTTTGTGGTGTTTTCTTGATTGGTTACCACCCATAAATGAAGTACTTTGATCAGAAACACTTCTCATAGAAGCATAAGTACTTTGTGGTGTTTTCTTGATTGGTTAACACTCATAAATGAAGTAAGCTGATTATAAACTCTTCTCATTGAAGTATAAGTGCTTTGTGGTGTTTTCTTGAATGGTTATCACCCCGAAATGAAGTACTTTGATTAGAAACACTTCGCATAGAAGTATAAGTGCTTTGTGGTGTTTTCTTGATTGGTTACCACCCATAAATGAAGTACTTTGATTAGAAACACTTCTCATAGAAGCATAAATACTTTGTGGTGTTTTCTTGATTGGTTAACACTCATAAATGAAGTAAGCTGATTATAAACTCTTCTCTTTGAAGTATAAGTGCTTTGTGGTGTTTTCTTGAATGGTTATCACTCCGAAATGAAGTACTTTGATTAGAAACACTTCGCATAGAAGTATAAGTGCTTTGTGGTGTTTTCTTGATTGGTTACCACCCATAAATGAAGTACTTTGATCAGAAACACTTCTCATAGAAGCATAAGTACTTTGTGGTGTTTTCTTGATTGGTTAACACTCATAAATGAAGTAAGCTGATTATAAACTCTTCTCATTGAAGTATAAGTGCTTTGTGGTGTTTTCTTGAATGGTTATCACCCCGAAATGAAGTACTTTGATTAGAAACACTTCCCATAGAAGTATAAGTGCTTTGTGGTGTTTTCTTGAATGCTTATCCCCCATAAAAGAAGTGCTTTGATTAGAAACACTTCTCATAGAAGCATAAATACTTTCTGGTGTTTTCTTGAATGGTTGTCACCCACAAATGAAGTAATTTGATTAAAAACACGTCTCATAGAAGCATAAATACTTTATGGTGTTTTATTGATTGGTTATCACCCATAAATGAAGTATTCTGATTAGAAACACTTCGCATAGAAGTATAAGTGCTTTGTGGTGTTTTCTTGATTGGTTACCACCCATAAATGAAGTACTTTGATCAGAAACACTTCTCATGGAAGCATAAATACTTTGTGGTGTTTTCTTGATTGGTTAACACTCATAAATGAAGTAAGCTGATTATAAACTCTTCTCATTGAAGTATAAGTGCTTTGTGGTGTTTTCTTGAATGGTTATCACTCCGAAATGAAGTACTTTGATTAGAAACACTTCGCATAGAAGTATAAGTGCTTTGTGGTGTTTTCTTGATTGGTTACCACCCATAAATGAAGTACTTTGATCAGAAACACTTCTCATAGAAGCATAAATACTTTGTGGTGTTTTCTTGATTGGTTAACACTCATAAATGAAGTAAGCTGATTATAAACTCTTCTCATTGAAGTATAAGTGCTTTGTGGTGTTTTCTTGAATGTTTATCACCCCGAAATGAAGTACTTTGATTAGAAGCACTACCCATAGAAGTATAAGTGCTTTGTGGTGTTTTCTTGAATGCTTATCCCCCATAAAAGAAGTACTTTGATTAGAAACACTTCTCATAGAAGCATAAATACTTTCTGGTGTTTTCTTGAATGGTTGTCACCCACAAATGAAGTAATTTGATTAAAAACACGTCTCACAGAAGCATAAATACTTTATGGTGTTTTATTGATTGGTTATCACCCATAAATGAAGTACTCTGATTAGAAACACTTCGCATAGAAGGATAAGTGTTTTGTGGTGTTTTCTTGATTGGTTACCACCCATAAATGATGTACTTTGATCAGAAACACTTCTCATAGAAGCATAAATACTTTGTGGTGTTTTCTTGATTGGTTAACACTCATAAATGAAGTAAGCTGATTATAAACTCTTCTCATTGAAGTATAAGTGCTTTGTGGTGTTTTCTTGAATGGTTATCACTCCGAAATGAAGTACTTTGATTAGAAACACTTCGCATAGAAGTATAAGTGCTTTGTGGTGTTTTCTTGATTGGTTACCACCCATAAATGAAGTACTTTGATCAGAAACACTTCTCATAGAAGCATAAATACTTTGTGGTGTTTTCTTGATTGGTTAACACTCATAAATGAAGTAAGCTGATTATAAACTCTTCTCATTGAAGTATAAGTGCTTTGTGGTGTTTTCTTGAATGTTTATCACCCCGAAATGAAGTACTTTGATTAGAAACACTTTCCATAGAAGAATAAGTGCTTTGTGGTGTTTTCTTGAATGTTTATCACCCATAAAAGAAGTACTTTGATTAGAAACACTTCTCATAGAAGCATAAATACTTTGTGGTGTTTTCTTGATTGGTTAAAACTCATAAATGTAGTACTTTGATTATAAACACTTCTCTTAGCAGTATACGTGCTTTGTGCTGTTTTCTTGAATGGTTATCACCCATAAATGAAGTACGTTGATTAGAAACACTTGTCAAAGAAGTATAAGTGCTGTGTGTTGTTTTCTTGAATGGTTAGCACCCATAAATGAAGTACTTTGATCAGAAACACTTCTCGTAGAAGCATAAATGCTTTGTGGTGTTTTCTTGATTGGTTACCACACATAAAATGAAGTAAGCTGGTTAGAATCACTTCTTATTGAAGTCTAAGTGCTTCATGGTGTTTTCTTGAATGGTTATCTCACATAAATGAAGTACTTTGATCAGAAACACTTCTCAAAGAAGTATAAGTGCTTTGGGATGTTTTCTTGAATGGTTCTCACCCATAAAAGAAGTACTTTGATTTGAAATACTTCTCATTGAAGCATAAATGTTTTCTGGTGTTTTCTTGATTAGTTACCACCCATAAATGAAGTACTTTGATCAGAAACACTTCTCATGGAAGCATAAATACTTTGTGGTGTTTTCTTGATTGGTTAACACTCATAAATGAAGTAAGCTGATTATAAACTCTTCTCATTGAAGTATAAGTGCTTTGTGGTGTTTTCTTGAATGGTTATCACTCCGAAATGAAGTACTTTGATTAGAAACACTTCGCATAGAAGTATAAGTGCTTTGTGGTGTTTTCTTGATTGGTTACCACCCATAAATGAAGTACTTTGATCAGAAACACTTCTCATAGAAGCATAAATACTTTGTGGTGTTTTCTTGATTGGTTAACACTCATAAATGAAGTAAGCTGATTATAAACTCTTCTCATTGAAGTATAAGTGCTTTGTGGTGTTTTCTTGAATGGTTATCACCCCGAAATGAAGAACTTTGATTAGAAACACTTCGCATAGAAGTATAAGTGCTTTGTGGTGTTTTCTTGATTGGTTACCACCCACAAATGAAGTACTTTGATTAGAAACACTTCTCATAGAAGCATAAATACTTTGTGGTGTTTTCTTGATTGGTTAACACTCATAAATGAAGTAAGCTGATTATAAACTCTTCTCATTGAAGTATAAGTGCTTTGTGGTGTTTTCTTGAATGGTTATCACCCCGAAATGAAGTACTTTGATTAGAAACACTTCCCATAGAAGTATAAGTGCTTTGTGGTGTTTTCTTGAATGCTTATCCCCCATAAAAGAAGTGCTTTGATTAGAAACACTTCTCATAGAAGCATAAATACTTTCTGGTGTTTTCTTGAATGGTTGTCACCCACAAATGAAGTAATTTGATTAAAAACACGTCTCACAGAAGCATAAATACTTTATGGTGTTTTATTGATTGGTTATCACCCATAAATGAAGTACTCTGATTAGAAACACTTCGCATAGAAGTATAAGTGCTTTGTGGTGTTTTCTTGATTGGTTACCACCCATAAATGAAGTACTTTGATCAGAAACACTTCTCATAGAAGCATAAATACTTTGTGGTGTTTTCTTGATTGGTTAACACTCATAAATGAAGTAAGCTGATTATAAACTCTTCTCATTGAAGTATAAGTGCTTTGTGGTGTTTTCTTGAATGGTTATCACTCCGAAATGAAGTACTTTGATTAGAAACACTTCGCATAGAAGTATAAGTGCTTTGTGGTGTTTTCTTGATTGGTTACCACCCATAAATGAAGTACTTTGATCAGAAACACTTCTCATAGAAGCATAAATACTTTGTGGTGTTTTCTTGATTGGTTAACACTCATAAATGAAGTAAGCTGATTATAAACTCTTCTCATTGAAGTATAAGTGCTTTGTGGTGTTTTCTTGAATGTTTATCACCCCGAAATGAAGTACTTTGATTAGAAACACTTCCCATAGAAGTATAAGTGCTTTGTGGTGTTTTCTTGAATGCTTATCCCCCATAAAAGAAGTACTTTGATTAGAAACACTTCTCATAGATGCATAAATACTTTCTGGTTTTTTCTTGAATGGTTGTCACCCACAAATGAAGTAATTTGATTAAAAACACGTCTCACAGAAGCATAAATACTTTATGGTGTTTTATTGATTGGTTATCACCCATAAATGAAGTACTCTGATTAGAAACACTTCGCATAGAAGGATAAGTATTTTGTGGTGTTTTCTTGATTGGTTACCACCCATAAATGAAGTACTTTGATCAGAAACACTTCTCATGGAAGCATAAATACTTTGTGGTGTTTTCTTGATTGGTTAACACTCATAAATGAAGTAAGCTGATTATAAACTCTTCTCATTGAAGTATAAGTGCTTTGTGGTGTTTTCTTGAATGGTTATCACTCCGAAATGAAGTACTTTGATTAGAAACACTTCCCATAGAAGTATAAGTGCTTTGTGGTGTTTTCTTGATTGGTTACCACCCATAAATGAAGTACTTTGATCAGAAACACTTCTCATAGAAGCATAAATACTTTGTGGTGTTTTCTTGATTGGTTAACACTCATAAATGAAGTAAGCTGATTATAAACTCTTCTCATTGAAGTATAAGTGCTTTGTGGTGTTTTCTTGAATGTTTATCACCCCGAAATGAAGTACTTTGATTAGAAGCACTACCCATAGAAGTATAAGTGCTTTGTGGTGTTTTCTTGAATGCTTATCCCCCATAAAAGAAGTACTTTGATTAGAAACACTTCTCATAGAAGCATAAATACTTTCTGGTGTTTTCTTGAATGGTTGTCACCCACAAATGAAGTAATTTGATTAAAAACACGTCTCACAGAAGCATAAATACTTTATGGTGTTTTATTGATTGGTTATCACCCATAAATGAAGTACTCTGATTAGAAACACTTCGCATAGAAGGATAAGTGTTTTGTGGTGTTTTCTTGATTGGTTACCACCCATAAATGATGTACTTTGATCAGAAACACTTCTCATAGAAGCATAAATACTTTGTGGTGTTTTCTTGATTGGTTAACACTCATAAATGAAGTAAGCTGATTATAAACTCTTCTCATTGAAGTATAAGTGCTTTGTGGTGTTTTCTTGAATGTTTATCACCCCGAAATGAAGTACTTTGATTAGAAACACTTTCCATAGAAGAATAAGTGCTTTGTGGTGTTTTCTTGAATGTTTATCACCCATAAAAGAAGTACTTTGATTAGAAACACTTCTCATAGAAGCATAAATACTTTGTGGTGTTTTCTTGATTGGTTAAAACTCATAAATGTAGTACTTTGATTATAAACACTTCTCTTAGCAGTATACGTGCTTTGTGCTGTTTTCTTGAATGGTTATCACCCATAAATGAAGTACGTTGATTAGAAACACTTGTCAAAGAAGTATAAGTGCTGTGTGTTGTTTTCTTGAATGGTTAGCACCCATAAATGAAGTACTTTGATCAGAAACACTTCTCGTAGAAGCATAAATGCTTTGTGGTGTTTTCTTGATTGGTTACCACACATAAAATGAAGTAAGCTGGTTAGAATCACTTCTTATTGAAGTCTAAGTGCTTCATGGTGTTTTCTTGAATGGTTATCTCACATAAATGAAGTACTTTGATCAGAAACACTTCTCAAAGAAGTATAAGTGCTTTGGGATGTTTTCTTGAATGGTTCTCACCCATAAAAGAAGTACTTTGATTTGAAATACTTCTCATTGAAGCATAAATGTTTTCTGGTGTTTTCTTGATTAGTTACCACCCATAAATGAAGTACTTTGATCAGAAACACTTCTCATGGAAGCATAAATACTTTGTGGTGTTTTCTTGATTGGTTAACACTCATAAATGAAGTAAGCTGATTATAAACTCTTCTCATTGAAGTATAAGTGCTTTGTGGTGTTTTCTTGAATGGTTATCACTCCGAAATGAAGTACTTTGATTAGAAACACTTCGCATAGAAGTATAAGTGCTTTGTGGTGTTTTCTTGATTGGTTACCACCCATAAATGAAGTACTTTGATCAGAAACACTTCTCATAGAAGCATAAATACTTTTTGGTGTTTTCTTGATTGGTTAACACTCATAAATGAAGTAAGCTGATTATAAACTCTTCTCATAGAAGTATAAGTGCTTTGTGGTGTTTTCTTGATTGGTTACCACCCATAAATGAAGTACTTTGATCAGAAACACTTCTCATAGAAGCATAAATACTTTGTGGTGTTTTCTTGATTGGTTAACACTCATAAATGAAGTAAGCTGATTATAAACTCTTCTCATTGAAGTATAAGTGCTTTGTGGTGTTTTCTTGAATGGTTATCACCCCGAAATGAAGTACTTTGATTAGAAACACTTCCCATAGAAGTATAAGTGCTTTGTGGTGTTTTCTTGAATGCTTATCCCCCATAATAGAAGTGCTTTGATTAGAAACACTTCTCATAGAAGCATAAATACTTTCTGGTGTTTTTTTGAATGGTTGTCACCCACAAATGAAGTAATTTGATTAAAAACACGTCTCATAGAAGCATAAATACTTTATGGTGTTTTATTGATTGGTTATCACCCATAAATGAAGTACTCTGATTAGAAACACTTCGCATAGAAGTATAAGTGCTTTGTGGTGTTTTCTTGATTGGTTACCACCCATAAATGAAGTACTTTGATCAGAAACACTTCTCATAGAAGCATAAATACTTTGTGGTGTTTTCTTGATTGGTTAACACTCATAAATGAAGTAAGCTGATTATAAACTCTTCTCATTGAAGTATAAGTGCTTTGTGGTGTTTTCTTGAATGGTTATCACCCCGAAATGAAGTACTTTGATTAGAAACACTTCCCATAGAAGTATAAGTGCTTTGTGGTGTTTTCTTGAATGGTTATCACCCAGAAATGAATTACTTTGATGAGAAACACTTCTCATAGAAGCATAAATGCTTTGTGGTGTTTTCTTGATTGGTTAACACTCATAAATGTAGTACTTTGATTATAAACACTTCTCTTAGCAGTATACGCGCTTTGTGGTGTTTTCTTGATTGGTTACCACCCATAAATGAAGTAGTTTGATCAGAAACACTTCTCATAGAAGCATAAATACTTTGTGGTGTTTTCTTGATTGGTTAACACTCATAAATGAAGTAAGCTGATTATAAACTCTTCTCATTGAAGTATAAGTGCTTTGTGGTGTTTTCTTGAATGGTTATCACTCCGAAATGAAGTACTTTGATTAGAAACACTTCGCATAGAAGTATAAGTGCTTTGTGGTGTTTTCTTGATTGGTTACCACCCATAAATGAAGTACTTTGATCAGAAACACTTCTCATAGAAGCATAAATACTTTGTGGTGTTTTCTTGATTGGTTAACACTCATAAATGAAGTAAGCTGATTATAAACTCTTCTCATTGAAGTATAAGTGCTTTGTGGTGTTTTCTTGAATGTTTATCACCCCGAAATGAAGTACTTTGATTAGAAACACTACCCATAGAAGTATAAGTGCTTTGTGGTGTTTTCTTGAATGCTTATCCCCCATAAAAGAAGTACTTTGATTAGAAACACTTCTCATAGAAGCATAAATACTTTCTGGTGTTTTCTTGAATGGTTGTCTCACATAAATGAAGTACTTTGATCAGAAACACTTCTCAAAGAAGTATAAGTGCTTTGGGATGTTTTCTTGAATGGTTCTCACCCATAAAAGAAGTACTTTGATTTGAAATACTTCTCATTGAAGCATAAATGTTTTCTGGTGTTTTCTTGATTAGTTACCACCCATAAATGAAGTACTTTGATCAGAAACACTTCTCATGGAAGCATAAATACTTTGTGGTGTTTTCTTGATTGGTTAACACTCATAAATGAAGTAAGCTGATTATAAACTCTTCTAATTGAAGTATAAGTGCTTTGTGGTGTTTTCTTGAATGGTTATCACTCCGAAATGAAGTACTTTGATTAGAAACACTTCGCATAGAAGTATAAGTGCTTTGTGGTGTTTTCTTGATTGGTTACCACCCATAAATGAAGTACTTTGATCAGAAACACTTCTCATAGAAACATAAATAATTTGTGGTGTTTTCTTGATTGGTTAACACTCATAAATGAAGTAAGCTGATTATAAACTCTTCTCATTAAAGTATAAGTGCTTTGTGGTGTTTTCTTGAATGGTTATCACCCCGAAATGAAGTACTTTGATTAGAAACACTTCGCATAGAAGTATAAGTGCTTTGTGGTGTTTTCTTGATTGGTTACCACCCATAAATGAAGTACTTTGATCAGAAACACTTCTCATAGAAGCATAAATAATTTGTGGTGTTTTCTTGATTGGTTAACACTCATAAATGAAGTAAGCTGATTATAAACTCTTCTCATCGAAGTATAAGTGCTTTGTGGTGTTTTCTTGAATGGTTATCACCCCGAAATGAAGTACTTTGATTAGAAACATTTCCCATAGAAGTATAAGTGCTTTGTGGTGTTTTCTTGAATGTTTATCCCCCTTAAAAGAAGTACTTTGATTATAAACATTTCTCATAGAAGCATAAATACTTTGTGGTGTTTTCTTGATTGGTTAACACTCATAAATGAAGTAAGCTGATTATAAACTCTTCTCATTGAAGTATAAGTGCTTTGTGGTGTTTTCTTGAATGGTTATCACTCCGAAATGAAGTACTTTGATTAGAAACACTTCGCATAGAAGTATAAGTGCTTTGTGGTGTTTTCTTGATTGGTTACCACCCATAAATGAAGTACTTTGATCAGAAACACTTCTCATAGAAGCATAAATACTTTGTGGTGTTTTCTTGATTGGTTAACACTCATAAATGAAGTAAGCTGATTATAAACTCTTCTCATAGAAGTATAAGTGCTTTGTGGTGTTTTCTTGATTGGTTACCACCCATAAATGAAGTACTTTGATCAGAAACACTTCTCATAGAAGCATAAATACTTTGTGGTGTTTTCTTGATTGGTTAACACTCATAAATGAAGTAAGCTGATTATAAACTCTTCTCATTGAAGTATAAGTGCTTTGTGGTGTTTTCTTGAATGGTTATCACCCCGAAATGAAGTACTTTGATTAGAAACACTTCCCATAGAAGTATAAGTGCTTTGTGGTGTTTTCTTGAATGCTTATCCCCCATAAAAGAAGTGCTTTGATTAGAAACACTTCTCATAGAAGCATAAATACTTTCTGGTGTTTTTTTGAATGGTTGTCACCCACAAATGAAGTAATTTGATTAAAAACACGTCTCATAGAAGCATAAATACTTTATGGTGTTTTATTGATTGGTTATCACCCATAAATGAAGTACTCTGATTAGAAACACTTCGCATAGAAGTATAAGTGCTTTGTGGTGTTTTCTTGATTGGTTACCACCCATAAATGAAGTACTTTGATCAGAAACACTTCTCATAGAAGCATAAATACTTTGTGGTGTTTTCTTGATTGGTTAACACTCATAAATGAAGTAAGCTGATTATAAACTCTTCTCATTGAAGTATAAGTGCTTTGTGGTGTTTTCTTGAATGGTTATCACTCCGAAATGAAGTACTTTGATTAGAAACACTTCGCATAGAAGTATAAGTGCTTTGTGGTGTTTTCTTGATTGGTTACCATCCATAAATGAAGTACTTTGATCAGAAACACTTCTCATAGAAGCATAAATACTTTGTGGTGTTTTCTTGATTGGTTAACACTCATAAATGAAGTAAGCTGATTATAAACTCTTCTCATTGAAGTATAAGTGCTTTGTGGTGTTTTCTTGAATGGTTATCACCCCGAAATGAAGTACTTTGATTAGAAACACTTCCCATAGAAGTATAAGTGCTTTGTGGTGTTTTCTTGAATGCTTATCCCCCATAATAGAAGTGCTTTGATTAGAAACACTTCTCATAGAAGCATAAATACTTTCTGGTGTTTTTTTGAATGGTTGTCACCCACAAATGAAGTAATTTGATTAAAAACACGTCTCACAGAAGCATAAATACTTTATGGTATTTTATTGATTGGTTATCACCCATAAAGGAAGTACTCTGATTAGAAACACTTCGCTTAGAAGTATAAGTGCTTTGTGGTGTTTTCTTGATTGGTTACCACCCATAAATGAAGTACTTTGATCAGAAACACTTCTCATAGAAGCATAAATACTTTGTGGTGTTTTCTTGATTGGTTAACACTCATAAATGAAGTAAGCTGATTATAAACTCTTCTCATTGAAGTATAAGTGCTTTGTGGTGTTTTCTTGAATGTTTATCACCCCGAAATGAAGTACTTTGATTAGAAACACTACCCATAGAAGTATAAGTGCTTTGTGGTGTTTTCTTGAATGCTTATCCCCCATAAAAGAAGTACTTTGATTAGAAACACTTCTCATAGAAGCATAAATACTTTCTGGTGTTTTCTTGAATGGTTGTCTCACATAAATGAAGTACTTTGATCAGAAACACTTCTCAAAGAAGTATAAGTGCTTTGGGATGTTTTCTTGAATGGTTCTCACCCATAAAAGAAGTACTTTGATTTGAAATACTTCTCATTGAAGCATAAATGTTTTCTGGTGTTTTCTTGATTAGTTACCACCCATAAATGAAGTACTTTGATCAGAAACACTTCTCATGGAAGCATAAATACTTTGTGGTGTTTTCTTGATTGGTTAACACTCATAAATGAAGTAAGCTGATTATAAACTCTTCTAATTGAAGTATAAGTGCTTTGTGGTGTTTTCTTGAATGGTTATCACTCCGAAATGAAGTACTTTGATTAGAAACACTTCGCATAGAAGTATAAGTGCTTTGTGGTGTTTTCTTGATTGGTTACCACCCATAAATGAAGTACTTTGATCAGAAACACTTCTCATAGAAACATAAATAATTTGTGGTGTTTTCTTGATTGGTTAACACTCATAAATGAAGTAAGCTGATTATAAACTCTTCTCATTAAAGTATAAGTGCTTTGTGGTGTTTTCTTGAATGGTTATCACCCCGAAATGAAGTACTTTGATTAGAAACACTTCGCATAGAAGTATAAGTGCTTTGTGGTGTTTTCTTGATTGGTTACCACCCATAAATGAAGTACTTTGATCAGAAACACTTCTCATAGAAGCATAAATAATTTGTGGTGTTTTCTTGATTGGTTAACACTCATAAATGAAGTAAGCTGATTATAAACTCTTCTCATCGAAGTATAAGTGCTTTGTGGTGTTTTCTTGAATGGTTATCACCCCGAAATGAAGTACTTTGATTAGAAACATTTCCCATAGAAGTATAAGTGCTTTGTGGTGTTTTCTTGAATGTTTATCCCCCTTAAAAGAAGTACTTTGATTATAAACATTTCTCATAGAAGCATAAATACTTTGTGGTGTTTTCTTGATTGGTTAACACTCATAAATGAAGTAAGCTGATTATAAACTCTTCTCATTGAAGTATAAGTGCTTTGTGGTGTTTTCTTGAATGGTTATCACTCCGAAATGAAGTACTTTGATTAGAAACACTTCGCATAGAAGTATAAGTGCTTTGTGGTGTTTTCTTGATTGGTTACCACCCATAAATGAAGTACTTTGATCAGAAACACTTCTCATAGAAGCATAAATACTTTGTGGTGTTTTCTTGATTGGTTAACACTCATAAATGAAGTAAGCTGATTATAAACTCTTCTCATAGAAGTATAAGTGCTTTGTGGTGTTTTCTTGATTGGTTACCACCCATAAATGAAGTACTTTGATCAGAAACACTTCTCATAGAAGCATAAATACTTTGTGGTGTTTTCTTGATTGGTTAACACTCATAAATGAAGTAAGCTGATTATAAACTCTTCTCATTGAAGTATAAGTGCTTTGTGGTGTTTTCTTGAATGGTTATCACCCCGAAATGAAGTACTTTGATTAGAAACACTTCCCATAGAAGTATAAGTGCTTTGTGGTGTTTTCTTGAATGCTTATCCCCCATAAAAGAAGTGCTTTGATTAGAAACACTTCTCATAGAAGCATAAATACTTTCTGGTGTTTTTTTGAATGGTTGTCACCCACAAATGAAGTAATTTGATTAAAAACACGTCTCATAGAAGCATAAATACTTTATGGTGTTTTATTGATTGGTTATCACCCATAAATGAAGTACTCTGATTAGAAACACTTCGCATAGAAGTATAAGTGCTTTGTGGTGTTTTCTTGATTGGTTACCACCCATAAATGAAGTACTTTGATCAGAAACACTTCTCATAGAAGCATAAATACTTTGTGGTGTTTTCTTGATTGGTTAACACTCATAAATGAAGTAAGCTGATTATAAACTCTTCTCATTGAAGTATAAGTGCTTTGTGGTGTTTTCTTGAATGGTTATCACTCCGAAATGAAGTACTTTGATTAGAAACACTTCGCATAGAAGTATAAGTGCTTTGTGGTGTTTTCTTGATTGGTTACCATCCATAAATGAAGTACTTTGATCAGAAACACTTCTCATAGAAGCATAAATACTTTGTGGTGTTTTCTTGATTGGTTAACACTCATAAATGAAGTAAGCTGATTATAAACTCTTCTCATTGAAGTATAAGTGCTTTGTGGTGTTTTCTTGAATGTTTATCACCCCGAAATGAAGTACTTTGATTAGAAACACTACCCATAGAAGTATAAGTGCTTTGTGGTGTTTTCTTGAATGCTTATCCCCCATAAAAGAAGTACTTTGATTAGAAACACTTCTCATAGAAGCATAAATACTTTCTGGTGTTTTCTTGAATGGTTGTCACCCACAAATGAAGTAATTTGATTAAAAACACGTCTCACAGAAGCATAAATACTTTATGGTGTTTTATTGATTGGTTATCACCCATAAATGAAGTACTCTGATTAGAAACACTTCGCATAGAAGGATAAGTGTTTTGTGGTGTTTTCTTGATTGGTTACCACCCATAAATGAAGTACTTTGATCAGAAACACTTCTCATAGAAGCATAAATACTTTGTGGTGTTTTCTTGATTGGTTAACACTCATAAATGAAGTAAGCTGATTATAAACTCTTCTCATTGAAGTATAAGTGCTTTGTGGTGTTTTCTTGAATGTTTATCACCCCGAAATGAAGTACTTTGATTAGAAACACTTTCCATAGAAGAATAAGTGCTTTGTGGTGTTTTCTTGAATGTTTATCACCCATAAAAGAAGTACTTTGATTAGAAACACTTCTCATAGAAGCATAAATACTTTGTGGTGTTTTCTTGATTGGTTAAAACTCATAAATGTAGTACTTTGATTATAAACACTTCTCTTAGCAGTATACGTGCTTTGTGCTGTTTTCTTGAATGGTTATCACCCATAAATGAAGTACGTTGATTAGAAACACTTGTCATAGAAGTATAAGTGCTGTGTGTTGTTTTCTTGAATGGTTGGCACCCATAAATGAAGTACTTTGATCAGAAACACTTCTCGTAGAAGCATAAATGCTTTGTGGTGTTTTCTTGATTGGTTACCACACATAAAATGAAGTAAGCTGGTTAGAATCACTTCTTATTGAAGTCTAAGTGCTTCATGGTGTTTTCTTGAATGGTTATCTCACATAAATGAAGTACTTTGATCAGAAACACTTCTCAAAGAAGTATAAGTGCTTTGGGATGTTTTCTTGAATGGTTCTCACCCATAAAAGAAGTACTTTGATTTGAAATACTTCTCATTGAAGCATAAATGTTTTCTGGTGTTTTCTTGATTTGTTACCACCTATAAATGAAGTACTCTGATTAGAAACACGTCTAATTGAAGTATAAGTGCTTTGTGGTGTTTTCTTGAATGGTTATCACCCAGAAATAAATTACTTTGATGAGAAACACTTCTCATAGAAGCATAAATGCTTTGTGGTATTTTCTTGATTGGTTAACACTCATAAATGTAGTACTTTGATTATAAACACTTCTCTTAGCAGTATACGAGCTTTGTGGTGTTTTCTTGATTGGTTACCACCCATAAATGAAGTACTTTGATCAGAAACACTTCTCATAGAAGCATAAATACTTTGTGGTGTTTTCTTGATTGGTTAACACTCATAAATGAAGTAAGCTGATTATAAACTCTTCTCATTGAAGTATAAGTGCTTTGTGGTGTTTTCTTGAATGGTTATCACCCCGAAATGAAGTACTTTGATTAGAAACACTTCCCATAGAAGTATAAGTGCTTTGTGGTGTTTTCTTGAATGCTTATCCCCCATAAAAGAAGTGCTTTGATTAGAAACACTTCTCATAGAAGCATAAATACTTTCTGGTGTTTTTTTGAATGGTTGTCACCCACAAATGAAGTAATTTGATTAAAAACACGTCTCATAGAAGCATAAATACTTTATGGTGTTTTATTGATTGGTTATCACCCATAAATGAAGTACTCTGATTAGAAACACTTCGCATAGAAGTATAAGTGCTTTGTGGTGTTTTCTTGATTGGTTACCACCCATAAATGAAGTACTTTGATCAGAAACACTTCTCATAGAAGCATAAATACTTTGTGGTGTTTTCTTGATTGGTTAACACTCATAAATGAAGTAAGCTGATTATAAACTCTTCTCATTGAAGTATAAGTGCTTTGTGGTGTTTTCTTGAATGGTTATCACTCCGAAATGAAGTACTTTGATTAGAAACACTTCGCATAGAAGTATAAGTGCTTTGTGGTGTTTTCTTGATTGGTTACCACCCATAAATGAAGTACTTTGATCAGAAACACTTCTCATAGAAGCATAAATACTTTGTGGTGTTTTCTTGATTGGTTAACACTCATAAATGAAGTAAGCTGATTATAAACTCTTCTCATTGAAGTATAAGTGCTTTGTGGTGTTTTCTTGAATGTTTATCACCCCGAAATGAAGTACTTTGATTAGAAACACTACCCATAGAAGTATAAGTGCTTTGTGGTGTTTTCTTGAATGCTTATCCCCCATAAAAGAAGTACTTTGATTAGAAACACTTCTCATAGAAGCATAAATACTTTCTGGTGTTTTCTTGAATGGTTGTCACCCACAAATGAAGTAATTTGATTAAAAACACGTCTCACAGAAGCATAAATACTTTATGGTGTTTTATTGATTGGTTATCACCCATAAATGAAGTACTCTGATTAGAAACACTTCGCATAGAAGGATAAGTGTTTTGTGGTGTTTTCTTGATTGGTTACCACCATAAATGAAGTACTTTGATCAGAAACACTTCTCATAGAAGCATAAATACTTTGTGGTGTTTTCTTGATTGGTTAACACTCATAAATGAAGTAAGCTGATTATAAACTCTTCTCATTGAAGTATAAGTGCTTTGTGGTGTTTTCTTGAATGTTTATCACCCCGAAATGAAGTACTTTGATTAGAAACACTTTCCATAGAAGAATAAGTGCTTTGTGGTGTTTTCTTGAATGTTTATCACCCATAAAAGAAGTACTTTGATTAGAAACACTTCTCATAGAAGCATAAATACTTTGTGGTGTTTTCTTGATTGGTTAAAACTCATAAATGTAGTACTTTGATTATAAACACTTCTCTTAGCAGTATACGTGCTTTGTGCTGTTTTCTTGAATGGTTATCACCCATAAATGAAGTACGTTGATTAGAAACACTTGTCATAGAAGTATAAGTGCTGTGTGTTGTTTTCTTGAATGGTTGGCACCCATAAATGAAGTACTTTGATCAGAAACACTTCTCGTAGAAGCATAAATGCTTTGTGGTGTTTTCTTGATTGGTTACCACACATAAAATGAAGTAAGCTGGTTAGAATCACTTCTTATTGAAGTCTAAGTGCTTCATGGTGTTTTCTTGAATGGTTATCTCACATAAATGAAGTACTTTGATCAGAAACACTTCTCAAAGAAGTATAAGTGCTTTGGGATGTTTTCTTGAATGGTTCTCACCCATAAAAGAAGTACTTTGATTTGAAATACTTCTCATTGAAGCATAAATGTTTTCTGGTGTTTTCTTGATTAGTTACCACCTATAAATGAAGTACTCTGATTAGAAACACGTCTAATTGAAGTATAAGTGCTTTGTGGTGTTTTCTTGAATGGTTATCACCCAGAAATAAATTACTTTGATGAGAAACACTTCTCATAGAAGCATAAATGCTTTGTGGTATTTTCTTGATTGGTTAACACTCATAAATGTAGTACTTTGATTATAAACACTTCTCTTAGCAGTATACGAGCTTTGTGGTGTTTTCTTGATTGGTTACCACCCATAAATGAAGTACTTTGATCAGAAACACTTCTCATAGAAGCATAAATACTTTGTGGTGTTTTCTTGATTGGTTAACACTCATAAATGAAGTAAGCTGATTATAAACTCTTCTCATTGAATTATAAATGCTTTGTGGTGTTTTCTTGATTGGTTAACACTCATAAATGTAGTACTTTGATTAGAAACACTTCCCATAGAAGTATAAGTGCTTTGTGGTGTTTTCTTGAATGTTTATCACCCATAAAAGAAGTACTTTGATTAGAAACACTTCTCATAGAAGCCTAAATACTTTATGGTGTTTTCTTGAATGGTTGTCACCCACAAATGAAGTAATTTGATTAAAAACACGTCTCACAGAAGCATAAATACTTCGCATAGAAGTATAAGTGCTTTGTGGTGTTTTCTTGATTGGTTACCACCCATAAATGAAGTACTTTGATCAGAAACACTTCTCATAGAAGCATAAATACTTTGTGGTGTTTTCTTGATTGGTTAACACTCATAAATGAAGTAAGCTGATTATAAACTCTTCTCATTGAAGTATAAGTGCTTTGTGGTGTTTTCTTGAATGGTTATCACCCCGAAATGAAGTACTTTGATTAGAAACATTTCCCATAGAAGTATAAGTGCTTTGTGGTGTTTTCTTGAATGTTTATCCCCCATAAAAGAAGACTTTGATTATAAACACTTCTCATAGAAGCATAAATACTTTGTGGTGTTTTCTTGATTGGTTAACACTCATAAATGAAGTAAGCTGATTATAAACTCTTCTCATTGAAGTATAAGTGCTTTGTGGTGTTTTCTTGAATGGTTATCACCCCGAAATGAAGTACTTTGATTAGAAACACTTTCCGTAGAAGTATAAGTGATTTGTGGTGTTTTCTTGATTGGTTACCACCCATAAATTACGTACATTTATTAGAAACACTTCTAATTGAAGTATAAGTGCTTTGTGTTGTTTTCCTGAATGGTTATCACCCATAAATGAAGTACTCTGATTAGAAACATTTCGCATATAAGTATAAGTGCTTTGTGGTGTATTCTTGATTGATTACCACCCATAAATGAAGTAGTTTGATCAGAAACACTTCTCATAGGAGCATAAATACTTTGTGGTGTTTTCTTGATAGGTTACCACCCATAAGTATGCTGATTATAAACACTTTTCATTGAAGTATAAGTGCTTTGTGGTGTTTTCTTGAATGGTTATCACCCCGAAATGAAGTACATTGATTAGAAACACTTCTCATAGAATTATAAGTGTTTTGTGGTGTTTTCTTGAATGTTTATCCCCCATAAAAGAAGTACTTTGATTAGAAACACTTCTCATAGAAGCATAAATGTTTTGTGGTGTTTTCTTGATTAGTTATCGCCCATAAATGAAGTACTCTGATGAGAAACACTTCTCATAGAAGCATAAATACTTTGTGGTGTTTTCTTGATTGGGTAACACTCATAAATGTAGTACTTTGATTATAAACACTTCTCTTAGCAGTATACGTGCTTTGTGGTGTTTTCTTGATTGGTTACCACCCATAAATGAAGTACTTTGATCAGAAACACTTCTCATAGAAGCATAAATACTTTGTGGTGTTTTCTTGAATGGTTATCACCCCGAAATGAAGTACTTTGATTAGAAACACTTCCCATAGAAGTATAAGTGCTTTGTGGTGTTTTCTTGAATGCTTATCCCCCATAAAAGAAGTGCTTTGATTAGAAACACTTCTCATAGAAGCATAAATACTTTCTGGTGTTTTCTTGAATGGTTGTCACCCACAAATGAAGTAATTTGATTAAAAACACGTCTCACAGAAGCATAAATACTTTTTGGTGTTTTATTGATTGGTTATCACCCATAAATGAAGTACTCTGATTAGAAACACTTCGCATAGAAGTATAAGTGCTTTGTGGTGTTTTCTTGATTGGTTACCACCCATAAATGAAGTACTTTGATCAGAAACACTTCTCATAGAAGCATAAATCCTTGTGGTGTTTTCTTGATTGGTTAACACTCATAAATGAAGTAAGCTGATTATAAACTCTTCTCATTGAAGTATAAGTGCTTTGTGGTGTTTTCTTGAATGGTTATCACTCCGAAATGAAGTACTTTGACTAGAAACACTTCGCATAGAAGTATAAGTGCTTTGTGGTGTTTTCTTGATTGGTTACGACCCATAAATGAAGTACTTTGATCATAAACACATCTCATAGAAGCATAAATACTTTGTGGTGTTTTCTTGATTGGTTAACCCTCATAAATGAAGTAAGCTGATTATAAACTCTTCTCATTGAAGTATAAGTGCTTTGTGGTGTTTTCTTGAATGTTTATCACCCCAAAATGAAGTACTTTGATTAGAAACACTTTCCATAGAAGAATAAGTGCTTTGTGGTGTTTTCTTGAATGTTTATCACCCATAAAAGAAGTACTTTGATTAGAAACACTTCTCATAGAAGCATAAATACTTTGTGGTGTTTTCTTGATTGGTTAACACTCATAAATGTAGTACTTTGATTATAAACACTTCTCTTAGCAGTATACGTGCTTTGTGCTGTTTTCTTGAATGATTATCACCCATAAATGAAGTACGTTGATTAGAAACACTTCTGGTAGAAGCATAAATGCTTTGTGGTGTTTTCTTGATTAGTTACCACCCATAAAATGAAGTAAGCTGATTAGAAGCACTTCTGATTGAAGTATAAGTGCTTCATGGTGTTTTCTTGAATGGTTATCT
The DNA here is from genome assembly GCA_964058865.1 of Eleocharis quinqueflora. Lineage (NCBI taxonomy): Eukaryota > Viridiplantae > Streptophyta > Magnoliopsida > Poales > Cyperaceae > Eleocharis > Eleocharis quinqueflora. Next base: position 416,814 of record CAXKVX010000328.1, read on the forward strand.
CACATAAATGAAGTACTCTGATTAGAAACACGTCTAATTGAAGTATAAGTGCTTTGTGGTATTTTCTTGATTGGTTATCACCCAGAAATGAATTACTTTGATGAGAAACACTTCTCATAGAAGCATAAATGCTTTGTGGTGTTTTCTTGATTGGTTAACACTCATAAATGTAGTACTTTGATTATAAACACTTCTCTTAGCAGTATACGTGGTTTGTGGTGTTTTCTTGATTGGTTATCACCCCGAAATGAAGTACTTTGATTAGAAACATTTCCCATAGAAGTATAAGTGCTTTGTGGTGTTTTCTTGAATGTTTATCCCCCATAAAAGAAGTACTTTGATTATAAACACTTCTCATAGAAGCATAAATACTTTGTGGTGTTTTCTTGATTGGTTAACACTCATAAATGAAGTAAGCTGATTATAAACTCTTCTCATTGAAGTATAAGTGTTTTGTGGTGTTTTCTTGAATGGTTATCACTCCGAAATGAAGTACTTTGATTAGAAACACTTCGCATAGAAGTATAATTGCTTTGTGGTATTTTCTTGATTGGTTACCACCCATAAATGAAGTACTTTGATCAGAAACACTTCTCATAGAAGCATAAATACTTTGTGGTGTTTTCTTGATTGGTTAACACTCATAAATGAAGTAAGCTGATTATAAACTCTTCTCATTGAAGTATAAGTGCTTTGTGGTGTTTTCTTGAATGGTTATCACTCCGAAATGAAGTACTTTGATTAGAAACACTTCGCATAGAAGTATAAGTGCTTTGTGGTGTTTTCTTGATTCGTTACCACCCATAAATGAAGTACTTTGATCAGAAACACTTCTCATAGAACCATAAATACTTTGTGGTGTTTTCTTGATTGGTTAACACTCATAAATGAAGTAAGCTGATTATAAACTCTTCTCATTGAAGTATAAGTGCTTTGTTGTGTTTTCTTGAATGGTTATCACCCCGAAATGAAGTACTTTGATTAGAAACACTTCCCATAGAAGTATAAGTGCTTTGTGGTGTTTTCTTGATTGCTTATCCCCCATAAAAGAAGTGCTTTGATTAGAAACACTTCTCATAGAAGCATAAATACTTTCTGGTGTTTTCTTGAATGGTTGTCACCCACAAATGAAGTAATTTGATTAAAAACACGTCTCACAGAAGCATAAATACTTTATGGTGTTTTATTGATTGGTTATCACCCTTAAATTAAGTACTCTGATTAGAAACACTTCGCATAGAAGTATAAGTGCTTTGTGGTGTTTTCTTGATTGGTTACCACCCATAAATGAAGTACTTTGATCAGAAACACTTCTCATAGAAGCATAAATACTTTGTGGTGTTTTCTTGATTGGTTAGCACTCATAAATGAAGTAAGCTGATTATAAACTCTTCTCATTGAAGTATAAGTGCTTTGTGATGTTTTCTTGAATGGTTATCACCCCGAAATGAAGTACTTTGATTAGAAACACTTCCCATAGAAGTATAAGTGCTTTGTGGTGTTTTCTTGAATGCTTATCCCCCATAAAAGAAGTGCTTTGATTAGAAACACTTCTCATAGAAGCATAAATACATTCTGATGTTTTCTTGAATGGTTGTCACCCACAAATGAAATAATTTGATTAAAAACACGTCTCACAGAAGCATAAATACTTTATGGTGTTTTATTGATTGGTTATCACCCATAAATGAAGTACTCTGATTAGAAACACTTCGCATAGAAGTATAAGTGCTTCGTGGTGTTTTCTTGATTGGTTACCACTCATAAATGAAGTAAGCTGATTAAAAACTCTTCTCATTGAAGTATAAGTGCTTTGTGGTGTTTTCTTGAATGGTTAACACTCATAAATGAAGTAAGCTGATTATAAACTCTTCTCATTGAAGTATAAGTGCTTTGTGGTGTTTTCTTGAATGGTTATCACCCAGAAATAAATTACTTTGATGAGAAACACTTCTCATAGAAGCATAAATGCTTTGTGGTATTTTCTTGATTGGTTAACACTCATAAATGTAGTACTTTGATTATAAACACTTCTCTTAGCAGTATACGAGCTTTGTGGTGTTTTCTTGATTGGTTACCACCCATAAATGAAGTACTTTGATCAGAAACACTTCTCATAGAAGCATAAATACTTTGTGGTGTTTTCTTGATTGGTTAACACTCATAAATGAAGTAAGCTGATTATAAACTCTTCTCATTGAATTATAAATGCTTTGTGGTGTTTTCTTGATTGGTTAACACTCATAAATGTAGTACTTTGATTAGAAACACTTCCCATAGAAGTATAAGTGCTTTGTGGTGTTTTCTTGAATGTTTATCACCCATAAAAGAAGTACTTTGATTAGAAACACTTCTCATAGAAGCCTAAATACTTTATGGTGTTTTCTTGAATGGTTGTCACCCACAAATGAAGTAATTTGATTAAAAACACGTCTCACAGAAGCATAAATACTTCGCATAGAAGTATAAGTGCTTTGTGGTGTTTTCTTGATTGGTTACCACCCATAAATGAAGTACTTTGATCAGAAACACTTCTCATAGAAGCATAAATACTTTGTGGTGTTTTCTTGATTGGTTAACACTCATAAATGAAGTAAGCTGATTATAAACTCTTCTCATTGAAGTATAAGTGCTTTGTGGTGTTTTCTTGAATGGTTATCACCCCGAAATGAAGTACTTTGATTAGAAACATTTCCCATAGAAGTATAAGTGCTTTGTGGTGTTTTCTTGAATGTTTATCCCCCATAAAAGAAGACTTTGATTATAAACACTTCTCATAGAAGCATAAATACTTTGTGGTGTTTTCTTGATTGGTTATCACCCATAAATGAAGTACTCTGATTAGAAACACTTCGCATAGAAGTATAAGTGCTTTGTGGTGTTTTCTTGATTGGTTACCACCCATAAATGAAGTACTTTGATCAGAAACACTTCTCATAGAAGCATAAATACTTTGTGGTGTTTTCTTGATTGGTTAACACTCATAAATGAAGTAAGCTGATTATAAACTCTTCTCATTGAAGTATAAGTGCTTTGTGGTGTTTTCTTGAATGGTTATCACTCCGAAATGAAGTACTTTGATTAGAAACACTTCGCATAGAAGTATAAGTGCTTTGTGGTGTTTTCTTGATTGGTTACCACCCATAAATGAAGTACTTTGATCAGAAACACTTCTCATAGAAGCATAAATACTTTGTGGTGTTTTCTTGATTGGTTAACACTCATAAATGAAGTAAGCTGATTATAAACTCTTCTCATTGAAGTATAAGTGCTTTGTGGTGTTTTCTTGAATGTTTATCACCCCGAAATGAAGTACTTTGATTAGAAACACTACCCATAGAAGTATAAGTGCTTTGTGGTGTTTTCTTGAATGCTTATCCCCCATAAAAGAAGTACTTTGATTAGAAACACTTCTCATAGAAGCATAAATACTTTCTGGTGTTTTCTTGAATGGTTGTCACCCACAAATGAAGTAATTTGATTAAAAACACGTCTCACAGAAGCATAAATACTTTATGGTGTTTTATTGATTGGTTATCACCCATAAATGAAGTACTCTGATTAGAAACACTTCGCATAGAAGGATAAGTGTTTTGTGGTGTTTTCTTGATTGGTTACCACCCATAAATGAAGTACTTTGATCAGAAACACTTCTCATAGAAGCATAAATACTTTGTGGTGTTTTCTTGATTGGTTAACACTCATAAATGAAGTAAGCTGATTATAAACTCTTCTCATTGAAGTATAAGTGCTTTGTGGTGTTTTCTTGAATGTTTATCACCCCGAAATGAAGTACTTTGATTAGAAACACTTTCCATAGAAGAATAAGTGCTTTGTGGTGTTTTCTTGAATGTTTATCACCCATAAAAGAAGTACTTTGATTAGAAACACTTCTCATAGAAGCATAAATACTTTGTGGTGTTTTCTTGATTGGTTAAAACTCATAAATGTAGTACTTTGATTATAAACACTTCTCTTAGCAGTATACGTGCTTTGTGCTGTTTTCTTGAATGGTTATCACCCATAAATGAAGTACGTTGATTAGAAACACTTGTCATAGAAGTATAAGTGCTGTGTGTTGTTTTCTTGAATGGTTGGCACCCATAAATGAAGTACTTTGATCAGAAACACTTCTCGTAGAAGCATAAATGCTTTGTGGTGTTTTCTTGATTGGTTACCACACATAAAATGAAGTAAGCTGGTTAGAATCACTTCTTATTGAAGTCTAAGTGCTTCATGGTGTTTTCTTGAATGGTTATCTCACATAAATGAAGTACTTTGATCAGAAACACTTCTCAAAGAAGTATAAGTGCTTTGGGATGTTTTCTTGAATGGTTCTCACCCATAAAAGAAGTACTTTGATTTGAAATACTTCTCATTGAAGCATAAATGTTTTCTGGTGTTTTCTTGATTAGTTACCACCTATAAATGAAGTACTCTGATTAGAAACACGTCTAATTGAAGTATAAGTGCTTTGTGGTGTTTTCTTGAATGGTTATCACCCAGAAATAAATTACTTTGATGAGAAACACTTCTCATAGAAGCATAAATGCTTTGTGGTATTTTCTTGATTGGTTAACACTCATAAATGTAGTACTTTGATTATAAACACTTCTCTTAGCAGTATACGAGCTTTGTGGTGTTTTCTTGATTGGTTACCACCCATAAATGAAGTACTTTGATCAGAAACACTTCTCATAGAAGCATAAATACTTTGTGGTGTTTTCTTGATTGGTTAACACTCATAAATGAAGTAAGCTGATTATAAACTCTTCTCATTGAATTATAAATGCTTTGTGGTGTTTTCTTGATTGGTTAACACTCATAAATGTAGTACTTTGATTAGAAACACTTCCCATAGAAGTATAAGTGCTTTGTGGTGTTTTCTTGAATGTTTATCACCCATAAAAGAAGTACTTTGATTAGAAACACTTCTCATAGAAGCCTAAATACTTTATGGTGTTTTCTTGAATGGTTGTCACCCACAAATGAAGTAATTTGATTAAAAACACGTCTCACAGAAGCATAAATACTTCGCATAGAAGTATAAGTGCTTTGTGGTGTTTTCTTGATTGGTTACCACCCATAAATGAAGTACTTTGATCAGAAACACTTCTCATAGAAGCATAAATACTTTGTGGTGTTTTCTTGATTGGTTAACACTCATAAATGAAGTAAGCTGATTATAAACTCTTCTCATTGAAGTATAAGTGCTTTGTGGTGTTTTCTTGAATGGTTATCACCCCGAAATGAAGTACTTTGATTAGAAACATTTCCCATAGAAGTATAAGTGCTTTGTGGTGTTTTCTTGAATGTTTATCCCCCATAAAAGAAGACTTTGATTATAAACACTTCTCATAGAAGCATAAATACTTTGTGGTGTTTTCTTGATTGGTTAACACTCATAAATGAAGTAAGCTGATTATAAACTCTTCTCATTGAAGTATAAGTGCTTTGTGGTGTTTTCTTGAATGGTTATCACCCCGAAATGAAGTACTTTGATTAGAAACACTTTCCGTAGAAGTATAAGTGATTTGTGGTGTTTTCTTGATTGGTTACCACCCATAAATTACGTACATTTATTAGAAACACTTCTAATTGAAGTATAAGTGCTTTGTGTTGTTTTCCTGAATGGTTATCACCCATAAATGAAGTACTCTGATTAGAAACATTTCGCATATAAGTATAAGTGCTTTGTGGTGTATTCTTGATTGATTACCACCCATAAATGAAGTAGTTTGATCAGAAACACTTCTCATAGGAGCATAAATACTTTGTGGTGTTTTCTTGATAGGTTACCACCCATAAGTATGCTGATTATAAACACTTTTCATTGAAGTATAAGTGCTTTGTGGTGTTTTCTTGAATGGTTATCACCCCGAAATGAAGTACATTGATTAGAAACATTTCCCATAGAAGTATAAGTGTTTTGTGGTGTTTTCTTGAATGTTTATCCCCCATAAAAGAAGTACTTTGATTAGAAACACTTCTCATAGAAGCATAAATGTTTTGTGGTGTTTTCTTGATTAGTTATCGCCCATAAATGAAGTACTCTGATGAGAAACACTTCTCATAGAAGCATAAATACTTTGTGGTGTTTTCTTGATTGGGTAACACTCATAAATGTAGTACTTTGATTATAAACACTTCTCTTAGCAGTATACGTGCTTTGTGGTGTTTTCTTGATTGGTTACCACCCATAAAAGAAGTACTTTGATCAGAAACACTTCTCATAGAAGCATAAATACTTTGTGGTGTTTTCTTGAATGGTTATCACCCCGAAATGAAGTACTTTGATTAGAAACACTTCCCATAGAAGTATAAGTGCTTTGTGGTGTTTTCTTGAATGCTTATCCCCCATAAAAGAAGTGCTTTGATTAGAAACACTTCTCATAGAAGCCTAAATACTTTATGGTGTTTTCTTGAATGGTTGTCACCCACAAATGAAGTAATTTGATTAAAAACACGTCTCACAGAAGCATAAATACTTCGCATAGAAGTATAAGTGCTTTGTGGTGTTTTCTTGATTGGTTACCACCCATAAATGAAGTACTTTGATCAGAAACACTTCTCATAGAAGCATAAATACTTTGTGGTGTTTTCTTGATTGGTTAACACTCATAAATGAAGTAAGCTGATTATAAACTCTTCTCATTGAAGTATAAGTGCTTTGTGGTGTTTTCTTGAATGGTTATCACCCCGAAATGAAGTACTTTGATTAGAAACATTTCCCATAGAAGTATAAGTGTTTTGTGGTGTTTTCTTGAATGTTTATCCCCCATAAAAGAAGTACTTTGATTAGAAACACTTCTCATAGAAGCATAAATGTTTTGTGGTGTTTTCTTGATTAGTTATCGCCCATAAATGAAGTACTCTGATGAGAAACACTTCTCATAGAAGCATAAATACTTTGTGGTGTTTTCTTGATTGGGTAACACTCATAAATGTAGTACTTTGATTATAAACACTTCTCTTAGCAGTATACGTGCTTTGTGGTGTTTTCTTGATTGGTTACCACCCATAAATGAAGTACTTTGATCAGAAACACTTCTCATAGAAGCATAAATACTTTGTGGTGTTTTCTTGAATGGTTATCACCCCGAAATGAAGTACTTTGATTAGAAACACTTCCCATAGAAGTATAAGTGCTTTGTGGTGTTTTCTTGAATGCTTATCCCCCATAAAAGAAGTGCTTTGATTAGAAACACTTCTAATAGAAGCATAAATACTTTCTGGTGTTTTCTTGAATGGTTGTCACCCACAAATGAAGTAATTTGATTAAAAACACGTCTCACAGAAGCATAAATACTTTTTGGTGTTTTATTGATTGGTTATCACCCATAAATGAAGTACTCTGATTAGAAACACTTCGCATAGAAGTATAAGTGCTTTGTGGTGTTTTCTTGATTGGTTACCACCCATAAATGAAGTACTTTGATCAGAAACACTTCTCATAGAAGCATAAATACTTTGTGGTGTTTTCTTGATTGGTTAACACTCATAAATGAAGTAAGCTGATTATAAACTCTTCTCATTGAAGTATAAGTGCTTTGTGGTGTTTTCTTGAATGGTTATCACTCCGAAATGAAGTACTTTGACTAGAAACACTTCGCATAGAAGTATAAGTGCTTTGTGGTGTTTTCTTGATTGGTTACGACCCATAAATGAAGTACTTTGATCATAAACACATCTCATAGAAGCATAAATACTTTGTGGTGTTTTCTTGATTGGTTAACCCTCATAAATGAAGTAAGCTGATTATAAACTCTTCTCATTGAAGTATAAGTGCTTTGTGGTGTTTTCTTGAATGTTTATCACCCCAAAATGAAGTACTTTGATTAGAAACACTTTCCATAGAAGAATAAGTGCTTTGTGGTGTTTTCTTGAATGTTTATCACCCATAAAAGAAGTACTTTGATTAGAAACACTTCTCATAGAAGCATAAATACTTTGTGGTGTTTTCTTGATTGGTTAACACTCATAAATGTAGTACTTTGATTATAAACACTTCTCTTAGCAGTATACGTGCTTTGTGCTGTTTTCTTGAATGGTTATCACCCATAAATGAAGTACGTTGATTAGAAACACTTCTGGTAGAAGCATAAATGCTTTGTGGTGTTTTCTTGATTGGTTACCACCCATAAAATGAAGTAAGCTGATTAGAAGCACTTCTGATTGAAGTATAAGTGCTTCATGGTGTTTTCTTGAATGGTTGTCACCCACAGAAGCATAAATACTTCGCATAGAAGTATAAGTGCTTTGTGGTGTTTTCTTGATTGGTTACCACCCATAAATGAAGTACTTTGATCAGAAACACTTCTCATAGAAGCATAAATACTTTGTGGTGTTTTCTTGATTGGTTAACACTCATAAATGAAGTAAGCTGATTATAAACTCTTCTCATTGAAGTATAAGTGCTTTGTGGTGTTTTCTTGAATGGTTATCACCCCGAAATGAAGTACTTTGATTAGAAACATTTCCCATAGAAGTATAAGTGCTTTGTGGTGTTTTCTTGAATGTTTATCCCCCATAAAAGAAGACTTTGATTATAAACACTTCTCATAGAAGCATAAATACTTTGTGGTGTTTTCTTGATTGGTTATCACCCATAAATGAAGTACTCTGATTAGAAACACTTCGCATAGAAGTATAAGTGCTTTGTGGTGTTTTCTTGATTGGTTACCACCCATAAATGAAGTACTTTGATCAGAAACACTTCTCATAGAAGCATAAATACTTTGTGGTGTTTTCTTGATTGGTTAACACTCATAAATGAAGTAAGCTGATTATAAACTCTTCTCATTGAAGTATAAGTGCTTTGTGGTGTTTTCTTTATTGGTTATCACCCATAAATGAAGTACTCTGATTAGAAACACTTCGCATAGAAGTATAAGTGCTTTGTGGTGTTTTCTTGATTGGTTACCACCCATAAATGAAGTACTTTGATCAGAAACACTTCTCATAGAAGCATAAATACTTTGTGGTGTTTTCTTGATTGGTTAACACTCATAAATGAAGTAAGCTGATTATAAACTCTTCTCATTGAAGTATAAGTGCTTTGTGGTGTTTTCTTGAATGGTTATCACTCCGAAATGAAGTACTTTGATTAGAAACACTTCTAATTGAAGTATAAGTGCTTTGTGTTGTTTTCCTGAATGGTTATCACCCATAAATGAAGTACTCTGATTAGAAACATTTCGCATATAAGTATAAGTGCTTTGTGGTGTATTCTTGATTGATTACCACCCATAAATGAAGTAGTTTGATCAGAAACACTTCTCATAGGAGCATAAATACTTTGTGGTGTTTTCTTGATAGGTTACCACCCATAAGTATGCTGATTATAAACACTTTTCATTGAAGTATAAGTGCTTTGTGGTGTTTTCTTGAATGGTTATCACCCCGAAATGAAGTACATTGATTAGAAACACTTCTCATAGAATTATAAGTGTTTTGTGGTGTTTTCTTGAATGTTTATCCCCCATAAAAGAAGTACTTTGATTAGAAACACTTCTCATAGAAGCATAAATGTTTTGTGGTGTTTTCTTGATTAGTTATCGCCCATAAATGAAGTACTCTGATGAGAAACACTTCTCATAGAAGCATAAATACTTTGTGGTGTTTTCTTGATTGGGTAACACTCATAAATGTAGTACTTTGATTATAAACACTTCTCTTAGCAGTATACGAGCTTTGTGGTGTTTTCTTGATTGGTTACCACCCATAAATGAAGTACTTTGATCAGAAACACTTCTCATAGAAGCATAAATACTTTGTGGTGTTTTCTTGAATGGTTATCACCCCGAAATGAAGTACTTTGATTAGAAACACTTCCCATAGAAGTATAAGTGCTTTGTGGTGTTTTCTTGAATGCTTATCCCCCATAAAAGAAGTGCTTTGATTAGAAACACTTCTCATAGAACCATAAATACTTTCTGGTGTTTTCTTGAATGGTTGTCACCCACAAATGAAGTAATTTGATTAAAAACACGTCTCACAGAAGCATAAATACTTTTTGGTGTTTTATTGATTGGTTATCACCCATAAATGAAGTACTCTGATTAGAAACACTTCGCATAGAAGTATAAGTGCTTTGTGGTGTTTTCTTGATTGGTTACCACCCATAAATGAAGTACTTTGATCAGAAACACTTCTCATAGAAGCATAAATACTTTGTGGTGTTTTCTTGATTGGTTAACACTCATAAATGAAGTAAGCTGATTATAAACTCTTCTCATTGAAGTATAAGTGCTTTGTGGTGTTTTCTTGAATGGTTATCACTCCGAAATGAAGTACTTTGACTAGAAACACTTCGCATAGAAGTATAAGTGCTTTGTGGTGTTTTCTTGATTGGTTACGACCCATAAATGAAGTACTTTGATCATAAACACATCTCATAGAAGCATAAATACTTTGTGGTGTTTTCTTGATTGGTTAACCCTCATAAATGAAGTAAGCTGATTATAAACTCTTCTCATTGAAGTATAAGTGCTTTGTGGTGTTTTCTTGAATGTTTATCACCCCAAAATGAAGTACTTTGATTAGAAACACTTTCCATAGAAGAATAAGTGCTTTGTGGTGTTTTCTTGAATGTTTATCACCCATAAAAGAAGTACTTTGATTAGAAACACTTCTCATAGAAGCATAAATACTTTGTGGTGTTTTCTTGATTGGTTAACACTCATAAATGTAGTACTTTGATTATAAACACTTCTCTTAGCAGTATACGTGGTTTGTGGTGTTTTCTTGATTGGTTATCACCCCGAAATGAAGTACTTTGATTAGAAACATTTCCCATAGAAGTATAAGTGCTTTGTGGTGTTTTCTTGAATGTTTATCCCCCATAAAAGAAGTACTTTGATTATAAACACTTCTCATAGAAGCATAAATACTTTGTGGTGTTTTCTTGATTGGTTAACACTCATAAATGAAGTAAGCTGATTATAAACTCTTCTCATTGAAGTATAAGTGCTTTGTGGTGTTTTCTTGAATGGTTATCACTCCGAAATGAAGTACTTTGATTAGAAACACTTCGCATAGAAGTATAATTGCTTTGTGGTATTTTCTTGATTGGTTACCACCCATAAATGAAGTACTTTGATCAGAAACACTTCTCATAGAAGCATAAATACTTTGTGGTGTTTTCTTGATTGGTTAACACTCATAAATGAAGTAAGCTGATTATAAACTCTTCTCATTGAAGTATAAGTGCTTTGTGGTGTTTTCTTGAATGGTTATCACTCCGAAATGAAGTACTTTGATTAGAAACACTTCGCATAGAAGTATAAGTGCTTTGTGGTGTTTTCTTGATTCGTTACCACCCATAAATGAAGTACTTTGATCAGAAACACTTCTCATAGAACCATAAATACTTTGTGGTGTTTTCTTGATTGGTTAACACTCATAAATGAAGTAAGCTGATTATAAACTCTTCTCATTGAAGTATAAGTGCTTTGTTGTGTTTTCTTGAATGGTTATCACCCCGAAATGAAGTACTTTGATTAGAAACACTTCCCATAGAAGTATAAGTGCTTTGTGGTGTTTTCTTGATTGCTTATCCCCCATAAAAGAAGTGCTTTGATTAGAAACACTTCTCATAGAAGCATAAATACTTTCTGGTGTTTTCTTGAATGGTTGTCACCCACAAATGAAGTAATTTGATTAAAAACACGTCTCACAGAAGCATAAATACTTTATGGTGTTTTATTGATTGGTTATCACCCTTAAATTAAGTACTCTGATTAGAAACACTTCGCATAGAAGTATAAGTGCTTTGTGGTGTTTTCTTGATTGGTTACCACCCATAAATGAAGTACTTTGATCAGAAACACTTCTCATAGAAGCATAAATACTTTGTGGTGTTTTCTTGATTGGTTAGCACTCATAAATGAAGTAAGCTGATTATAAACTCTTCTCATTGAAGTATAAGTGCTTTGTGATGTTTTCTTGAATGGTTATCACCCCGAAATGAAGTACTTTGATTAGAAACACTTCCCATAGAAGTATAAGTGCTTTGTGGTGTTTTCTTGAATGCTTATCCCCCATAAAAGAAGTGCTTTGATTAGAAACACTTCTCATAGAAGCATAAATACATTCTGATGTTTTCTTGAATGGTTGTCACCCACAAATGAAATAATTTGATTAAAAACACGTCTCACAGAAGCATAAATACTTTATGGTGTTTTATTGATTGGTTATCACCCATAAATGAAGTACTCTGATTAGAAACACTTCGCATAGAAGTATAAGTGCTTCGTGGTGTTTTCTTGATTGGTTACCACTCATAAATGAAGTAAGCTGATTAAAAACTCTTCTCATTGAAGTATAAGTGCTTTGTGGTGTTTTCTTGAATGGTTAACACTCATAAATGAAGTAAGCTGATTATAAACTCTTCTCATTGAAGTATAAGTGCTTTGTGGTGTTTTCTTGAATGGTTATCACCCCGAAATGAAGTGCTTTGATTAGAAACACTTCTCATAGAAGCATAAATACTTTCTGGTGTTTTCTTGAATGGTTGTCACCCACAAATGAAGTAATTTGATTAAAAACACGTCTCACAGAAGCATAAATACTTTATGGTGTTTTATTGATTGGTTATCACCCATAAATGAAGTACTCTGATTAGAAACACTTCGCATAGAAGTATAAGTGCTTTGTGGTGTTTTCTTGATTGGTTACCACCCATAAATGAAGTACTTTGATCAGAAACACTTCTCATAGAAGCATAAATACTTTGTGGTGTTTTCTTGATTGGTTAACACTCATAAATGAAGTAAGCTGATTATAAACTCTTCTCATTGAAGTATAAGTGCTTTGTGGTGTTTTCTTGAATGGTTATCACTCCGAAATGAAGTACTTTGATCAGAAACACTTCTCATAGAAGCATAAATACTTTGTGGTGTTTTCTTGATTGGTTAACACTCATAAATGAAGTAAGCTGATTATAAACTCTTCTCATTGAAGTATAAGTGTTTTGTGGTGTTTTCTTGAATGGTTATCACTCCGAAATGAAGTACTTTGATTAGAAACACTTCGCATAGAAGTATAATTGCTTTGTGGTATTTTCTTGATTGGTTACCACCCATAAATGAAGTACTTTGATCAGAAACACTTCTCATAGAAGCATAAATACTTTGTGGTGTTTTCTTGATTGGTTAACACTCATAAATGAAGTAAGCTGATTATAAACTCTTCTCATTGAAGTATAAGTGCTTTGTGGTGTTTTCTTGAATGGTTATCACTCCGAAATGAAGTACTTTGATTAGAAACACTTCGCATAGAAGTATAAGTGCTTTGTGGTGTTTTCTTGATTCGTTACCACCCATAAATGAAGTACTTTGATCAGAAACACTTCTCATAGAACCATAAATACTTTGTGGTGTTTTCTTGATTGGTTAACACTCATAAATGAAGTAAGCTGATTATAAACTCTTCTCATTGAAGTATAAGTGCTTTGTTGTGTTTTCTTGAATGGTTATCACCCCGAAATGAAGTACTTTGATTAGAAACACTTCCCATAGAAGTATAAGTGCTTTGTGGTGTTTTCTTGATTGCTTATCCCCCATAAAAGAAGTGCTTTGATTAGAAACACTTCTCATAGAAGCATAAATACTTTCTGGTGTTTTCTTGAATGGTTGTCACCCACAAATGAAGTAATTTGATTAAAAACACGTCTCACAGAAGCATAAATACTTTATGGTGTTTTATTGATTGGTTATCACCCTTAAATTAAGTACTCTGATTAGAAACACTTCGCATAGAAGTATAAGTGCTTTGTGGTGTTTTCTTGATTGGTTACCACCCATAAATGAAGTACTTTGATCAGAAACACTTCTCATAGAAGCATAAATACTTTGTGGTGTTTTCTTGATTGGTTAGCACTCATAAATGAAGTAAGCTGATTATAAACTCTTCTCATTGAAGTATAAGTGCTTTGTGATGTTTTCTTGAATGGTTATCACCCCGAAATGAAGTACTTTGATTAGAAACACTTCCCATAGAAGTATAAGTGCTTTGTGGTGTTTTCTTGAATGCTTATCCCCCATAAAAGAAGTGCTTTGATTAGAAACACTTCTCATAGAAGCATAAATACATTCTGATGTTTTCTTGAATGGTTGTCACCCACAAATGAAATAATTTGATTAAAAACACGTCTCACAGAAGCATAAATACTTTATGGTGTTTTATTGATTGGTTATCACCCATAAATGAAGTACTCTGATTAGAAACACTTCGCATAGAAGTATAAGTGCTTCGTGGTGTTTTCTTGATTGGTTACCACTCATAAATGAAGTAAGCTGATTAAAAACTCTTCTCATTGAAGTATAAGTGCTTTGTGGTGTTTTCTTGAATGGTTAACACTCATAAATGAAGTAAGCTGATTATAAACTCTTCTCATTGAAGTATAAGTGCTTTGTGGTGTTTTCTTGAATGGTTATCACCCCGAAATGAAGTGCTTTGATTAGAAACACTTCTCATAGAAGCATAAATACTTTCTGGTGTTTTCTTGAATGGTTGTCACCCACAAATGAAGTAATTTGATTAAAAACACGTCTCACAGAAGCATAAATACTTTATGGTGTTTTATTGATTGGTTATCACCCATAAATGAAGTACTCTGATTAGAAACACTTCGCATAGAAGTATAAGTGCTTTGTGGTGTTTTCTTGATTGGTTACCACCCATAAATGAAGTACTTTGATCAGAAACACTTCTCATAGAAGCATAAATACTTTGTGGTGTTTTCTTGATTGGTTAACACTCATAAATGAAGTAAGCTGATTATAAACTCTTCTCATTGAAGTATAAGTGCTTTGTGGTGTTTTCTTGAATGGTTATCACTCCGAAATGAAGTACTTTGATCAGAAACACTTCTCATAGAAGCATAAATACTTTGTGGTGTTTTCTTGATTGGTTAACACTCATAAATGAAGTAAGCTGATTATAAACTCTTCTCATTGAAGTATAAGTGCTTTGTGGTGTTTTCTTGAATGGTTATCACTCCGAAATGAAGTACTTTGATTAGAAACACTTCGCATAGAAGTATAAGTGCTTTGTGGTGTTTTCTTGATTGGTTACCACCCATAAATGAAGTACTTTGATCAGAAACACTTCTCATAGAAGCATAAATACTTTGTGGTGTTTTTTTGATTGGTTAACACTCATAAATGAAGTAAGCTGATTATAAACTCTTCTCATTGAAGTATAAGTGCTTTGTGGTGTTTTCTTGAATGGTTATCACTCCGAAATGAAGTACTTTGATTAGAAACACTTCGCATAGAAGTATAATTGCTTTGTGGTATTTTCTTGATTGGTTACCACCCATAAATGAAGTACTTTGATCAGAAACACTTCTCATAGAAGCATAAATACTTTGTGGTGTTTTCTTGATTGGTTAACACTCATAAATGAAGTAAGCTGATTATAAACTCTTCTCATTGAAGTATAAGTGCTTTGTGGTGTTTTCTTGAATGGTTATCACTCCGAAATGAAGTACTTTGATCAGAAACACTTCTCATAGAAGCATAAATACTTTGTGGTGTTTTCTTGATTGGTTAACACTCATAAATGAAGTAAGCTGATTATAAACTCTTCTCATTGAAGTATAAGTGCTTTGTGGTGTTTTCTTGAATGTTTATCACCCCGAAATGAAGTACTTTGATTAGAAACACTTCCCATAGAAGTATAAGTGCTTTGTGGTGTTTTCTTGAATGCTTATCCCCCATAAAAGAAGTACTTTGATTAGAAACACTTCTCATAGAAGCATAAATACTTTCTGGTGTTTTCTTGAATGGTTGTCACCCACAAATGAAGTAATTTGATTAAAAACACGTCTCACAGAAGCATAAATACTTTATGGTGTTTTATTGATTGGTTATCAACCATAAATGAAGTACTCTGATTAGAAACACTTCGCATAGAAGGATAAGTGTTTTTTGGTGTTTTCTTGATTGGTTACAACCCATAAATGATGTATTTTGATCAGAAACACTTCTCATAGAAGCATAAATACTTTGTGGTGTTTTCTTGATTGGTTAACACTCATAAATGAAATAAGCTGATTATAAACTCTTCTCATTGAAATATAAGTGCTTTGTGGTGTTTTCTTGAATGGTTATCACCCCGAAATGAAGTACTTTAATTAGAAACATTTCCCATAGAAGTATAAGTGCTTTGTGGTGTTTTCTTGAATGTTTATCCCCCATAAAAAAAGTACTTTGATTATAAACACTTCTCATAGAAGCATAAATACTTTGTGGTGTTTTCTTGATTGGTTAACACTCATAAATGAAGTAAGCTGATTATAAACTCTTCTCATTGAAGTATAAGTGCTTTGTGGTGTTTTCTTGAATGGTTATCACTCCGAAATGAAGTACTTTGATCAGAAACACTTCTCATAGAAGCATAAATACTTTGTGGTGTTTTCTTGATTGGTTAACACTCATAAATGAAGTAAGCTGATTATAAACTCTTCTCATTGAAGTATAAGTGCTTTGTGGTGTTTTCTTGAATGGTTATCACTCCGAAATGAAGTACTTTGATTAGAAACACTTCGCATAGAAGTATAATTGCTTTGTGGTATTTTCTTGATTGGTTACCACCCATAAATGAAGTACTTTGATCAGAAACACTTCTCATAGAAGCATAAATACTTTGTGGTGTTTTCTTGATTGGTTAACACTCATAAATGAAGTAAGCTGATTATAAACTCTTCTCATTGAAGTATAAGTGCTTTGTGGTGTTTTCTTGAATGGTTATCACTCCGAAATGAAGTACTTTGATTAGAAACACTTCGCATAGAAGTATAAGTGCTTTGTGGTGTTTTCTTGATTCGTTACCACCCATAAATGAAGTACTTTGATCAGAAACACTTCTCATAGAACCATAAATACTTTGTGGTGTTTTCTTGATTGGTTAACACTCATAAATGAAGTAAGCTGATTATAAACTCTTCTCATTGAAGTATAAGTGCTTTGTTGTGTTTTCTTGAATGGTTATCACCCCGAAATGAAGTACTTTGATTAGAAACACTTCCCATAGAAGTATAAGTGCTTTGTGGTGTTTTCTTGATTGCTTATCCCCCATAAAAGAAGTGCTTTGATTAGAAACACTTCTCATAGAAGCATAAATACTTTCTGGTGTTTTCTTGAATGGTTGTCACCCACAAATGAAGTAATTTGATTAAAAACACGTCTCACAGAAGCATAAATACTTTATGGTGTTTTATTGATTGGTTATCACCCTTAAATTAAGTACTCTGATTAGAAACACTTCGCATAGAAGTATAAGTGCTTTGTGGTGTTTTCTTGATTGGTTACCACCCATAAATGAAGTACTTTGATCAGAAACACTTCTCATAGAAGCATAAATACTTTGTGGTGTTTTCTTGATTGGTTAACACTCATAAATGAAGTAAGCTGATTATAAACTCTTCTCATTGAAGTATAAGTGGTTTGTGGTGTTTTCTTGAATGGTTATCACTCCGAAATGAAGTACTTTGATCAGAAACACTTCTCATAGAAGCATAAATACTTTGTGGTGTTTTCTTGATTGGTTAACACTCATAAATGAAGTAAGCTGATTATAAACTCTTCTCATTGAAGTATAAGTGCTTTGTGGTGTTTTCTTGAATGGTTATCACTCCGAAATGAAGTACTTTGATTAGAAACACTTCGCATAGAAGTATAAGTGCTTTGTGGTGTTTTCTTGATTGGTTACCACCCATAAATGAAGTACTTTGATCAGAAACACTTCTCATAGAAGCATAAATACTTTGTGGTGTTTTTTTGATTGGTTAACACTCATAAATGAAGTAAGCTGATTATAAACTCTTCTCATTGAAGTATAAGTGCTTTGTGGTGTTTTCTTGAATGTTTATCACCCCGAAATGAAGTACTTTGATTAGAAACACTTCCCATAGAAGTATAAGTGCTTTGTGGTGTTTTCTTGAATGCTTATCCCCCATAAAAGAAGTACTTTGATTAGAAACACTTCTCATAGAAGCATAAATACTTTCTGGTGTTTTCTTGAATGGTTGTCACCCACAAATGAAGTAATTTGATTAAAAACACGTCTCACAGAAGCATAAATACTTTATGGTGTTTTATTGATTGGTTATCAACCATAAATGAAGTACTCTGATTAGAAACACTTCGCATAGAAGGATAAGTGTTTTTTGGTGTTTTCTTGATTGGTTACAACCCATAAATGATGTATTTTGATCAGAAACACTTCTCATAGAAGCATAAATACTTTGTGGTGTTTTCTTGATTGGTTAACACTCATAAATGAAATAAGCTGATTATAAACTCTTCTCATTGAAATATAAGTGCTTTGTGGTGTTTTCTTGAATGGTTATCACCCCGAAATGAAGTACTTTAATTAGAAACATTTCCCATAGAAGTATAAGTGCTTTGTGGTGTTTTCTTGAATGTTTATCCCCCATAAAAAAAGTACTTTGATTATAAACACTTCTCATAGAAGCATAAATACTTTGTGGTGTTTTCTTGATTGGTTAACACTCATAAATGAAGTAAGCTGATTATAAACTCTTCTCATTGAAGTATAAGTGCTTTGTGGTGTTTTCTTGAATGGTTATCACTCCGAAATGAAGTACTTTGATCAGAAACACTTCTCATAGAAGCATAAATACTTTGTGGTGTTTTCTTGATTGGTTAACACTCATAAATGAAGTAAGCTGATTATAAACTCTTCTCATTGAAGTATAAGTGCTTTGTGGTGTTTTCTTGAATGGTTATCACTCCGAAATGAAGTACTTTGATTAGAAACACTTCGCATAGAAGTATAATTGCTTTGTGGTATTTTCTTGATTGGTTACCACCCATAAATGAAGTACTTTGATCAGAAACACTTCTCATAGAAGCATAAATACTTTGTGGTGTTTTCTTGATTGGTTAACACTCATAAATGAAGTAAGCTGATTATAAACTCTTCTCATTGAAGTATAAGTGCTTTGTGGTGTTTTCTTGAATGGTTATCACTCCGAAATGAAGTACTTTGATTAGAAACACTTCGCATAGAAGTATAAGTGCTTTGTGGTGTTTTCTTGATTCGTTACCACCCATAAATGAAGTACTTTGATCAGAAACACTTCTCATAGAACCATAAATACTTTGTGGTGTTTTCTTGATTGGTTAACACTCATAAATGAAGTAAGCTGATTATAAACTCTTCTCATTGAAGTATAAGTGCTTTGTTGTGTTTTCTTGAATGGTTATCACCCCGAAATGAAGTACTTTGATTAGAAACACTTCCCATAGAAGTATAAGTGCTTTGTGGTGTTTTCTTGATTGCTTATCCCCCATAAAAGAAGTGCTTTGATTAGAAACACTTCTCATAGAAGCATAAATACTTTCTGGTGTTTTCTTGAATGGTTGTCACCCACAAATGAAGTAATTTGATTAAAAACACGTCTCACAGAAGCATAAATACTTTATGGTGTTTTATTGATTGGTTATGACCCTTAAATTAAGTACTCTGATTAGAAACACTTCGCATAGAAGTATAAGTGCTTTGTGGTGTTTTCTTGATTGGTTACCACCCATAAATGAAGTACTTTGATCAGAAACACTTCTCATAGAAGCATAAATACTTTGTGGTGTTTTCTTGATTGGTTAACACTCATAAATGAAGTAAGCTGATTATAAACTCTTCTCATTGAAGTATAAGTGGTTTGTGGTGTTTTCTTGAATGGTTATCACTCCGAAATGAAGTACTTTGATCAGAAACACTTCTCATAGAAGCATAAATACTTTGTGGTGTTTTCTTGATTGGTTAACACTCATAAATGAAGTAAGCTGATTATAAACTCTTCTCATTGAAGTATAAGTGCTTTGTGGTGTTTTCTTGAATGGTTATCACTCCGAAATGAAGTACTTTGATTAGAAACACTTCGCATAGAAGTATAAGTGCTTTGTGGTGTTTTCTTGATTGGTTACCACCCATAAATGAAGTACTTTGATCAGAAACACTTCTCATAGAAGCATAAATACTTTGTGGTGTTTTTTTGATTGGTTAACACTCATAAATGAAGTAAGCTGATTATAAACTCTTCTCATTGAAGTGTAAGTGCTTTGTGGTGTTTTCTTGAATGTTTATCACCCCGAAATGAAGTACTTTGATTAGAAACACTTCCCATAGAAGTATAAGTGCTTTGTGGTGTTTTCTTGAATGCTTATCCCCCATAAAAGAAGTACTTTGATTAGAAACACTTCTCATAGAAGCATAAATACTTTCTGGTGTTTTCTTGAATGGTTGTCACCCACAAATGAAGTAATTTGATTAAAAACACGTCTCACAGAAGCATAAATACTTTATGGTGTTTTATTGATTGGTTATCAACCATAAATGAAGTACTCTGATTAGAAACACTTCGCATAGAAGGATAAGTGTTTTTTGGTGTTTTCTTGATTGGTTACAACCCATAAATGATGTATTTTGATCAGAAACACTTCTCATAGAAGCATAAATACTTTGTGGTGTTTTCTTGATTGGTTAACACTCATAAATGAAATAAGCTGATTATAAACTCTTCTCATTGAAATATAAGTGCTTTGTGGTGTTTTCTTGAATGGTTATCACCCCGAAATGAAGTACTTTAATTAGAAACATTTCCCATAGAAGTATAAGTGCTTTGTGGTGTTTTCTTGAATGTTTATCCCCCATAAAAAAAGTACTTTGATTATAAACACTTCTCATAGAAGCATAAATACTTTGTGGTGTTTTCTTGATTGGTTAACACTCATAAATGAAGTAAGCTGATTATAAACTCTTCTCATTGAAGTATAAGTGCTTTGTGGTGTTTTCTTGAATGGTTATCACTCCGAAATGAAGTACTTTGATCAGAAACACTTCTCATAGAAGCATAAATACTTTGTGGTATTTTCTTGATTGGTTAACACTCATAAATGAAGTAAGCTGATTATAAACTCTTCTCATTGAAGTATAAGTGCTTTGTGGTGTTTTCTTGAATGGTTATCACTCCGAAATGAAGTACTTTGATTAGAAACACTTCGCATAGAAGTATAATTGCTTTGTGGTATTTTCTTGATTGGTTACCACCCATAAATGAAGTACTTTGATCAGAAACACTTCTCATAGAAGCATAAATACTTTGTGGTGTTTTCTTGATTGGTTAACACTCATAAATGAAGTAAGCTGATTATAAACTCTTCTCATTGAAGTATAAGTGCTTTGTGGTGTTTTCTTGAATGGTTATCACTCCGAAATGAAGTACTTTGATTAGAAACACTTCGCATAGAAGTATAAGTGCTTTGTGGTGTTTTCTTGATTCGTTACCACCCATAAATGAAGTACTTTGATCAGAAACACTTCTCATAGAACCATAAATACTTTGTGGTGTTTTCTTGATTGGTTAACACTCATAAATGAAGTAAGCTGATTATAAACTCTTCTCATTGAAGTATAAGTGCTTTGTTGTGTTTTCTTGAATGGTTATCACCCCGAAATGAAGTACTTTGATTAGAAACACTTCCCATAGAAGTATAAGTGCTTTGTGGTGTTTTCTTGATTGCTTATCCCCCATAAAAGAAGTGCTTTGATTAGAAACACTTCTCATAGAAGCATAAATACTTTCTGGTGTTTTCTTGAATGGTTGTCACCCACAAATGAAGTAATTTGATTAAAAACACGTCTCACAGAAGCATAAATACTTTATGGTGTTTTATTGATTGGTTATCACCCTTAAATTAAGTACTCTGATTAGAAACACTTCGCATAGAAGTATAAGTGCTTTGTGGTGTTTTCTTGATTGGTTACCACCCATAAATGAAGTACTTTGATCAGAAACACTTCTCATAGAAGCATAAATACTTTGTGGTGTTTTCTTGATTGGTTAACACTCATAAATGAAGTAAGCTGATTATAAACTCTTCTCATTGAAGTATAAGTGGTTTGTGGTGTTTTCTTGAATGGTTATCACTCCGAAATGAAGTACTTTGATCAGAAACACTTCTCATAGAAGCATAAATACTTTGTGGTGTTTTCTTGATTGGTTAACACTCATAAATGAAGTAAGCTGATTATAAACTCTTCTCATTGAAGTATAAGTGCTTTGTGGTGTTTTCTTGAATGGTTATCACTCCGAAATGAAGTACTTTGATTAGAAACACTTCGCATAGAAGTATAAGTGCTTTGTGGTGTTTTCTTGATTGGTTACCACCCATAAATGAAGTACTTTGATCAGAAACACTTCTCATAGAAGCATAAATACTTTGTGGTGTTTTTTTGATTGGTTAACACTCATAAATGAAGTAAGCTGATTATAAACTCTTCTCATTGAAGTGTAAGTGCTTTGTGGTGTTTTCTTGAAAGTTTATCACCCCGAAATGAAGTACTTTGATTAGAAACACTTCCCATAGAAGTATAAGTGCTTTGTGGTGTTTTCTTGAATGCTTATCCCCCATAAAAGAAGTACTTTGATTAGAAACACTTCTCATAGAAGCATAAATACTTTCTGGTGTTTTCTTGAATGGTTGTCACCCACAAATGAAGTAATTTGATTAAAAACACGTCTCACAGAAGCATAAATACTTTATGGTGTTTTATTGATTGGTTATCAACCATAAATGAAGTACTCTGATTAGAAACACTTCGCATAGAAGGATAAGTGTTTTTTGGTGTTTTCTTGATTGGTTACAACCCATAAATGATGTATTTTGATCAGAAACACTTCTCATAGAAGCATAAATACTTTGTGGTGTTTTCTTGATTGGTTAACACTCATAAATGAAATAAGCTGATTATAAACTCTTCTCATTGAAATATAAGTGCTTTGTGGTGTTTTCTTGAATGGTTATCACCCCGAAATGAAGTACTTTAATTAGAAACATTTCCCATAGAAGTATAAGTGCTTTGTGGTGTTTTCTTGAATGTTTATCCCCCATAAAAAAAGTACTTTGATTATAAACACTTCTCATAGAAGCATAAATACTTTGTGGTGTTTTCTTGATTGGTTAACACTCATAAATGAAGTAAGCTGATTATAAACTCTTCTCATTGAAGTATAAGTGCTTTGTGGTGTTTTCTTGAATGGTTATCACTCCGAAATGAAGTACTTTGATCAGAAACACTTCTCATAGAAGCATAAATACTTTGTGGTGTTTTCTTGATTGGTTAACACTCATAAATGAAGTAAGCTGATTATAAACTCTTCTCATTGAAGTATAAGTGCTTTGTGGTGTTTTCTTGAATGGTTATCACTCCGAAATGAAGTACTTTGATTAGAAACACTTCGCATAGAAGTATAATTGCTTTGTGGTATTTTCTTGATTGGTTACCACCCATAAATGAAGTACTTTGATCAGAAACACTTCTCATAGAAGCATAAATACTTTGTGGTGTTTTCTTGATTGGTTAACACTCATAAATGAAGTAAGCTGATTATAAACTCTTCTCATTGAAGTATAAGTGCTTTGTGGTGTTTTCTTGAATGGTTATCACTCCGAAATGAAGTACTTTGATTAGAAACACTTCGCATAGAAGTATAAGTGCTTTGTGGTGTTTTCTTGATTCGTTACCACCCATAAATGAAGTACTTTGATCAGAAACACTTCTCATAGAACCATAAATACTTTGTGGTGTTTTCTTGATTGGTTAACACTCATAAATGAAGTAAGCTGATTATAAACTCTTCTCATTGAAGTATAAGTGCTTTGTTGTGTTTTCTTGAATGGTTATCACCCCGAAATGAAGTACTTTGATTAGAAACACTTCCCATAGAAGTATAAGTGCTTTGTGGTGTTTTCTTGATTGCTTATCCCCCATAAAAGAAGTGCTTTGATTAGAAACACTTCTCATAGAAGCATAAATACTTTCTGGTGTTTTCTTGAATGGTTGTCACCCACAAATGAAGTAATTTGATTAAAAACACGTCTCACAGAAGCATAAATACTTTATGGTGTTTTATTGATTGGTTATCACCCTTAAATTAAGTACTCTGATTAGAAACACTTCGCATAGAAGTATAAGTGCTTTGTGGTGTTTTCTTGATTGGTTACCACCCATAAATGAAGTACTTTGATCAGAAACACTTCTCATAGAAGCATAAATACTTTGTGGTGTTTTCTTGATTGGTTAACACTCATAAATGAAGTAAGCTGATTATAAACTCTTCTCATTGAAGTATAAGTGGTTTGTGGTGTTTTCTTGAATGGTTATCACTCCGAAATGAAGTACTTTGATCAGAAACACTTCTCATAGAAGCATAAATACTTTGTGGTGTTTTCTTGATTGGTTAACACTCATAAATGAAGTAAGCTGATTATAAACTCTTCTCATTGAAGTATAAGTGCTTTGTGGTGTTTTCTTGAATGGTTATCACTCCGAAATGAAGTACTTTGATTAGAAACACTTCGCATAGAAGTATAAGTGCTTTGTGGTGTTTTCTTGATTGGTTACCACCCATAAATGAAGTACTTTGATCAGAAACACTTCTCATAGAAGCATAAATACTTTGTGGTGTTTTTTTGATTGGTTAACACTCATAAATGAAGTAAGCTGATTATAAACTCTTCTCATTGAAGTATAAGTGCTTTGTGGTGTTTTCTTGAATGTTTATCACCCCGAAATGAAGTACTTTGATTAGAAACACTTCCCATAGAAGTATAAGTGCTTTGTGGTGTTTTCTTGAATGCTTATCCCCCATAAAAGAAGTACTTTGATTAGAAACACTTCTCATAGAAGCATAAATACTTTCTGGTGTTTTCTTGAATGGTTGTCACCCACAAATGAAGTAATTTGATTAAAAACACGTCTCACAGAAGCATAAATACTTTATGGTGTTTTATTGATTGGTTATCAACCATAAATGAAGTACTCTGATTAGAAACACTTCGCATAGAAGGATAAGTGTTTTTTGGTGTTTTCTTGATTGGTTACAACCCATAAATGATGTATTTTGATCAGAAACACTTCTCATAGAAGCATAAATACTTTGTGGTGTTTTCTTGATTGGTTAACACTCATAAATGAAATAAGCTGATTATAAACTCTTCTCATTGAAATATAAGTGCTTTGTGGTGTTTTCTTGAATGGTTATCACCCCGAAATGAAGTACTTTAATTAGAAACATTTCCCATAGAAGTATAAGTGCTTTGTGGTGTTTTCTTGAATGTTTATCCCCCATAAAAAAAGTACTTTGATTATAAACACTTCTCATAGAAGCATAAATACTTTGTGGTGTTTTCTTGATTGGTTAACACTCATAAATGAAGTAAGCTGATTATAAACTCTTCTCATTGAAGTATAAGTGCTTTGTGGTGTTTTCTTGAATGGTTATCACTCCGAAATGAAGTACTTTGATCAGAAACACTTCTCATAGAAGCATAAATACTTTGTGGTGTTTTCTTGATTGGTTAACACTCATAAATGAAGTAAGCTGATTATAAACTCTTCTCATTGAAGTATAAGTGCTTTGTGGTGTTTTCTTGAATGGTTATCACTCCGAAATGAAGTACTTTGATTAGAAACACTTCGCATAGAAGTATAATTGCTTTGTGGTATTTTCTTGATTGGTTACCACCCATAAATGAAGTACTTTGATCAGAAACACTTCTCATAGAAGCATAAATACTTTGTGGTGTTTTCTTGATTGGTTAACACTCATAAATGAAGTAAGCTGATTATAAACTCTTCTCATTGAAGTATAAGTGCTTTGTGGTGTTTTCTTGAATGGTTATCACTCCGAAATGAAGTACTTTGATTAGAAACACTTCGCATAGAAGTATAAGTGCTTTGTGGTGTTTTCTTGATTCGTTACCACCCATAAATGAAGTACTTTGATCAGAAACACTTCTCATAGAACCATAAATACTTTGTGGTGTTTTCTTGATTGGTTAACACTCATAAATGAAGTAAGCTGATTATAAACTCTTCTCATTGAAGTATAAGTGCTTTGTTGTGTTTTCTTGAATGGTTATCACCCCGAAATGAAGTACTTTGATTAGAAACACTTCCCATAGAAGTATAAGTGCTTTGTGGTGTTTTCTTGATTGCTTATCCCCCATAAAAGAAGTGCTTTGATTAGAAACACTTCTCATAGAAGCATAAATACTTTCTGGTGTTTTCTTGAATGGTTGTCACCCACAAATGAAGTAATTTGATTAAAAACACGTCTCACAGAAGCATAAATACTTTATGGTGTTTTATTGATTGGTTATCACCCTTAAATTAAGTACTCTGATTAGAAACACTTCGCATAGAAGTATAAGTGCTTTGTGGTGTTTTCTTGATTGGTTACCACCCATAAATGAAGTACTTTGATCAGAAACACTTCTCATAGAAGCATAAATACTTTGTGGTGTTTTCTTGATTGGTTAGCACTCATAAATGAAGTAAGCTGATTATAAACTCTTCTCATTGAAGTATAAGTGCTTTGTGATGTTTTCTTGAATGGTTATCACCCCGAAATGAAGTACTTTGATTAGAAACACTTCCCATAGAAGTATAAGTGCTTTGTGGTGTTTTCTTGAATGCTTATCCCCCATAAAAGAAGTGCTTTGATTAGAAACACTTCTCATAGAAGCATAAATACATTCTGATTTTTTCTTGAATGGTTGTCACCCACAAATGAAATAATTTGATTAAAAACACGTCTCACAGAAGCATAAATACTTTATGGTGTTTTATTGATTGGTTATCACCCATAAATGAAGTACTCTGATTAGAAACACTTCGCATAGAAGTATAAGTGCTTCGTGGTGTTTTCTTGATTGGTTACCACTCATAAATGAAGTAAGCTGATTAAAAACTCTTCTCATTGAAGTATAGGTGCTTTGTGGTGTTTTCTTGAATGGTTAACACTCATAAATGAAGTAAGCTGATTATAAACTCTTCTCATTGAAGTATAAGTGCTTTGTGGTGTTTTCTTGAATGGTTATCACCCCGAAATGAAGTGCTTTGATTAGAAACACTTCTCATAGAAGCATAAATACTTTCTGGTGTTTTCTTGAATGGTTGTCACCCACAAATGAAGTAATTTGATTAAAAACACGTCTCACAGAAGCATAAATACTTTATGGTGTTTTATTGATTGATTATCACCCATAAATGAAGTACTCTGATTAGAAACACTTCGCATAGAAGTATAAGTGCTTTGTGGTGTTTTCTTGATTGGTTACCACCCATAAATGAAGTACTTTGATCAGAAACACTTCTCATAGAAGCATAAATACTTTGTGGTGTTTTCTTGATTGGTTAACACTCATAAATGAAGTAAGCTGATTATAAACTCTTCTCATTGAAGTATAAGTGGTTTGTGGTGTTTTCTTGAATGGTTATCACTCCGAAATGAAGTACTTTGATCAGAAACACTTCTCATAGAAGCATAAATACTTTGTGGTGTTTTCTTGATTGGTTAACACTCATAAATGAAGTAAGCTGATTATAAACTCTTCTCATTGAAGTATAAGTGCTTTGTGGTGTTTTCTTGAATGGTTATCACTCCGAAATGAAGTACTTTGATTAGAAACACTTCGCATAGAAGTATAAGTGCTTTGTGGTGTTTTCTTGATTGGTTACCACCCATAAATGAAGTACTTTGATCAGAAACACTTCTCATAGAAGCATAAATACTTTGTGGTGTTTTTTTGATTGGTTAACACTCATAAATGAAGTAAGCTGATTATAAACTCTTCTCATTGAAGTATAAGTGCTTTGTGGTGTTTTCTTGAATGTTTATCACCCCGAAATGAAGTACTTTGATTAGAAACACTTCCCATAGAAGTATAAGTGCTTTGTGGTGTTTTCTTGAATGCTTATCCCCCATAAAAGAAGTACTTTGATTAGAAACACTTCTCATAGAAGCATAAATACTTTCTGGTGTTTTCTTGAATGGTTGTCACCCACAAATGAAGTAATTTGATTAAAAACACGTCTCACAGAAGCATAAATACTTTATGGTGTTTTATTGATTGGTTATCAACCATAAATGAAGTACTCTGATTAGAAACACTTCGCATAGAAGGATAAGTGTTTTTTGGTGTTTTCTTGATTGGTTACAACCCATAAATGATGTATTTTGATCAGAAACACTTCTCATAGAAGCATAAATACTTTGTGGTGTTTTCTTGATTGGTTAACACTCATAAATGAAATAAGCTGATTATAAACTCTTCTCATTGAAATATAAGTGCTTTGTGGTGTTTTCTTGAATGGTTATCACCCCGAAATGAAGTACTTTAATTAGAAACATTTCCCATAGAAGTATAAGTGCTTTGTGGTGTTTTCTTGAATGTTTATCCCCCATAAAAAAAGTACTTTGATTATAAACACTTCTCATAGAAGCATAAATACTTTGTGGTGTTTTCTTGATTGGTTAACACTCATAAATGAAGTAAGCTGATTATAAACTCTTCTCATTGAAGTATAAGTGCTTTGTGGTGTTTTCTTGAATGGTTATCACTCCGAAATGAAGTACTTTGATCAGAAACACTTCTCATAGAAGCATAAATACTTTGTGGTGTTTTCTTGATTGGTTAACACTCATAAATGAAGTAAGCTGATTATAAACTCTTCTCATTGAAGTATAAGTGCTTTGTGGTGTTTTCTTGAATGGTTATCACTCCGAAATGAAGTACTTTGATTAGAAACACTTCGCATAGAAGTATAATTGCTTTGTGGTATTTTCTTGATTGGTTACCACCCATAAATGAAGTACTTTGATCAGAAACACTTCTCATAGAAGCATAAATACTTTGTGGTGTTTTCTTGATTGGTTAACACTCATAAATGAAGTAAGCTGATTATAAACTCTTCTCATTGAAGTATAAGTGCTTTGTGGTGTTTTCTTGAATGGTTATCACTCCGAAATGAAGTACTTTGATTAGAAACACTTCGCATAGAAGTATAAGTGCTTTGTGGTGTTTTCTTGATTCGTTACCACCCATAAATGAAGTACTTTGATCAGAAACACTTCTCATAGAACCATAAATACTTTGTGGTGTTTTCTTGATTGGTTAACACTCATAAATGAAGTAAGCTGATTATAAACTCTTCTCATTGAAGTATAAGTGCTTTGTTGTGTTTTCTTGAATGGTTATCACCCCGAAATGAAGTACTTTGATTAGAAACACTTCCCATAGAAGTATAAGTGCTTTGTGGTGTTTTCTTGATTGCTTATCCCCCATAAAAGAAGTGCTTTGATTAGAAACACTTCTCATAGAAGCATAAATACTTTCTGGTGTTTTCTTGAATGGTTGTCACCCACAAATGAAGTAATTTGATTAAAAACACGTCTCACAGAAGCATAAATACTTTATGGTGTTTTATTGATTGGTTATCACCCTTAAATTAAGTACTCTGATTAGAAACACTTCGCATAGAAGTATAAGTGCTTTGTGGTGTTTTCTTGATTGGTTACCACCCATAAATGAAGTACTTTGATCAGAAACACTTCTCATAGAAGCATAAATACTTTGTGGTGTTTTCTTGATTGGTTAGCACTCATAAATGAAGTAAGCTGATTATAAACTCTTCTCATTGAAGTATAAGTGCTTTGTGATGTTTTCTTGAATGGTTATCACCCCGAAATGAAGTACTTTGATTAGAAACACTTCCCATAGAAGTATAAGTGCTTTGTGGTGTTTTCTTGAATGCTTATCCCCCATAAAAGAAGTGCTTTGATTAGAAACACTTCTCATAGAAGCATAAATACATTCTGATTTTTTCTTGAATGGTTGTCACCCACAAATGAAATAATTTGATTAAAAACACGTCTCACAGAAGCATAAATACTTTATGGTGTTTTATTGATTGGTTATCACCCATAAATGAAGTACTCTGATTAGAAACACTTCGCATAGAAGTATAAGTGCTTCGTGGTGTTTTCTTGATTGGTTACCACTCATAAATGAAGTAAGCTGATTAAAAACTCTTCTCATTGAAGTATAGGTGCTTTGTGGTGTTTTCTTGAATGGTTAACACTCATAAATGAAGTAAGCTGATTATAAACTCTTCTCATTGAAGTATAAGTGCTTTGTGGTGTTTTCTTGAATGGTTATCACCCCGAAATGAAGTGCTTTGATTAGAAACACTTCTCATAGAAGCATAAATACTTTCTGGTGTTTTCTTGAATGGTTGTCACCCACAAATGAAGTAATTTGATTAAAAACACGTCTCACAGAAGCATAAATACTTTATGGTGTTTTATTGATTGATTATCACCCATAAATGAAGTACTCTGATTAGAAACACTTCGCATAGAAGTATAAGTGCTTTGTGGTGTTTTCTTGATTGGTTACCACCCATAAATGAAGTACTTTGATCAGAAACACTTCTCATAGAAGCATAAATACTTTGTGGTGTTTTCTTGATTGGTTAACACTCATAAATGAAGTAAGCTGATTATAAACTCTTCTCATTGAAGTATAAGTGCTTTGTGGTGTTTTCTTGAATGGTTATCACTCCGAAATGAAGTACTTTGATCAGAAACACTTCTCATAGAAGCATAAATACTTTGTGGTGTTTTCTTGATTGGTTAACACTCATAAATGAAGTAAGCTGATTATAAACTCTTCTCATTGAAGTATAAGTGCTTTGTGGTGTTTTCTTGAATGGTTATCACTCCGAAATGAAGTACTTTGATTAGAAACACTTCGCATAGAAGTATAAGTGCTTTGTGGTGTTTTCTTGATTGGTTACCACCCATAAATGAAGTACTTTGATCAGAAACACTTCTCATAGAAGCATAAATACTTTGTGGTGTTTTTTTGATTGGTTAACACTCATAAATGAAGTAAGCTGATTATAAACTCTTCTCATTGAAGTATAAGTGCTTTGTGGTGTTTTCTTGAATGTTTATCACCCCGAAATGAAGTACTTTGATTAGAAACACTTCCCATAGAAGTATAAGTGCTTTGTGGTGTTTTCTTGAATGCTTATCCCCCATAAAAGAAGTACTTTGATTAGAAACACTTCTCATAGAAGCATAAATACTTTCTGGTGTTTTCTTGAATGGTTGTCACCCACAAATGAAGTAATTTGATTAAAAACACGTCTCACAGAAGCATAAATACTTTATGGTGTTTTATTGATTGGTTATCAACCATAAATGAAGTACTCTGATTAGAAACACTTCGCATAGAAGGATAAGTGTTTTTTGGTGTTTTCTTGATTGGTTACAACCCATAAATGATGTATTTTGATCAGAAACACTTCTCATAGAAGCATAAATACTTTGTGGTGTTTTCTTGATTGGTTAACACTCATAAATGAAATAAGCTGATTATAAACTCTTCTCATTGAAATATAAGTGCTTTGTGGTGTTTTCTTGAATGGTTATCACCCCGAAATGAAGTACTTTAATTAGAAACATTTCCCATAGAAGTATAAGTGCTTTGTGGTGTTTTCTTGAATGTTTATCCCCCATAAAAAAAGTACTTTGATTATAAACACTTCTCATAGAAGCATAAATACTTTGTGGTGTTTTCTTGATTGGTTAACACTCATAAATGAAGTAAGCTGATTATAAACCCTTCTCATTGAAGTATAAGTGCTTTGTGGTGTTTTCTTGAATGGTTATCACCCCGAAATGAAGTACTTTGATTAGAAACACTTTCCATAGAAGTATAAGTGATTTGTGGTGTTTTCTTGATTGGTTACCACCCATAAATTACGTACATTTATTCGAAACACTTCTAATTGAAGTATAAGTGCTTTGTGTTGTTTTCCTGTATGGTTATCACCCATAAATGAAGTACTCTGATTAGAAACATTTCGCATATAAGTATAAGTGCTTTGTGGTGTATTCTTGATTGATTACCACCCATAAATGAAGTAGTTTGATGAGAAACACTTCTCATAGGAGCATAAATACTTTGTGGTGTTTTCTTGATAGGTTACCACCCATAAGTATGCTGATTATAAACACTTTTCATTGAAGTATAAGTGCTTTGTGGTGTTTTCTTGAATGGTTATCACCCCGAAATGAAGTACATTGATTAGAAACACTTCTCATAGAATTATAAGTGTTTTGTGGTGTTTTCTTGAATGTTTATCCCCCATAAAAGAAGTACTTTGATTAGAAACACTTCTCATAGAAGCATAAATGTTTTGTGGTGTTTTCTTGATTAGTTATCGCCCATAAATGAAGTACTCTGATGAGAAACACTTCTCATAGAAGCATAAATACTTTGTGGTGTTTTCTTGATTGGGTAACACTCATAAATGTAGTACTTTGATTATAAACACTTCTCTTAGCAGTATACGTGCTTTGTGGTGTTTTCTTGAATGGTTATCACCCCGAAATGAAGTACTTTGATTAGAAACACTTCCCATAGAAGTATAAGTGCTTTGTGGTGTTTTCTTGAATGCTTATCCCCCATAAAAGAAGTACTTTGATTAGAAACACTTCTCATAGAAGCATAAATACTTTCTGGTGTTTTCTTGAATGGTTGTCACCCACAAATGAAGTAATTTGATTAAAAACACGTCTCACAGAAGCATAAATACTTTTTGGTGTTTTATTGATTGGTTATCACCCATAAATGAAGTACTCTGATTAGAAACACTTCGCATAGAAGTATAAGTGCTTTGTGGTGTTTTCTTGATTGGTTACCACCCATAAATGAAGTACATTGATCAGAAACACTTCTCATAGAAGCATAAATACTTTGTGGTGTTTTCTTGATTGGTTAACACTCATAAATGAAGTAAGCTGATTATAAACTCTTCTCATTGAAGTATAAGTGCTTTGTGGTGTTTTCTTGAATGGTTATCACTCCGAAATGAAGTACTTTGACTAGAAACACTTCGCATAGAAGTATAAGTGCTTTGTGGTGTTTTCTTGATTGGTTACGACCCATAAATGAAGTACTTTGATCATGAACACATCTCATAGAAGCATAAATACTTTGTGGTGTTTTCTTGATTGGTTAACCCTCATAAATGAAGTAAGCTGATTATAAACTCTTCTCATTGAAGTATAAGTGCTTTGTGGTGTTTTCTTGAATGTTTATCACCCCAAAATGAAGTACTTTGATTAGAAACACTTTCCATAGAAGAATAAGTGCTTTGTGGTGTTTTCTTGAATGTTTATCACCCATAAAAGAAGTACTTTGATTAGAAACACTTCTCATAGAAGCATAAATACTTTGTGGTGTTTTCTTGATTGGTTAACACTCATAAATGTAGTACTTTGATTATAAACACTTCTCTTAGCAGTATACGTGCTTTGTGCTGTTTTCTTGAATGGTTATCACCCATAAATGAAGTACGTTGATTAGAAACACTTCTGGTAGAAGCATAAATGCTTTGTGGTGTTTTCTTGATTGGTTACCACCCATAAAATGAAGTAAGCTGATTAGAAGCACTTCTGATTGAAGT
Organism: Eleocharis quinqueflora; assembly: GCA_964058865.1. Lineage (NCBI taxonomy): Eukaryota > Viridiplantae > Streptophyta > Magnoliopsida > Poales > Cyperaceae > Eleocharis > Eleocharis quinqueflora. The sequence goes on from CAXKVX010000328.1 coordinate 450,174, forward strand.
ATAAGTGCTTCATGGTGTTTTCTTGAATGGTTATCTCACATAAATGAAGTACTCTGATTAGAAACACGTCTAATTGAAGTATAAGTGCTTTGTGGTATTTTCTTGATTGGTTATCACCCAGAAATGAATTACTTTGATGAGAAACACTTCTCATAGAAGCATAAATGCTTTGTGGTGTTTTCTTGATTGGTTAACACTCATAAATGTAGTACTTTGATTATAAACACTTCTCTTAGCAGTATACGTGCTTTGTGGTGTTTTCTTGAATGCTTATCCCCCATAAAAGAAGTGCTTTGATTAGAAACACTTCTCATAGAAGCATAAATACTTTCTGGTGTTTTCTTGAATGGTTGTCACCCACAAATGAAGTAATTTGATTAAAAACACGTCTCACAGAAGCATAAATACTTTTTGGTGTTTTATTGATTGGTTATCACCCATAAATGAAGTACTCTGATTAGAAACACTTCGCATAGAAGTATAAGTGCTTTGTGGTATTTTCTTGATTGGTTACCACCCATAAATGAAGTACTTTGATCAGAAACACTTCTCATAGAAGCATAAATACTTTGTGGTGTTTTCTTGATTGGTTAACACTCATAAATGAAGTAAGCTGATTATAAACTCTTCTCATTGAAGTATAAGTGCTTTGTGGTGTTTTCTTGAATGGTTATCACTCCGAAATGAAGTACTTTGACTAGAAACACTTCGCATAGAAGTATAAGTGCTTTGTGGTGTTTTCTTGATTGGTTACGACCCATAAATGAAGTACTTTGATCATAAACACATCTCATAGAAGCATAAATACTTTGTGGTGTTTTCTTGATTGGTTAACCCTCATAAATGAAGTAAGCTGATTATAAACTCTTCTCATTGAAGTATAAGTGCTTTGTGGTGTTTTCTTGAATGTTTATCACCCCAAAATGAAGTACTTTGATTAGAAACACTTTCCATAGAAGAATAAGTGCTTTGTGGTGTTTTCTTGAATGTTTATCACCCATAAAAGAAGTACTTTGATTAGAAACACTTCTCATAGAAGCATAAATACTTTGTGGTGTTTTCTTGATTGGTTAACACTCATAAATGTAGTACTTTGATTATAAACACTTCTCTTAGTAGTATACGTGCTTTGTGCTGTTTTCTTGAATGGTTATCACCCATAAATGAAGTACGTTGATTAGAAACACTTCTGGTAGAAGCATAAATGCTTTGTGGTGTTTTCTTGATTGGTTACCACCCATAAAATGAAGTAAGCTGATTAGAAGCACTTCTGATTGAAGTATAAGTGCTTCATGGTGTTTTCTTGAATGGTTATCTCACATAAATGAAGTACTCTGATTAGAAACACGTCTAATTGAAGTATAAGTGCTTTGTGGTATTTTCTTGATTGGTTATCACCCAGAAATGAATTACTTTGATGAGAAACACTTCTCATAGAAGCATAAATGCTTTGTGGTGTTTTCTTGATTGGTTAACACTCATAAATGTAGTACTTTGATTATAAACACTTCTCTTAGCAGTATACGTGGTTTGTGGTGTTTTCTTGATTGGTTATCACCCCGAAATGAAGTACTTTGATTAGAAACATTTCCCATAGAAGTATAAGTGCTTTGTGGTGTTTTCTTGAATGTTTATCCCCCATAAAAGAAGTACTTTGATTATAAACACTTCTCATAGAAGCATAAATACTTTGTGGTGTTTTCTTGATTGGTTAACACTCATAAATGAAGTAAGCTGATTATAAACTCTTCTCATTGAAGTATAAGTGCTTTGTGGTGTTTTCTTGAATGGTTATCACTCCGAAATGAAGTACTTTGATTAGAAACACTTCGCATAGAAGTATAATTGCTTTGTGGTATTTTCTTGATTGGTTACCACCCATAAATGAAGTACTTTGATCAGAAACACTTCTCATAGAAGCATAAATACTTTGTGGTGTTTTCTTGATTGGTTAACACTCATAAATGAAGTAAGCTGATTATAAACTCTTCTCATTGAAGTATAAGTGCTTTGTGGTGTTTTCTTGAATGGTTATCACTCCGAAATGAAGTACTTTGATTAGAAACACTTCGCATAGAAGTATAAGTGCTTTGTGGTGTTTTCTTGATTCGTTACCACCCATAAATGAAGTACTTTGATCAGAAACACTTCTCATAGAAGCATAAATACTTTGTGGTGTTTTCTTGATTGGTTAACACTCATAAATGAAGTAAGCTGATTATAAACTCTTCTCATTGAAGTATAAGTGCTTTGTGGTGTTTTCTTGAATGGTTATCACCCCGAAATGAAGTACTTTGATTAGAAACACTTCCCATTGAAGTATAAGTGCTTTGTGGTGTTTTCTTGATTGCTTATCCCCCATAAAAGAAGTGCTTTGATTAGAAACACTTCTCATAGAAGCATAAATACTTTCTGGTGTTTTCTTGAATGGTTGTCACCCACAAATGAAGTAATTTGATTAAAAACACGTCTCACAGAAGCATAAATACTTTATGGTGTTTTATTGATTGGTTATCACCCTTAAATTAAGTACTCTGATTAGAAACACTTCGCATAGAAGTATAAGTGCTTTGTGGTGTTTTCTTGATTGGTTACGACCCATAAATGAAGTACTTTGATCATAAACACATCTCATAGAAGCATAAATACTTTGTGGTGTTTTCTTGATTGGTTAACCCTCATAAATGAAGTAAGCTGATTATAAACTCTTCTCATTGAAGTATAAGTGCTTTGTGGTGTTTTCTTGAATGTTTATCACCCCAAAATGAAGTACTTTGATTAGAAACACTTTCCATAGAAGAATAAGTGCTTTGTGGTGTTTTCTTGAATGTTTATCACCCATAAAAGAAGTACTTTGATTAGAAACACTTCTCATAGAAGCATAAATACTTTGTGGTGTTTTCTTGATTGGTTAACACTCATAAATGTAGTACTTTGATTATAAACACTTCTCTTATCAGTATACGTGCTTTGTGCTGTTTTCTTGAATGGTTATCACCCATAAATGAAGTACGTTGATTAGAAACACTTCTGGTAGAAGCATAAATGCTTTGTGGTGTTTTCTTGATTGGTTACCACCCATAAAATGAAGTAAGCTGATTAGAAGCACTTCTGATTGAAGTATAAGTGCTTCATGGTGTTTTCTTGAATGGTTATCTCACATAAATGAAGTACTCTGATTAGAAACACGTCTAATTGAAGTATAAGTGCTTTGTGGTATTTTCTTGATTGGTTATCACCCAGAAATGAATTACTTTGATGAGAAACACTTCTCATAGAAGCATAAATGCTTTGTGGTGTTTTCTTGATTGGTTAACACTCATAAATGTAGTACTTTGATTATAAACACTTCTCTTAGCAGTATACGTGCTTTGTGCTGTTTTCTTGAATGGTTATCACCCATAAATGAAGTACGTTGATTAGAAACACTTCTGGTAGAAGCATAAATGCTTTGTGGTGTTTTCTTGATTGGTTACCACCCATAAAATGAAGTAAGCTGATTAGAAGCACTTCTGATTGAAGTATAAGTGCTTCATGGTGTTTTCTTGAATGGTTATCTCACATAAATGAAGTACTCTGATTAGAAACACGTCTAATTGAAGTATAAGTGCTTTGTGGTATTTTCTTGATTGGTTATCACCCAGAAATGAATTACTTTGATGAGAAACACTTCTCATAGAAGCATAAATACTTTGTGGTGTTTTCTTGAATGGTTATCACCCCGAAATGAAGTACTTTGATTAGAAACACTTCCCATACAAGTATAAGTGCTTTGTGGTGTTTTCTTGAATGCTTATCCCCCATAAAAGAAGTGCTTTGATTAGAAACACTTCTCATAGAAGCATAAATACTTTCTGGTGTTTTCTTGAATGGTTGTCACCCACAAATGAAGTAATTTGATTAAAAACACGTCTCACAGAAGCATAAATACTTTTTGGTGTTTTATTGATTGGTTATCACCCATAAATGAAGTACTCTGATTAGAAACACTTCGCATAGAAGTATAAGTGCTTTGTGGTATTTTCTTGATTGGTTACCACCCATAAATGAAGTACTTTGATCAGAAACACTTCTCATAGAAGCATAAATACTTTGTGGTGTTTTCTTGATTGGTTAACACTCATAAATGAAGTAAGCTGATTATAAACTCTTCTCATTGAAGTATAAGTGCTTTGTGGTGTTTTCTTGAATGGTTATCACTCCGAAATGAAGTACTTTGACTAGAAACACTTCGCATAGAAGTATAAGTGCTTTGTGGTGTTTTCTTGATTGGTTACGACCCATAAATGAAGTACTTTGATCATAAACACATCTCATAGAAGCATAAATACTTTGTGGTGTTTTCTTGATTGGTTAACCCTCATAAATGAAGTAAGCTGATTATAAACTCTTCTCATTGAAGTATAAGTGCTTTGTGGTGTTTTCTTGAATGTTTATCACCCCAAAATGAAGTACTTTGATTAGAAACACTTTCCATAGAAGAATAAGTGCTTTGTGGTGTTTTCTTGAATGTTTATCACCCATAAAAGAAGTACTTTGATTAGAAACACTTCTCATAGAAGCATAAATACTTTGTGGTGTTTTCTTGATTGGTTAACACTCATAAATGTAGTACTTTGATTATAAACACTTCTCTTAGTAGTATACGTGCTTTGTGCTGTTTTCTTGAATGGTTATCACCCATAAATGAAGTACGTTGATTAGAAACACTTCTGGTAGAAGCATAAATGCTTTGTGGTGTTTTCTTGATTGGTTACCACCCATAAAATGAAGTAAGCTGATTAGAAGCACTTCTGATTGAAGTATAAGTGCTTCATGGTGTTTTCTTGAATGGTTATCTCACATAAATGAAGTACTCTGATTAGAAACACGTCTAATTGAAGTATAAGTGCTTTGTGGTATTTTCTTGATTGGTTATCACCCAGAAATGAATTACTTTGATGAGAAACACTTCTCATAGAAGCATAAATGCTTTGTGGTGTTTTCTTGATTGGTTAACACTCATAAATGTAGTACTTTGATTATAAACACTTCTCTTAGCAGTATACGTGGTTTGTGGTGTTTTCTTGATTGGTTATCACCCCGAAATGAAGTACTTTGATTAGAAACATTTCGCATATAAGTATAAGTGCTTTGTGGTGTTTTCTTGAATGTTTATCCCCCATAAAAGAAGTACTTTGATTATAAACACTTCTCATAGAAGCATAAATACTTTGTGGTGTTTTCTTGATTGGTTAACACTCATAAATGAAGTAAGCTGATTATAAACTCTTCTCATTGAAGTATAAGTGCTTTGTGGTGTTTTCTTGAATGGTTATCACTCCGAAATGAAGTACTTTGATTAGAAACACTTCGCATAGAAGTATAATTGCTTTGTGGTATTTTCTTGATTGGTTACCACCCATAAATGAAGTACTTTGATCAGAAACACTTCTCATAGAAGCATAAATACTTTGTGGTGTTTTCTTGATTGGTTAACACTCATAAATGAAGTAAGCTGATTATAAACTCTTCTCATTGAAGTATAAGTGCTTTGTGGTGTTTTCTTGAATGGTTATCACCCCGAAATGAAGTACTTTGATTAGAAACACTTCCCATTGAAGTATAAGTGCTTTGTGGTGTTTTCTTGATTGCTTATCCCCCATAAAAGAAGTGCTTTGATTAGAAACACTTCTCATAGAAGCATAAATACTTTCTGGTGTTTTCTTGAATGGTTGTCACCCACAAATGAAGTAATTTGATTAAAAACACGTCTCACAGAAGCATAAATACTTTATGGTGTTTTATTGATTGGTTATCACCCTTAAATTAAGTACTCTGATTAGAAACACTTCGCATAGAAGTATAAGTGCTTTGTGGTGTTTTCTTGATTGGTTACGACCCATAAATGAAGTACTTTGATCATAAACACATCTCATAGAAGCATAAATACTTTGTGGTGTTTTCTTGATTGGTTAACCCTCATAAATGAAGTAAGCTGATTATAAACTCTTCTCATTGAAGTATAAGTGCTTTGTGGTGTTTTCTTGAATGTTTATCACCCCAAAATGAAGTACTTTGATTAGAAACACTTTCCATAGAAGAATAAGTGCTTTGTGGTGTTTTCTTGAATGTTTATCACCCATAAAAGAAGTACTTTGATTAGAAACACTTCTCATAGAAGCATAAATACTTTGTGGTGTTTTCTTGATTGGTTAACACTCATAAATGTAGTACTTTGATTATAAACACTTCTCTTATCAGTATACGTGCTTTGTGCTGTTTTCTTGAATGGTTATCACCCATAAATGAAGTACGTTGATTAGAAACACTTCTGGTAGAAGCATAAATGCTTTGTGGTGTTTTCTTGATTGGTTACCACCCATAAAATGAAGTAAGCTGATTAGAAGCACTTCTGATTGAAGTATAAGTGCTTCATGGTGTTTTCTTGAATGGTTATCTCACATAAATGAAGTACTCTGATTAGAAACACGTCTAATTGAAGTATAAGTGCTTTGTGGTATTTTCTTGATTGGTTATCACCCAGAAATGAATTACTTTGATGAGAAACACTTCTCATAGAAGCATAAATGCTTTGTGGTGTTTTCTTGATTGGTTAACACTCATAAATGTAGTACTTTGATTATAAACACTTCTCTTAGCAGTATACGTGCTTTGTGCTGTTTTCTTGAATGGTTATCACCCATAAATGAAGTACGTTGATTAGAAACACTTCTGGTAGAAGCATAAATGCTTTGTGGTGTTTTCTTGATTGGTTACCACCCATAAAATGAAGTAAGCTGATTAGAAGCACTTCTGATTGAAGTATAAGTGCTTCATGGTGTTTTCTTGAATGGTTATCTCACATAAATGAAGTACTCTGATTAGAAACACGTCTAATTGAAGTATAAGTGCTTTGTGGTATTTTCTTGATTGGTTATCACCCAGAAATGAATTACTTTGATGAGAAACACTTCTCATAGAAGCATAAATACTTTGTGGTGTTTTCTTGAATGGTTATCACCCCGAAATGAAGTACTTTGATTAGAAACACTTCCCATACAAGTATAAGTGCTTTGTGGTGTTTTCTTGAATGCTTATCCCCCATAAAAGAAGTGCTTTGATTAGAAACACTTCTCATAGAAGCATAAATACTTTCTGGTGTTTTCTTGAATGGTTGTCACCCACAAATGAAGTAATTTGATTAAAAACACGTCTCACAGAAGCATAAATACTTTATGGTGTTTTATTGATTGGTTATCAACCATAAATGAAGTACTCTGATTAGAAACACTTCGCATAGAAGGATAAGTGTTTTTTGGTGTTTTCTTGATTGGTTACAACCCATAAATGATGTATTTTGATCAGAAACACTTCTCATAGAAGCATAAATACTTTGTGGTGTTTTCTTGATTGGTTAACACTCATAAATGAAATAAGCTGATTATAAACTCTTCTCATTGAAATATAAGTGCTTTGTGGTGTTTTCTTGAATGGTTATCACCCCGAAATGAAGTACTTTAATTAGAAACATTTCCCATAGAAGTATAAGTGCTTTGTGGTGTTTTCTTGAATGTTTATCCCCCATAAAAGAAGTACTTTGATTATAAACACTTCTCATAGAAGCATAAATACTTTGTGGTGTTTTCCTGATTGGTTAACACTCATAAATGAAGTAAGCTGATTATAAACTCTTCTCATTGAAGTATAAGTGCTTTGTGGTGTTTTCTTGAATGGTTATCACTCCGAAATGAAGTACTTTGATTAGAAACACTTCGCATAGAAGTATAATTGCTTTGTGGTATTTTCTTGATTGGTTACCACCCATAAATGAAGTACTTTGATCAGAAACACTTCTCATAGAAGCATAAATACTTTGTGGTGTTTTCTTGATTGGTTAACACTCATAAATGAAGTAAGCTGATTATAAACTCTTCTCATTGAAGTATAAGTGCTTTGTGGTGTTTTCTTGAATGGTTATCACTCCGAAATGAAGTACTTTGATTAGAAACACTTCGCATAGAAGTATAAGTGCTTTGTGGTGTTTTCTTGATTCGTTACCACCCATAAATGAAGTACTTTGATCAGAAACACTTCTCATAGAACCATAAATACTTTGTGGTGTTTTCTTGATTGGTTAACACTCATAAATGAAGTAAGCTGATTATAAACTCTTCTCATTGAAGTATAAGTGCTTTGTGGTGTTTTCTTGAATGTTTATCACCCCGAAATGAAGTACTTTGATTAGAAACACTTCCCATAGAAGTATAAGTGCTTTGTGGTGTTTTCTTGAATGCTTATCCCCCATAAAAGAAGTACTTTGATTAGAAACACTTCTCATAGAAGCATAAATACTTTCTGGTGTTTTCTTGAATGGTTGTCACCCACAAATGAAGTAATTTGATTAAAAACACGTCTCACAGAAGCATAAATACTTTATGGTGTTTTATTGATTGGTTATCAACCATAAATGAAGTACTCTGATTAGAAACACTTCGCATAGAAGGATAAGTGTTTTTTGGTGTTTTCTTGATTGGTTACAACCCATAAATGATGTATTTTGATCAGAAACACTTCTCATAGAAGCATAAATACTTTGTGGTGTTTTCTTGATTGGTTAACACTCATAAATGAAATAAGCTGATTATAAACTCTTCTCATTGAAATATAAGTGCTTTGTGGTGTTTTCTTGAATGGTTATCACCCCGAAATGAAGTACTTTAATTAGAAACATTTCCCATAGAAGTATAAGTGCTTTGTGGTGTTTTCTTGAATGTTTATCCCCCATAAAAAAAGTACTTTGATTATAAACACTTCTCATAGAAGCATAAATACTTTGTGGTGTTTTCTTGATTGGTTAACACTCACAAATGAAGTAAGCTGATTATAAACTCTTCTCATTGAAGTATAAGTGCTTTGTGGTGTTTTCTTGAATGGTTATCACCCCGAAATGAAGTACTTTGATTAGAAACACTTTCCATAGAAGTATAAGTGATTTGTGGTGTTTTCTTGATTGGTTACCACCCATAAATTACGTACATTTATTCGAAACACTTCTAATTGAAGTATAAGTGCTTTGTGTTGTTTTCCTGTATGGTTATCACCCATAAATGAAGTACTCTGATTAGAAACATTTCGCATATAAGTATAAGTGCTTTGTGGTGTATTCTTGATTGATTACCACCCATAAATGAAGTAGTTTGATGAGAAACACTTCTCATAGGAGCATAAATACTTTGTGGTGTTTTCTTGATAGGTTACCACCCATAAGTATGCTGATTATAAACACTTTTCATTGAAGTATAAGTGCTTTGTGGTGTTTTCTTGAATGGTTATCACCCCGAAATGAAGTACATTGATTAGAAACACTTCTCATAGAATTATAAGTGTTTTGTGGTGTTTTCTTGAATGTTTATCCCCCATAAAAGAAGTACTTTGATTAGAAACACTTCTCATAGAAGCATAAATGTTTTGTGGTGTTTTCTTGATTAGTTATCGCCCATAAATGAAGTACTCTGATGAGAAACACTTCTCATAGAAGCATAAATACTTTGTGGTGTTTTCTTGATTGGGTAACACTCATAAATGTAGTACTTTGATTATAAACACTTCTCTTAGCAGTATACGTGCTTTGTGGTGTTTTCTTGATTGGTTACCACCCATAAATGAAGTACTTTGATCAGAAACACTTCTCATAGAAGCATAAATACTTTGTGGTGTTTTCTTGATTGGTTAACACTCATAAATGAAGTAAGCTGATTATAAACTCTTCTCATTGAAGTATAAGTGCTTTGTGGTGTTTTCTTGAATGGTTATCACTCCGAAATGAAGTACTTTGATCAGAAACACGTCTCACAGAAGCATAAATACTTTTTGGTGTTTTATTGATTGGTTATCACCCATAAATGAAGTACTCTGATTAGAAACACTTCGCATAGAAGTATAAGTGCTTTGTGGTGTTTTCTTGATTGGTTACCACCCAAAAATGAAGTACTTTGATCAGAAACACTTCTCATAGAAGCATAAATACTTTGTGGTGTTTTCTTGATTGGTTAACACTCATAAATGAAGTAAGCTGATTATAAACTCTTCTCATTGAAGTATAAGTGCTTTGTGGTGTTTTCTTGAATGGTTATCACTCCGAAATGAAGTACTTTGACTAGAAACACTTCGCATAGAAGTATAAGTGCTTTGTGGTGTTTTCTTGATTGGTTACGACCCATAAATGAAGTACTTTGATCATAAACACATCTCATAGAAGCATAAATACTTTGTGGTGTTTTCTTGATTGGTTAACCCTCATAAATGAAGTAAGCTGATTATAAACTCTTCTCATTGAAGTATAAGTGCTTTGTGGTGTTTTCTTGAATGTTTATCACCCCAAAATGAAGTACTTTGATTAGAAACACTTTCCATAGAAGAATAAGTGCTTTGTGGTGTTTTCTTGAATGTTTATCACCCATAAAAGAAGTACTTTGATTAGAAACACTTCTCATAGAAGCATAAATACTTTGTGGTGTTTTCTTGATTGGTTAACACTCATAAATGTAGTACTTTGATTATAAACACTTCTCTTAGCAGTATACGTGCTTTGTGCTGTTTTCTTGAATGGTTATCACCCATAAATGAAGTACGTTGATTAGAAACACTTCTGGTAGAAGCATAAATGCTTTGTGGTGTTTTCTTGATTGGTTACCACCCATAAAATGAAGTAAGCTGATTAGAAGCACTTCTGATTGAAGTATAAGTGCTTCATGGTGTTTTCTTGAATGGTTATCTCACATAAATGAAGTACTCTGATTAGAAACACGTCTAATTGAAGTATAAGTGCTTTGTGGTATTTTCTTGATTGGTTATCACCCAGAAATGAATTACTTTGATGAGAAACACTTCTCATAGAAGCATAAATGCTTTGTGGTGTTTTCTTGATTGGTTAACACTCATAAATGTAGTACTTTGATTATAAACACTTCTCTTAGCAGTATACGTGCTTTGTGGTGTTTTCTTGAATGCTTATCCCCCATAAAAGAAGTGCTTTGATTAGAAACACTTCTCATAGAAGCATAAATACTTTCTGGTGTTTTCTTGAATGGTTGTCACCCACAAATGAAGTAATTTGATTAAAAACACGTCTCACAGAAGCATAAATACTTTTTGGTGTTTTATTGAATGGTTATCACCCATAAATGAAGTACGTTGATTAGAAACACTTCTGGTAGAAGCATAAATGCTTTGTGGTGTTTTCTTGATTGGTTACCACCCATAAAATGAAGTAAGCTGATTAGAAGCACTTCTGATTGAAGTATAAGTGCTTCATGGTGTTTTCTTGAATGGTTATCTCACATAAATGAAGTACTCTGATTAGAAACACGTCTAATTGAAGTATAAGTGCTTTGTGGTATTTTCTTGATTGGTTATCACCCAGAAATGAATTACTTTGATGAGAAACACTTCTCATAGAAGCATAAATACTTTGTGGTGTTTTCTTGAATGGTTATCACCCCGAAATGAAGTACTTTGATTAGAAACAATTCCCATAGAAGTATAAGTGCTTTGTGGTGTTTTCTTGAATGCTTATCCCCCATAAAAGAAGTGCTTTGATTAGAAACACTTCTCATAGAAGCATAAATACTTTCTGGTGTTTTCTTGAATGGTTGTCACCCACAAATGAAGTAATTTGATTAAAAACACGTCTCACAGAAGCATAAATACTTTTTGGTGTTTTATTGATTGGTTATCACCCATAAATGAAGTACTCTGATTAGAAACACTTCGCATAGAAGTATAAGTGCTTTGTGGTGTTTTCTTGATTGGTTACCACCCATAAATGAAGTACTTTGATCAGAAACACTTCTCATAGAAGCATAAATACTTTGTGGTGTTTTCTTGATTGGTTAACACTCATAAATGAAGTAAGCTGATTATAAACTCTTCTCATTGAAGTATAAGTGCTTTGTGGTGTTTTCTTGAATGGTTATCACTCCGAAATGAAGTACTTTGACTAGAAACACTTCGCATAGAAGTATAAGTGCTTTGTGGTGTTTTCTTGATTGGTTACGACCCATAAATGAAGTACTTTGATCATAAACACATCTCATAGAAGCATAAATACTTTGTGGTGTTTTCTTGATTGGTTAACCCTCATAAATGAAGTAAGCTGATTATAAACTCTTCTCATTGAAGTATAAGTGCTTTGTGGTGTTTTCTTGAATGTTTATCACCCCAAAATGAAGTACTTTGATTAGAAACACTTTCCATAGAAGAATAAGTGCTTTGTGGTGTTTTCTTGAATGTTTATCACCCATAAAAGAAGTACTTTGATTAGAAACACTTCTCATAGAAGCATAAATACTTTGTGGTGTTTTCTTGATTGGTTAACACTCATAAATGTAGTACTTTGATTATAAACACTTCTCTTAGCAGTATACGTGCTTTGTGCTGTTTTCTTGAATGGTTATCACCCATAAATGAAGTACGTTGATTAGAAACACTTCTGGTAGAAGCATAAATGCTTTGTGGTGTTTTCTTGATTGGTTACCACCCATAAAATGAAGTAAGCTGATTAGAAGCACTTCTGATTGAAGTATAAGTGCTTCATGGTGTTTTCTTGAATGGTTATCTCACATAAATGAAGTACTCTGATTAGAAACACGTCTAATTGAAGTATAAGTGCTTTGTGGTATTTTCTTGATTGGTTATCACCCAGAAATGAATTACTTTGATGAGAAACACTTCTCATAGAAGCATAAATGCTTTGTGGTGTTTTCTTGATTGGTTAACACTCATAAATGTAGTACTTTGATTATAAACACTTCTCTTAGCAGTATACGTGGTTTGTGGTGTTTTCTTGATTGGTTATCACCCCGAAATGAAGTACTTTGATTAGAAACATTTCCCATAGAAGTATAAGTGCTTTGTGGTGTTTTCTTGAATGTTTATCCCCCATAAAAGAAGTACTTTGATTATAAACACTTCTCATAGAAGCATAAATACTTTGTGGTGTTTTCTTGATTGGTTAACACTCATAAATGAAGTAAGCTGATTATAAACTCTTCTCATTGAAGTATAAGTGCTTTGTGGTGTTTTCTTGAATGGTTATCACTCCGAAATGAAGTACTTTGATTAGAAACACTTCGCATAGAAGTATAATTGCTTTGTGGTATTTTCTTGATTGGTTACCACCCATAAATGAAGTACTTTGATCAGAAACACTTCTCATAGAAGCATAAATACTTTGTGGTGTTTTCTTGATTGGTTAACACTCATAAATGAAGTAAGCTGATTATAAACTCTTCTCATTGAAGTATAAGTGCTTTGTGGTGTTTTCTTGAATGGTTATCACTCCGAAATGAAGTACTTTGATTAGAAACACTTCGCATAGAAGTATAAGTGCTTTGTGGTGTTTTCTTGATTCGTTACCACCCATAAATGAAGTACTTTGATCAGAAACACTTCTCATAGAACCATAAATACTTTGTGGTGTTTTCTTGATTGGTTAACACTCATAAATGAAGTAAGCTGATTATAAACTCTTCTCATTGAAGTATAAGTGCTTTGTGGTGTTTTCTTGAATGGTTATCACCCCGAAATGAAGTACTTTGATTAGAAACACTTCCCATAGAAGTATAAGTGCTTTGTGGTGTTTTCTTGATTGCTTATCCCCCATAAAAGAAGTGCTTTGATTAGAAACACTTCTCACAGAAGCATAAATACTTTCTGGTGTTTTCTTGAATGGTTGTCACCCACAAATGAAGTAATTTGATTAAAAACACGTCTCACAGAAGCATAAATACTTTATGGTGTTTTATTGATTGGTTATCACCCTTAAATTAAGTACTCTGATTAGAAACACTTCGCATAGAAGTATAAGTGCTTTGTGGTGTTTTCTTGATTGGTTACCACCCATAAATGAAGTACTTTGATCAGAAACACTTCTCATAGAACCATAAATACTTTGTGGTGTTTTCTTGATTGGTTAACACTCATAAATGAAGTAAGCTGATTATAAACTCTTCTCATTGAAGTATAAGTGCTTTGTGATGTTTTCTTGAATGGTTATCACCCCGAAATGAAGTACTTTGATTAGAAACACTTCCCATAGAAGTATAAGTGCTTTGTGGTGTTTTCTTGAATGCTTATCCCCCATAAAAGAAGTGCTTTGATTAGAAACACTTCTCATAGAAGCATAAATACTTTCTGATGTTTTCTTGAATGGTTGTCACCCACAAATGAAATAATTTGATTAAAAACACGTCTCACAGAAGCATAAATACTTTATGGTGTTTTATTGATTGGTTATCACCCATAAATGAAGTACTCTGATTAGAAACACTTCGCATAGAAGTATAAGTGCTTCGTGGTGTTTTCTTGATTGGTTACCACTCATAAATGAAGTAAGCTGATTAAAAACTCTTCTCATTGAAGTATAAGTGCTTTGTGGTGTTTTCTTGAATGGTTAACACTCATAAATGAAGTAAGCTGATTATAAACTCTTCTCATTGAAGTATAAGTGCTTTGTGGTGTTTTCTTGAATGGTTATCACCCCGAAATGAAGTGCTTTGATTAGAAACACTTCTCATAGAAGCATAAATACTTTCTGGTGTTTTCTTGAATGGTTGTCACCCACAAATGAAGTAATTTGATTAAAAACACGTCTCACAGAAGCATAAATACTTTATGGTGTTTTATTGATTGGTTATCACCCATAAATGAAGTACTCTGATTAGAAACACTTCGCATAGAAGTATAAGTGCTTTGTGGTGTTTTCTTGATTGGTTACCACCCATAAATGAAGTACTTTGATCAGAAACACTTCTCATAGAAGCATAAATACTTTGTGGTGTTTTCTTGATTGGTTAACACTCATAAATGAAGTAAGCTGATTATAAACTCTTCTCATTGAAGTATAAGTGCTTTGTGGTGTTTTCTTGAATGGTTATCACTCCGAAATGAAGTACTTTGATCAGAAACACTTCTCATAGAAGCATAAATACTTTGTGGTGTTTTCTTGATTGGTTAACACTCATAAATGAAGTAAGCTGATTATAAACTCTTCTCATTGAAGTATAAGTGCTTTGTGGTGTTTTCTTGAATGGTTATCACTCCGAAATGAAGTACTTTGATTAGAAACACTTCGCATAGAAGTATAAGTGCTTTGTGGTGTTTTCTTGATTGGTTACCACCCATAAATGAAGTACTTTGATCAGAAACACTTCTCATAGAAGCATAAATACTTTGTGGTGTTTTTTTGATTGGTTAACACTCATAAATGAAGTAAGCTGATTATAAACTCTTCTCATTGAAGTATAAGTGCTTTGTGGTGTTTTCTTGAATGTTTATCACCCCGAAATGAAGTACTTTGATTAGAAACACTTCCCATAGAAGTATAAGTGCTTTGTGGTGTTTTCTTGAATGCTTATCCCCCATAAAAGAAGTACTTTGATTAGAAACACTTCTCATAGAAGCATAAATACTTTCTGGTGTTTTCTTGAATGGTTGTCACCCACAAATGATGTAATTTGATTAAAAACACGTCTCACAGAAGCATAAATACTTTATGGTGTTTTATTGATTGGTTATCAACCATAAATGAAGTACTCTGATTAGAAACACTTCGCATAGAAGGATAAGTGTTTTTTGGTGTTTTCTTGATTGGTTACAACCCATAAATGATGTATTTTGATCAGAAACACTTCTCATAGAAGCATAAATACTTTGTGGTGTTTTCTTGATTGGTTAACACTCATAAATGAAATAAGCTGATTATAAACTCTTCTCATTGAAGTATAAGTGCTTTGTGGTGTTTTCTTGAATGCTTATCCCCCATAAAAGAAGTACTTTGATTAGAAACACTTCTCATAGAAGCATAAATACTTTCTGGTGTTTTCTTGAATGGTTGTCACCCACAAATGATGTAATTTGATTAAAAACACGTCTCACAGAAGCATAAATACTTTATGGTGTTTTATTGATTGGTTATCAACCATAAATGAAGTACTCTGATTAGAAACACTTCGCATAGAAGGATAAGTGTTTTTTGGTGTTTTCTTGATTGGTTACAACCCATAAATGATGTATTTTGATCAGAAACACTTCTCATAGAAGCATAAATACTTTGTGGTGTTTTCTTGATTGGTTAACACTCATAAATGAAATAAGCTGATTATAAACTCTTCTCATTGAAATATAAGTGCTTTGTGGTGTTTTCTTGAATGGTTATCACCCCGAAATGAAGTACTTTAATTAGAAACATTTCCCATAGAAGTATAAGTGCTTTGTGGTGTTTTCTTGAATGTTTATCCCCCATAAAAAAAGTACTTTGATTATAAACACTTCTCATAGAAGCATAAATACTTTGTGGTGTTTTCTTGATTGGTTAACACTCATAAATGAAGTAAGCTGATTATAAACTCTTCTCATTGAAGTATAAGTGCTTTGTGGTGTTTTCTTGAATGGTTATCACCCCGAAATGAAGTACTTTGATTAGAAACACTTTCCATAGAAGTATAAGTGATTTGTGGTGTTTTCTTGATTGGTTACCACCCATAAATTACGTACATTTATTCGAAACACTTCTAATTGAAGTATAAGTGCTTTGTGTTGTTTTCCTGTATGGTTATCACCCATAAATGAAGTACTCTGATTAGAAACATTTCGCATATAAGTATAAGTGCTTTGTGGTGTATTCTTGATTGATTACCACCCATAAATGAAGTAGTTTGATGAGAAACACTTCTCATAGGAGCATAAATACTTTGTGGTGTTTTCTTGATAGGTTACCACCCATAAGTATGCTGATTATAAACACTTTTCATTGAAGTATAAGTGCTTTGTGGTGTTTTCTTGAATGGTTATCACCCCGAAATGAAGTACATTGATTAGAAACACTTCTCATAGAATTATAAGTGTTTTGTGGTGTTTTCTTGAATGTTTATCCCCCATAAAAGAAGTACTTTGATTAGAAACACTTCTCATAGAAGCATAAATGTTTTGTGGTGTTTTCTTGATTAGTTATCGCCCATAAATGAAGTACTCTGATGAGAAACACTTCTCATAGAAGCATAAATACTTTGTGGTGTTTTCTTGATTGGGTAACACTCATAAATGTAGTACTTTGATTATAAACACTTCTCTTAGCAGTATACGTGCTTTGTGGTGTTTTCTTGATTGGTTACCACCCATAAATGAAGTACTTTGATCAGAAACACTTCTCATAGAAGCATAAATACTTTGTGGTGTTTTCTTGAATGGTTATCACCCCGAAATGAAGTACTTTGATTAGAAACACTTCCCATAGAAGTATAAGTGCTTTGTGGTGTTTTCTTGAATGCTTATCCCCCATAAAAGAAGTACTTTGATTAGAAACACTTCTCATAGAAGCATAAATACTTTCTGGTGTTTTCTTGAATGGTTGTCACCCAAAATGAAGTAATTTGATTAAAAACACGTCTCACAGAAGCATAAATACTTTTTGGTGTTTTATTGATTGGTTATCACCCATAAATGAAGTACTCTGATTAGAAACACTTCGCATAGAAGTATAAGTGCTTTGTGGTGTTTTCTTGATTGGTTACCACCCATAAATGAAGTACTTTGATCAGAAACACTTCTCATAGAAGCATAAATACTTTGTGGTGTTTTCTTGATTGGTTAACACTCATAAATGAAGTAAGCTGATTATAAACTCTTCTCATTGAAGTATAAGTGCTTTGTGGTGTTTTCTTGAATGGTTATCACTCCGAAATGAAGTACTTTGACTAGAAACACTTCGCATAGAAGTATAAGTGCTTTGTGGTGTTTTCTTGATTGGTTACGACCCATAAATGAAGTACTTTGATCATAAACACATCTCATAGAAGCATAAATACTTTGTGGTGTTTTCTTGATTGGTTAACCCTCATAAATGAAGTAAGCTGATTATAAACTCTTCTCATTGAAGTATAAGTGCTTTGTGGTGTTTTCTTGAATGTTTATCACCCCAAAATGAAGTACTTTGATTAGAAACACTTTCCATAGAAGAATAAGTGCTTTGTGGTGTTTTCTTGAATGTTTATCACCCATAAAAGAAGTACTTTGATTAGAAACACTTCTCATAGAAGCATAAATACTTTGTGGTGTTTTCTTGATTGGTTAACACTCATAAATGTAGTACTTTGATTATAAACACTTCTCTTAGCAGTATACGTGCTTTGTGCTGTTTTCTTGAATGGTTATCACCCATAAATGAAGTACGTTGATTAGAAACACTTCTGGTAGAAGCATAAATGCTTTGTGGTGTTTTCTTGATTGGTTACCACCCATAAAATGAAGTAAGCTGATTAGAAGCACTTCTGATTGAAGTATAAGTGCTTCATGGTGTTTTCTTGAATGGTTATCTCACATAAATGAAGTACTCTGATTAGAAACACGTCTAATTGAAGTATAAGTGCTTTGTGGTATTTTCTTGATTGGTTATCACCCAGAAATGAATTACTTTGATGAGAAACACTTCTCATAGAAGCATAAATGCTTTGTGGTGTTTTCTTGATTGGTTAACACTCATAAATGTAGTACTTTGATTATAAACACTTCTCTTAGCAGTATACGTGGTTTGTGGTGTTTTCTTGATTGGTTATCACCCCGAAATGAAGTACTTTGATTAGAAACACTTCGCATAGAAGTATAATTGCTTTGTGGTATTTTCTTGATTGGTTACCACCCATAAATGAAGTACTTTGATCAGAAACACTTCTCATAGAAGCATAAATACTTTGTCGTGTTTTCTTGATTGGTTAACACTCATAAATGAAGTAAGCTGATTATAAACTCTTCTCATTGAAGTATAAGTGCTTTGTGGTGTTTTCTTGAATGGTTATCACTCCGAAATGAAGTACTTTGATTAGAAACACTTCGCATAGAAGTATAAGTGCTTTGTGGTGTTTTCTTGATTCGTTACCACCCATAAATGAAGTACTTTGATCAGAAACACTTCTCATAGAACCATAAATACTTTGTGGTGTTTTCTTGATTGGTTAACACTCATAAATGAAGTAAGCTGATTATAAACTCTTCTCATTGAAGTATAAGTGCTTTGTGGTGTTTTCTTGAATGGTTATCACCCCGAAATGAAGTACTTTGATTAGAAACACTTCCCATAGAAGTATAAGTGCTTTGTGGTGTTTTCTTGATTGCTTATCCCCCATAAAAGAAGTGCTTTGATTAGAAACACTTCTCATAGAAGCATAAATACTTTCTGGTGTTTTCTTGAATGGTTGTCACCCACAAATGAAGTAATTTGATTAAAAACACGTCTCACAGAAGCATAAATACTTTATGGTGTTTTATTGATTGGTTATCACCCTTAAATTAAGTACTCTGATTAGAAACACTTCGCATAGAAGTATAAGTGCTTTGTGGTGTTTTCTTGATTGGTTACCACCCATAAATGAAGTACTTTGATCAGAAACACTTCTCATAGAAGCATAAATACTTTGTGGTGTTTTCTTGATTGGTTAGCACTCATAAATGAAGTAAGCTGATTATAAACTCTTCTCATTGAAGTATAAGTGCTTTGTGATGTTTTCTTGAATGGTTATCACCCCGAAATGAAGTACTTTGATTAGAAACACTTCCCATAGAAGTATAAGTGCTTTGTGGTGTTTTCTTGAATGCTTATCCCCCATAAAAGAAGTGCTTTGATTAGAAACACTTCTCATAGAAGCATAAATACTTTCTGATGTTTTCTTGAATGGTTGTCACCCACAAATGAAATAATTTGATTAAAAACACGTCTCACAGAAGCATAAATACTTTATGGTGTTTTATTGATTGGTTATCACCCATAAATGAAGTACTCTGATTAGAAACACTTCGCATAGAAGTATAAGTGCTTTGTGGTGTTTTCTTGATTGGTTACCACCCATAAATGAAGTACTTTGATCATAAACACATCTCATAGAAGCATAAATACTTTGTGGTGTTTTCTTGATTGGTTAACACTCATAAATGAAGTAAGCTGATTATAAACTCTTCTCATTGAAGTATAAGTGCTTTGTGGTGTTTTCTTGAATGTTTATCACCCCAAAATGAAGTACTTTGATTAGAAACACTTTCCATAGAAGAATAAGTGCTTTGTGGTGTTTTCTTGAATGTTTATCACCCATAAAAGAAGTACTTTGATTAGAAACACTTCTCATAGAAGCATAAATACTTTGTGGTGTTTTCTTGATTGGTTAACACTCATAAATGTAGTACTTTGATTATAAACACTTCTCTTAGCAGTATACGTGCTTTGTGCTGTTTTCTTGAATGGTTATCACCCATAAATGAAGTACGTTGATTAGAAACACTTCTCGTAGAAGCATAAATGCTTTGTGGTGTTTTCTTGATTGGTTACCACCCATAAAATGAAGTAAGCTGATTAGAAGCACTTCTGATTGAAGTATAAGTGCTTCATGGTGTTTTCTTGAATGGTTATCTCACATAAATGAAGTACTCTGATTAGAAACACGTTTAATTGAAGTATAAGTGCTTTGTGGTATTTTCTTGATTGGTTATCACCCAGAAATGAATTACTTTGATGAGAAACACTTCTCATAGAAGCATAAATGCTTTGTGGTGTTTTCTTGATTGGTTAACACTCATAAATGTAGTACTTTGATTATAAACACTTCTCTTAGCAGTATACGTGGTTTGTGGTGTTTTCTTGATTGGTTATCACTCCGAAATGAAGTACTTTGACTAGAAACACTTCGCATAGAAGTATAAGTGCTTTGTGGTGTTTTCTTGATTGGTTACGACCCATAAATGAAGTACTTTGATCATAAACACATCTCATAGAAGCATAAATACTTTGTGGTGTTTTCTTGATTGGTTAACACTCATAAATGAAGTAAGCTGATTATAAACTCTTCTCATTGAAGTATAAGTGCTTTGTGTGTTTTCTTGAATGTTTATCACCCCAAAATGAAGTACTTTGAATAGAAACACTTTCCATAGAAGAATAAGTGCTTTGTGGTGTTTTCTTGAATGTTTATCACCCATAAAAGAAGTACTTTGATTAGAAACACTTCTCATAGAAGCATAAATACTTTGTGGTGTTTTCTTGATTGGTTAACACTCATAAATGTAGTACTTTGATTATAAACACTTCTCTTAGCAGTATACGTGCTTTGTGCTGTTTTCTTGAATGGTTATCACCCATAAATGAAGTACGTTGATTAGAAATACTTCTCGTAGAAGCATAAATGCTTTGTGGTGTTTTCTTGATTGGTTAACACTCATAAATGTAGTACTTTGATTATAAACACTTCTCTTAGCAGTATACGTACTTTGTGGTGTTTTCTTGAATGGTTATCTCACATAAATGAAGTACTCTGATTAGAAACACGTTTAATTGAAGTATAAGTGCTTTGTGGTATTTTCTTGATTGGTTATCACCCAGAAATGAATTACTTTGATGAGAAACACTTCTCATAGAAGCATAAATGCTTTGTCGTGTTTTCTTGATTGATTAACACTCATAAATGTAGTACTTTGATTATAAACACTTCTCTTAGCAGTATACGTGGTTTGTGGTGTTTTCTTGATTGGTTATCACCCCGAAATGAAGTACTTTGATTAGAAACATTTCCCATAGAAGTATAAGTGCTTTGTGGTGTTTTCTTGAATGTTTATCCCCCATAAAAGAAGTATTTTGATCAGAAACACTTCTCATAGAAGCATAAATACTTTGTGGTGTTTTCTTGATTGGTTAACACTCATAAATGAAGTAAGCTGATTATAAACTCTTCTCATTGAAGTATAAGTGCTTTGTGGTGTTTTCTTGAATGGTTATCACCCCGAAATGAAGTACTTTGATTAGAAACACTTCGCATAGAAGTATAAGTGCTTTGTGGTGTTTTCTTGATTGGTTACCACCCATAAATGAAGTACTTTGATCAGAAACACTTCTCATAGAAGCATAAATACTTTGTGGTGTTTTCTTCATTGGTTAACACTCATAAATGAAGTAAGCTGATTATAAACTCTTCTCATTGAAGTATAAGTGCTTTGTGGTGTTTTCTTGAATGGTTATCACCCCGAAATGAAGTACTTTGATTAGAAACACTTCCCATAGAAGTATAAGTGCTTTGTGGTGTTTTATTGAATGCTTATCCCCCATAAAAGAAGTGCTTTGATTAGAAACACTTCTCATAGAAGCATAAATACTTTCTGGTGTTTTCTTGAATGGTTGTCACCCACAAATGAAGTAATTTGATTAAAAACACGTCTCACAGAAGCATAAATACTTTATGGTGTTTTATTGATTGGTTATCACCCTTAAATTAAGTACTCTGATTAGAAACACTTCGCATAGAAGTATAAGTGCTTTGTGGTGTTTTCTTGATTGGTTACCACCCATAAATGAAGTACTTTGATCAGAAACACTTCTCATAGAAGCATAAATACTTTGTGGTGATTTCTTGATTGGTTAGCACTCATAAATGAAGTAAGCTGATTATAAACTCTTCTCATTGAAGTATAAGTGCTTTGTGATGTTTTCTTGAATGGTTATCACCCCGAAATGAAGTACTTTGATTAGAAACACTTCCCATAGAAGTATAAGTGCTTTGTGGTGTTTTCTTGAATGCTTATCCCCCATAAAAGAAGTGCTTTGATTAGAAACACTTCTCATAGAAGCATAAATACTTTCTGATGTTTTCTTGAATGGTTGTCACCCACAAATGAAATAATTTGATTAAAAACACGTCTCACAGAAGCATAAATACTTTATGGTGTTTTATTGATTGGTTATCACCCATAAATGAAGTACTCTGATTAGAAACACTTCGCATAGAAGTATAAGTGCTTTGTGGTGTTTTCTTGATTGGTTAACACTCATAAATGTAGTACTTTGATTATAAACACTTCTCTTAGCAGTATACGTGGTTTGTGGTGTTTTCTTGATTGGTTATCACTCCGAAATGAAGTACTTTGACTAGAAACACTTCGCATAGAAGTATAAGTGCTTTGTGGTGTTTTCTTGATTGGTTACGACCCATAAATGAAGTACTTTGATCATAAACACATCTCATAGAAGCATAAATACTTTGTGGTGTTTTCTTGATTGGTTAACACTCATAAATGAAGTAAGCTGATTATAAACTCTTCTCATTGAAGTATAAGTGCTTTGTGGTGTTTTCTTGAATGGTTATCACTCCGAAATGAAGTACTTTGATCAGAAACACTTCTCATAGAAGCATAAATACTTTGTGGTGTTTTCTTGATTGGTTAACACTCATAAATGAAGTAAGCTGATTATAAACTCTTCTCATTGAAGTATATGTGCTTTGTGGTGTTTTCTTGAATGGTTATCACTCCGAAATGAAGTACTTTGATTAGAAACACTTCGCATAGAAATATAAGTGCTTTGTGGTGTTTTCTTGATTGGTTACCACCCATAAATGAAGTACTTTGATCAGAAACACTTCTCATAGAAGCATAAATACTTTGTGGTGTTTTTTTGATTGGTTAACACTCATAAATGAAGTAAGCTGATTATAAACTCTTCTCATTGAAGTATAAGTGCTTTGTGGTGTTTTCTTGAATGTTTATCACCCCGAAATGAAGTACTTTGATTAGAAACACTTCCCATAGAAGTATAAGTGCTTTGTGGTGTTTTCTTGAATGGTTATCACCCCGAAATGAAGTACTTTGATTAGAAACACTTCCCATAGAAGTATAAGTGCTTTGTGGTGTTTTCTTGAATGCTTATCCCCCATAAAAGAAGTACTTTGATTAGAAACACTTCTCATAGAAGCATAAATACTTTCTGGTGTTTTCTTGAATGGTTGTCACAAACAAATGAAGTAATTTGATTAAAAACACGTCTCACAGAAGCATAAATACTTCGCATAGAAGTATAAGTGCTTTGTGGTGTTTTCTTGATTGGTTACCACCCATAAATGAAGTAATTTGATCAGAAACACTTCTCATAGAAGCATAAATACTTTGTGGTGTTTTCTTGATTGGTTAACACTCATAAATGAAGTAAGCTGATTATAAACTCTTCTCATTGAAGTATAAGTGCTTTGTGGTGTTTTCTTGAATGGTTATCACTTCGAAATGAAGTACTTTGACTAGAAACACTTCGCATAGAAGTATAAGTGCTTTGTGGTGTTTTCTTGATTGGTTACGACCCATAAATGAAGTACTTTGATCATAAACACATCTCATAGAAGCATAAATACTTTGTGGTGTTTTCTTGATTGGTTAACACTCATAAATGAAGTAAGCTGATTATAAACTCTTCTCATTGAAGTATAAGTGCTTTGTGGTGTTTTCTTGAATGTTTATCACCCCAAAATGAAGTACTTTGATTAGAAACACTTTCCATAGAAGAATAAGTGCTTTGTGGTGTTTTCTTGAATGTTTATCACCCATAAAAGAAGTACTTTGATTAGAAACACTTCTCATAGAAGCATAAATACTTTGTGGTGTTTTCTTGATTGGTTAACACTCATAAATGTAGTACTTTGATTATAAACACTTCTCTTAGCAGTATACGTGCTTTGTGCTGTTTTCTTGAATGGTTATCACCCATAAATGAAGTACGTTGATTAGAAACACTTCTCGTAGAAGCATAAATGCTTTGTGGTGTTTTCTTGATTGGTTACCACCCATAAAATGAAGTAAGCTGATTAGAAGCACTTCTGATTGAAGTATAAGTGCTTCATGGTGTTTTCTTGAATGGTTATCTCACATAAATGAAGTACTCTGATTAGAAACACGTTTAATTGAAGTATAAGTGCTTTGTGGTATTTTCTTGATTGGTTATCACCCAGAAATGAATTACTTTGATGAGAAACACTTCTCATAGAAGCATAAATGCTTTGTGGTGTTTTCTTGATTGGTTAACACTCATAAATGTAGTACTTTGATTATAAACACTTCTCTTAGCAGTATACGTGGTTTGTGGTGTTTTCTTGATTGGTTATCACTCCGAAATGAAGTACTTTGACTAGAAACACTTCGCATAGAAGTATAAGTGCTTTGTGGTGTTTTCTTGATTGGTTACGACCCATAAATGAAGTACTTTGATCATAAACACATCTCATAGAAGCATAAATACTTTGTGGTGTTTTCTTGATTGGTTAACACTCATAAATGAAGTAAGCTGATTATAAACTCTTCTCATTGAAGTATAAGTGCTTTGTGGTGTTTTCTTGAATGTTTATCACCCCAAAATGAAGTACTTTGATTAGAAACACTTTCCATAGAAGAATAAGTGCTTTGTGGTGTTTTCTTGAATGTTTATCACCCATAAAAGAAGTACTTTGATTAGAAACACTTCTCATAGAAGCATAAATACTTTGTGGTGTTTTCTTGATTGGTTAACACTCATAAATGTAGTACTTTGATTATAAACACTTCTCTTAGCAGTATACGTGCTTTGTGCTGTTTTCTTGAATGGTTATCACCCATAAATGAAGTACGTTGATTAGAAACACTTCTCGTAGAAGCATAAATGCTTTGTGGTGTTTTCTTGATTGGTTACCACCCATAAAATGAAGTAAGCTGATTAGAAGCACTTCTGATTGAAGTATAAGTGCTTCATGGTGTTTTCTTGAATGGTTATCTCACATAAATGAAGTACTCTGATTAGAAACACGTTTAATTGAAGTATAAGTGCTTTGTGGTATTTTCTTGATTGGTTATCACCCAGAAATGAATTACTTTGATGAGAAACACTTCTCATAGAAGCATAAATGCTTTGTGGTGTTTTCTTGATTGGTTAACACTCATAAATGTAGTACTTTGATTATAAACACTTCTCTTAGCAGTATACGTGGTTTGTGGTGTTTTCTTGATTGGTTATCACTCCGAAATGAAGTACTTTGACTAGAAACACTTCGCATAGAAGTATAAGTGCTTTGTGGTGTTTTCTTGATTGGTTACGACCCATAAATGAAGTACTTTGATCATAAACACATCTCATAGAAGCATAAATACTTTGTGGTGTTTTCTTGATTGGTTAACACTCATAAATGAAGTAAGCTGATTATAAACTCTTCTCATTGAAGTATAAGTGCTTTGTGTGTTTTCTTGAATGTTTATCACCCCAAAATGAAGTACTTTGATTAGAAACACTTTCCATAGAAGAATAAGTGCTTTGTGGTGTTTTCTTGAATGTTTATCACCCATAAAAGAAGTACTTTGATTAGAAACACTTCTCATAGAAGCATAAATACTTTGTGGTGTTTTCTTGATTGGTTAACACTCATAAATGTAGTACTTTGATTATAAACACTTCTCTTAGCAGTATACGTGCTTTGTGCTGTTTTCTTGAATGGTTATCACCCATAAATGAAGTACGTTGATTAGAAATACTTCTTGTAGAAGCATAAATGCTTTGTGGTGTTTTCTTGATTGGTTACCACCCATAAAATGAAGTAAGCTGATTAGAAGCACTTCTGATTGAAGTATAAGTGCTTCATGGTGTTTTCTTGAATGGTTATCTCACATAAATGAAGTACTCTGATTAGAAACACGTTTAATTGAAGTATAAGTGCTTTGTGGTATTTTCTTGATTGGTTATCACCCAGAAATGAATTACTTTGATGAGAAACACTTCTCATAGAAGCATAAATGCTTTGTGGTGTTTTCTTGATTGATTAACACTCATAAATGTAGTACTTTGATTATAAACACTTCTCTTAGCAGTATACGTGGTTTGTGGTGTTTTCTTGATTGGTTATCACCCCGAAATGAAGTACTTTGATTAGAAACATTTCCCATAGAAGTATAAGTGCTTTGTGGTGTTTTCTTGAATGTTTATCCCCCATAAAAGAAGTACTTTGATTATAAACACTTCTCATAGAAGCATAAATGCTTTGTGGTGTTTTCTTGATTGGTTACCACCCATAAAATGAAGGAAGCTGATTAGAAGCACTTCTGATTGAAGTATAAGTGCTTCATGGTGTTTTCTTGAATGGTTATCTCACATAAATGAAGTATCTGATTAGAAACACGTCTAATTGAAGTATAAGTGCTTTGTGGTATTTTCTTGATTGGTTATCACCCAGAAATGAATTACTTTGATGAGAAACACTTCTCATAGAAGCATAAATGCTTTGTGGTGTTTTCTTGATTGGTTAACACTCATAAATGTAGTACTTTGATTAAAAACACGTCTCACAGAAGCATAAATACTTTATGGTGTTTTATTGATTGGTTATCACCCATAAATGAAGTACTCTGATTAGAAACACTTCGCATAGAAGTATAAGTGCTTTGTGGTGTTTTCTTGATTGGTTACCACCCATAAATGAAGTACTTTGATCAGAAACACTTCTCATAGAAGCATAAATACTTTGTGGTGTTTTCTTGATTGGTTAACACTCATAAATGAAGTAAGCTGATTATAAACTCTTCTCATTGAAGTATAAGTGCTTTGTGGTGTTTTCTTGAATGGTTATCACTCCGAAATGAAGTACTTTGACTAGAAACACTTCGCATAGAAGTATAAGTGCATTGTGGTGTTTTCTTGATTGGTTACGACCCATAAATGAATTACTTTGATCATAAACACATCTCATAGAAGCATAAATACTTTGTGGTGTTTTCTTGATTGGTTAACACTCATAAATGAAGTAAGCTGATTATAAACTCTTCTCATTGAAGTATAAGTGCTTTGTGGTGTGTTTCTTGAATGTTTATCACCCCAAAATGAAGTACTTTGATTAGAAACACTTTCCATAGAAGAATAAGTGCTTTGTGGTGTTTTCTTGAATGTTTATCACCCATAAAAGAAGTACTTTGATTAGAAACACTTCTCATAGAAGCATAAATACTTTGTGGTGTTTTCTTGATTGGTTAACACTCATAAATGTAGTACTTTGATTATAAACACTTCTCTTAGCAGTATACGTGCTTTGTGCTGTTTTCTTGAATGGTTATCACGCATAAATGAAGTACGTTGATTAGAAACACTTCTCGTAGAAGCATAAATGCTTTGTGGTGTTTTCTTGATTGGTTACCACCCATAAAATGAAGTAAGCTGATTAGAAGCACTTCTGATTGAAGTATAAGTGCTTCATGGTGTTTTCTTGAATGGTTATCTCACATAAATGAAGTACTCTGATTAGAAACACGTCTAATTGAAGTATAAGTGCTTTGTGGTATTTTCTTGATTGGTTATCACCCAGAAATGAATTACTTTGATGAGAAACACTTCTCATAGAAGCATAAATGCTTTGTGGTGTTTTCTTGATTTTTTAACACTCATAAATGTAGTACTTTGATTATAAACACTTCTCTTAGCAGTATACGTACTTTGTGGTGTTTTCTTGATTGGTTATCACCCCGAAATGAAGTACTTTGATTAGAAACATTTCCCATAGAAGTATAAGTGCTTTGTGGTGTTTTCTTGAATGTTTATCCCCCATAAAAGAAGTACTTTGATTATAAACACTTCTCATAGAAGCATAAATACTTTGTGGTGTTTTCTTGATTGGTTAACACTCATAAATGAAGTAAGCTGATTATAAACTCTTCTCATTGAAGTATAAGTGCTTTGTGGTGTTTTCTTGAATGGTTATCACCCCGAAATGAAGTACTTTGATTAGAAACACTTCCCATAGAAGTATAAGTGCTTTGTGGTGTTTTCTTGAATGCTTATCCCCCATAAAAGAAGTGCTTTGATTAGAAACACTTCTCATAGAAGCACAAATACTTTCTGGTGTTTTCTTGAATGGTTGTCACCCACAAATGAAGTAATTTGATTAAAAACACGTCTCACAGAAGCATAAATACTTCGCATAGAAGTATAAGTGCTTTGTGGTGTTTTCTTGATTGGTTACCACCCATAAATGAAGTACTTTGATCAGAAACACTTCTCATAGAAGCATAAATACTTTGTGGTGTTTTCTTGATTGGTTAACACTCATAAATGAAGTAAGCTGATTATAAACTCTTCTCATTGAAGTATAAGTGCTTTGTGGTGTTTTCTTGAATGGTTATCACCCCGAAATGAAGTACTTTGATTAGAAACACTTCGCATAGAAGTATAAGTGCTTTGTGGTGTTTTCTTGATTGGTTACCACCCATAAATGAAGTACTTTGATCAGAAACACTTCTCATAGAAGCATAAATACTTTGTGGTGTTTTCTTGATTGGTTAACACTCATAAATGAAGTAAGCTGATTATAAACTCTTCTCATTGAAGTATAAGTGCTTTGTGGTGTTTTCTTGAATGGTTATCACCCCGAAATGAAGTACTTTGATTAGAAACACTTCCCATAGAAGTATAAGTGCTTTGTGGTGTTTTCTTGAATGCTTATCCCCCATAAAAGAAGTGCTTTGATTAGAAACACTTCTCATAGAAGCACAAATACTTTCTGGTGTTTTCTTGAATGGTTGTCACCCACAAATGAAGTAATTTGATTAAAAACACGTCTCACAGAAGCATAAATACTTCGCATAGAAGTATAAGTGCTTTGTGGTGTTTTCTTGATTGGTTACCACCCATAAATGAAGTACTTTGATCAGAAACACTTCTCATAGAAGCATAAATACTTTGTGGTGTTTTCTTGATTGGTTAACACTCATAAATGAAGTAAGCTGATTATAAACTCTTCTCATTGAAGTATAAGTGCTTTGTGGTGTTTTCTTGAATGGTTATCACCCCGAAATGAAGTACTTTGATTAGAAACACTTCCCATAGAAGTATAAGTGCTTTGTGGTGTTTTCTTGAATGCTTATCCCCCAAAAAAGAAGTGCTTTGATTAGAAACACTTCTCATAGAAGAATAAATACTTTCTGGTGTTTTCTTGAATGGTTGTCACCCACAAATGAAGTAATTTGATTAAAAACACGTCTCACAGAAGCATAAATACTTTATGGTGTTTTATTGATTGGTTATCACCCATAAATGAAGTACTCTGATTAGAAACACTTCGCATAGAAGTATAAGTGCTTTCTGGTGTTTTCTTGATTGGTTACCACCCATAAATGAAGCACTTTGATCAGAAACACTTCTCATAGAAGCATAAATACTTTGTGGTGTTTTCTTGATTGGTTAACACTCATAAATGAAGTAAGCTGATTATAAACTCTTCTCATTGAAGTATAAGTGCTTTGTGGTGTTTTCTTGAATGGTTATTACTCCGAAATGAAGTACTTTGATCAGAAACACTTCTCATAGAAGCATAAATACTTTGTGGTGTTTTCTTGATTGGTTAACACTCATAAATGAAGTGAGCTGATTATAAACTCTTCTCATTGAAGTATAAGTGCTTTGTGGTGTTTTCTTGAATGGTTATCACTCCGAAATGAAGTACTTTGATTAGAAACACTTCGCATAGAAGTATAAGTGCTTTGTGGTGTTTTCTTGATTCGTTACCACCCATAAATGAAGTACTTTGATCAGAAACACTTCTCATAGAACCATAAATACTTTGTGGTGTTTTCTTGATTGGTTAACACTCATAAATGAAGTAAGCTGATTATAAACTCTTCTCATTGAAGTATAAGTGCTTTGTGGTGTTTTCTTGAATGTTTATCACCCCGAAATGAAGTACTTTGATTAGAAACACTTCCCATAGAAGTATAAGTGCTTTGTGGTGTTTTCTTGAATGCTTATACCCCATAAAAGAAGTACTTTGATTAGAAACACTTCTCATAGAAGCATAAATACTTTCTGGTGTTTTCTTGAATGGTTGTCACCCATAAATGAAGTAATTTGATTAAAAACACGTCTCACAGAAGCATAAATACTTTATGGTGTTTTATTGATTGGTTATCACCCAGAAATGAAGTACTCTGATTAGAAACACTTCGCATAGAAGGATAAGTGTTTTGTGGTGTTTTCTTGATTGGTTACCACCCATAAATGATGTACTTTGATCAGAAACACTTCTCATAGAAGCATAAATACTTTGTGGTGTTTTCTTGATTGGTTAACACTCATAAATGAAGTAAGCTGATTATAAACTCTTCTCATTGAAGTATAAGTGCTTTGTGGTGTTTTCTTGAATGGTTATCACCCCGAAATGAAGTACTTTGATTAGAAACACTTCTCATAGAATTATAAGTGCTTTGTGGTGTTTTCTTGAATGTTTATCCCCCATAAAAGAAGTCCTTTGATTATAAACACTTCTCATAGAAGCATAAATGCTTTGTGGTGTTTTCTTGATTGGTTACCACCCATAAAATGAAGGAAGCTGATTAGAAGCACTTCTGATTGAAGTATAAGTGCTTCATGGTGTTTTCTTGAATGGTTATCTCACATAAATGAAGTATCTGATTAGAAACACGTCTAATTGAAGTATAAGTGCTTTGTGGTATTTTCTTGATTGGTTATCACCCAGAAATGAATTACTTTGATGAGAAACACTTCTCATAGAAGCATAAATACTTTCTGGTGTTTTCTTGAATGGTTGTCACCCACAAATGAAGTAATTTGATTAAAAACACGTCTCACAGAAGCATAAATACTTTATGGTGTTTTATTGATTGGTTATCACCCAGAAATGAAGTACTCTGATTAGAAACACTTCGCATAGAAGGATAAGTGTTTTGTGGAGTTTTCTTGATTGGTTACCACCCATAAATGATGTACTTTGATCAGAAACACTTCCCATAGAAGCATAAATACTTTGTGGTGTTTTCTTGATTGGTTAACACTCATAAATGAAGTAAGCTGATTATAAACTCTTCTCATTGAAGTATAAGTGCTTTGTGGTGTTTTCTTGAATGATTATCACCCCGAAATGAAGTACTTTGATTAGAAACATTTCCCATAGAAGTATAAGTGCTTTGTGGTGTTTTCTTGAATGTTTATCCCCCATAAAAGAAGTACTTTGATTATAAACACTTCTCATAGAAGCATAAATGCTTTGTGGTGTTTTCTTGATTGGTTACCACCCATAAAATGAAGGAAGCTGATTAGAAGCACTTCTGATTGAAGTATAAGTGCTTCATTGTGTTTTCTTGAATGGTTATCTCACATAAATGAAGTATCTGATTAGAAACACGTCTAATTGAAGTATAAGTGCTTTGTGGTATTTTCTTGATTGGTTATCACCCAGAAATGAATTACTTTGATGAGAAACACTTCCCATAGAAGCATAAATGCTTTGTGGTGTTTTCTTGATTGGTTAACACTCATAAATGTAGTACTTTGATTAAAAACACGTCTCACAGAAGCATAAATACTTTATGGTGTTTTATTGATTGGTTATCACCCATAAATGAAGTACTCTGATTAGAAACACTTCGCATAGAAGTATAAGTGCTTTGTGGTGTTTTCTTGATTGGTTACCACCCATAAATGAAGTACTTTGATCAGAAACACTTCTCATAGAAGCATAAATACTTTGTGGTGTTTTCTTGATTGGTTAACACTCATAAATGAAGTAAGCTGATTATAAACTCTTCTCATTGAAGTATAAGTGCTTTGTGGTGTTTTCTTGAATGGTTATCACTCCGAAATGAAGTACTTTGACTAGAAACACTTCGCATAGAAGTATAAGTGCATTGTGGTGTTTTCTTGATTGGTTACGACCCATAAATGAATTACTTTGATCATAAACACATCTCATAGAAGCATAAATACTTTGTGGTGTTTTCTTGATTGGTTAACACTCATAAATGAAGTAAGCTGATTATAAACTCTTCTCATTGAAGTATAAGTGCTTTGTGGTGTGTTTCTTGAATGTTTATCACCCCAAAATGAAGTACTTTGAATAGAAACACTTTCCATAGAAGAATAAGTGCTTTGTGGTGTTTTCTTGAATGTTTATCACCCATAAAAGAAGTACTTTGATTAGAAACACTTCTCATAGAAGCATAAATACTTTGTGGTGTTTTCTTGATTGGTTAACACTCATAAATGTAGTACTTTGATTATAAACACTTCTCTTAGCAGTATACGTGCTTTGTGCTGTTTTCTTGAATGGTTATCACGCATAAATGAAGTACGTTGATTAGAAACACTTCTCGTAGAAGCATAAATGCTTTGTGGTGTTTTCTTGATTGGTTACCACCCATAAAATGAAGTAAGCTGATTAGAAGCACTTCTGATTGAAGTATAAGTGCTTCATGGTGTTTTCTTGAATGTTTATCTCACATAAATGAAGTACTCTGATTAGAAACACGTCTAATTAAAGTATAAGTGCTTTGTGGTATTTTCTTGATTGGTTATCACCCAGAAATGAATTACTTTGATGAGAAACACTTCTCATAGAAGCATAAATGCTTTGTGGTGTTTTCTTGATTGGTTACCACCCATAAAATGAAGTAAGCTGATTAGAAGCACTTCTGATTGAAGTATAAGTGCTTCATGGTGTTTTCTTGAATGGTTATCTCACATAAATGAAGTACTCTGATTAGAAACACGTCTAATTGAAGTATAAGTGCTTTGTGGTATTTTCTTGATTGGTTATCACCCAGAAATGAATTACTTTGATGAGAAACACTTCTCATAGAAGCATAAATGCTTTGTGGTGTTTTCTTGATTGGTTAACACTCATAAATGTAGTACTTTGATTATAAACACTTCTCTTAGCAGTATACGTACTTTGTGGTGTTTTCTTGATTGGTTATCACCCCGAAATGAAGTACTTTGATTAGAAACATTTCCCATAGAAGTATAAGTGCTTTGTGGTGTTTTCTTGAATGTTTATCCCCCATAAAAGAAGTACTTTGATTATAAACACTTCTCATAGAAGCATAAATACTTTGTGGTGTTTTCTTGATTGGTTAACACTCATAAATGAAGTAAGCTGATTATAAACTCTTCTCATTGAAGTATAAGTGCTTTGTGGTGTTTTCTTGAATGGTTATCACTCCGAAATGAAGTACTTTGATTAGAAACACTTCGCATAGAAGTATAAGTGCTTTGTGGTATTTTCTTGAATGGTTACCACCCATAAATGAAGTACTTTGATCAGAAACACTTCTCATAGAAGCATAAATACTTTGTGGTGTTTTCTTGATTGGTTAACACTCATAAATGAAGTAAGCTGATTATAAACTCTTCTCATTGAAGTATAAGTGCTTTGTGGTGTTTTCTTGAATGGTTATCACCCCGAAATGAATTACTTTGATTAGAAACACTTCGCATAGAAGTATAAGTGCTTTGTGGTGTTTTCTTGATTGGTTACCACCCATAAATGAAGTACTTTGATCAGAAACACTTCTCATAGAAGCATAAATACTTTGTGGTGTTTTCTTGATTGGTTAACACTCATAAATGAAGTAAACTGATTATAAACTCTTCTCATTGAAGTATAAGTGCTTTGTGGTGTTTTTTTGAATGGTTATCACCCCGAAATGAAGTACTTTGATTAGAAACACTTCCCATAGAAGTATAAGTGCTTTGTGGTGTTTTCTTGAATGCTTATCCCCCATAAAAGAAGTGCTTTGATTAGAAACACTTCTCATAGAAGCATAAATACTTTCTGGTGTTTTCTTGAATGGTTGTCACCCACAAATGAAGTAATTTGATTAAAAACACGTCTCACAGAAGCATAAATTCTTCGCATAGAAGTATAAGTGCTTTGTGGTGTTTTCTTGATTGGTTAGCACCCATAAATGAAGTACTTTGATCAGAAACACTTCTCATAGAAGCATAAATACTTTGTGGTGTTTTCTTGATTGGTTAACACTCATAAATGAAGTAAGCTGATTATAAACTCTTCTCATTGAAGTATAAGTGCTTTGTGGTGTTTTCTTGAATGGTTATCACCCCGAAATGAATTACTTTGATTAGAAACACTTCGCATAGAAGTATAAGTGCTTTGTGGTGTTTTCTTGATTGGTTACCACCCATAAATGAAGTACTTTGATCAGAAACACTTCTCATAGAAGCATAAATACTTTGTGGTGTTTTCTTGATTGGTTAACACTCATAAATGAAGTAAACTGATTATAAACTCTTCTCATTGAAGTATAAGTGCTTTGTGGTGTTTTCTTGAATGGTTATCACCCCGAAATGAAGTACTTTGATTAGAAACACTTCCCATAGAAGTATAAGTGCTTTGTGGTGTTTTCTTGAATGCTTATCCCCCATAAAAGAAGTGCTTTGATTAGAAACACTTCTCATAGAAGCATAAATACTTTCTGGTGTTTTCTTGAATGGTTTTCACCCACAAATGAAGTAATTTGATTAAAAACACGTCTCACAGAAGCATAAATACTTCGCATAGAAGTATAAGTGCTTTGTGGTGTTTTCTTGATTGGTTACCACCCATAAATGAAGTACTTTGATCAGAAACACTTCTCATAGAAGCATAAATACTTTGTGGTGTTTTCTTGATTGGTTAACACTCATAAATGAAGTAAGCTGATTATAAACTCTTCTCATTGAAGTATAAGTGCTTTGTGGTGTTTTCTTGAATGGTTATCACCCCGAAATGAAGTACTTTGATTAGAAACACTTCCCATAGAAGTATAAGTGCTTTGTGGTGTTTTCTTGAATGCTTATCCCCCATAAAAGAAGTGCTTTGATTAGAAACCCTTCTCATAGAAGCATAAATACTTTCTGGTGTTTTCTTGAATGGTTGTCACCCACAAATGAAGTAATTTGATTAAAAACACGTCTCACAGAAGCATAAATACTTTATGGTGTTTTATTGATTGGTTATTACCCATAAATGAAGTACTCTGATTAGAAACACTTCGCATAGAAGTATAAGTGCTTTGTGGTGTTTTCTTGATTGGTTACCACCCATAAATGAAGTACTTTGATCAGAAACACTTCTCATAGAAGCATAAATACTTTGTGGTGTTTTCTTGATTGGTTAACACTCATAAATGAAGTAAGCTGATTATAAACTCTTCTCATTGAAGTATAAGTGCTTTGTGGTGTTTTCTTGAATGGTTATTACTCCGAAATGAAGTACTTTGGTCAGAAACACTTCTCATAGAAGCATAAATACTTTGTGGTGTTTTCTTGATTGGTTAACACTCATAAATGAAGTGAGCTGATTATAAACTCTTCTCATTGAAGTATAAGTGCTTTGTGGTGTTTTCTTGAATGGTTATCACTCCGAAATGAAGTACTTTGATTAGAAACACTTCGCATAGAAGTATAAGTGCTTTGTGGTGTTTTCTTGATTCGTTACCACCCATAAATGAAGTACTTTGATCAGAAACACTTCTCATAGAACCATAAATACTTTGTGGTGTTTTCTTGATTGGTTAACACTTATAAATGAAGTAAGCTGATTATAAACTCTTCTCATTGAAGTATAAGTGCTTTGTGGTGTTTTCTTGAATGTTTATCACCCCGAAATGAAGTACTTTGATTAGAAACACTTCCCATAGAAGTATAAGTGCTTTGTGGTGTTTTCTTGAATGCTTATCCCCCATAAAAGAAGTACTTTGATTAGAAACACTTCTCATAGAAGCATAAATACTTTCTGGTGTTTTCTTGAATGGTTGTCACCCACAAATGAAGTAATTTGATTAAAAACACGTCTCACAGAAGCATAAATACTTTATGGTGTTTTATTGATTGGTTATCACCCAGAAATGAAGTACTCTGATTAGAAACACTTCGCATAGAAGGATAAGTGTTTTGTGGTGTTTTCTTGATTGGTTACCACCCATAAATGATGTACTTTGATCAGAAACACTTCTCATAGAAGCATAAATACTTTGTGGTGTTTTCTTGATTGGTTAACACTCATAAATGAAGTAAGCTGATTATAAACTCTTCTCATTGAAGTATAAGTGCTTTGTGGTGTTTTCTTGAATGATTATCACCCCGAAATGAAGTACTTTGATTAGAAACATTTCCCATAGAAGTATAAGTGCTTTGTGGTGTTTTCTTGAATGTTTATCCCCCATAAAAGAAGTACTTTGATTATAAACACTTCTCATAGAAGCATAAATGCTTTGTGGTGTTTTCTTGATTGGTTACCACCCATAAAATGAAGGAAGCTGATTAGAAGCACTTCTGATTGAAGTATAAGTGCTTCATGGTGTTTTCTTGAATGGTTATCTCACATAAATGAAGTATCTGATTAGAAACACGTCTAATTGAAGTATAAGTGCTTTGTGGTATTTTCTTGATTGGTTATCACCCAGAAATGAATTACTTTGATGAGAAACACTTCTCATAGAAGCATAAATGCTTTGTGGTGTTTTCTTGATTGGTTAACACTCATAAATGTAGTACTTTGATTAAAAACACGTCTCACAGAAGCATAAATACTTTATGGTGTTTTATTGATTGGTTATCACCCATAAATGAAGTACTCTGATTAGAAACACTTCGCATAGAAGTATAAGTGCTTTGTGGTGTTTTCTTGATTGGTTACCACCCATAAATGAAGTACTTTGATCAGAAACACTTCTCATAGAAGCATAAATACTTTGTGGTGTTTTCTTGATTGGTTAACACTCATAAATGAAGTAAGCTGATTATAAACTCTTCTCATTGAAGTATAAGTGCTTTGTGGTGTGTTTCTTGAATGTTTATCACCCCAAAATGAAGTACTTTGATTAGAAACACTTTCCATAGAAGAATAAGTGCTTTGTGGTGTTTTCTTGAATGTTTATCACCCATAAAAGAAGTACTTTGATTAGAAACACTTCTCATAGAAGCATAAATACTTTGTGGTGTTTTCTTGATTGGTTAACACTCATAAATGTAGTACTTTGATTATAAACACTTCTCTTAGCAGTATACGTGCTTTGTGCTGTTTTCTTGAATGGTTATCACGCATAAATGAAGTACGTTGATTAGAAACACTTCTCGTAGAAGCATAAATGCTTTGTGGTGTTTTCTTGATTGGTTACCACCCATAAAATGAAGTAAGCTGATTAGAAGCACTTCTGATTGAAGTATAAGTGCTTCATGGTGTTTTCTTGAATGGTTATCTCACATAAATGAAGTACTCTGATTAGAAACACGTCTAATTGAAGTATAAGTGCTTTGTGGTATTTTCTTGATTGGTTATCACCCAGAAATGAATTACTTTGATGAGAAACACTTCTCATAGAAGCATAAATGCTTTGTGGTGTTTTCTTGATTGGTTAACACTCATAAATGTAGTACTTTGATTATAAACACTTCTCTTAGCAGTATACGTACTTTGTGGTGTTTTCTTGATTGGTTATCACCCCGAAATGAAGTACTTTGATTAGAAACATTTCCCATAGAAGTATAAGTGCTTTGTGGTGTTTTCTTGAATGTTTATCCCCCATAAAAGAAGTACTTTGATTATAAACACTTCTCATAGAAGCATAAATACTTTGTGGTGTTTTCTTGATTGGTTAACACTCATAAATGAAGTAAGCTGATTATAAACTCTTCTCATTGAAGTATAAGTGCTTTGTGGTGTTTTCTTGAATGGTTATCACTCCGAAATGAAGTACTTTGATTAGAAACACTTCGCATAGAAGTATAAGTGCTTTGTGGTATTTTCTTGATTGGTTACCACCCATAAATGAAGTACTTTGATCAGAAACACTTCTCATAGAAGCATAAATACTTTGTGGTGTTTTCTCGATTGGTTAACACTCATAAATGAAGTAAGCTGATTATAAACTCTTCTCATTGAAGTATAAGTGCTTTGTGGTGTTTTCTTGAATGGTTATCACCCCGAAATGAATTACTTTGATTAGAAACACTTCGCATAGAAGTATAAGTGCTTTGTGGTGTTTTCTTGATTGGTTACCACCCATAAATGAAGTACTTTGATCAGAAACACTTCTCATAGAAGCATAAATACTTTGTGGTGTTTTCTTGATTGGTTAACACTCATAAATGAAGTAAACTGATTATAAACTCTTCTCATTGAAGTATAAGTGCTTTGTGGTGTTTTCTTGAATGGTTATCACCCCGAAATGAAGTACTTTGATTAGAAACACTTCTCGTAGAAGCATAAATGCTTTGTGGTGTTTTCTTGATTGGTTACCACCCATAAAATGAAGTAAGCTGATTAGAAGCACTTCTGATTGAAGTATAAGTGCTTCATGGTGTTTTCTTGAATGGTTATCTCACATAAATGAAGTACTCTGATTAGAAACACGTCTAATTGAAGTATAAGTGCTTTGTGGTATTTTCTTGATTGGTTATCACCCAGAAATGAATTACTTTGATGAGAAACACTTCTCATAGAAGCATAAATGCTTTGTGGTGTTTTCTTGATTGGTTAACACTCATAAATGTAGTACTTTGATTATAAACACTTCTCTTAGCAGTATACGTGCTTTGTGCTGTTTTCTTGAATGGTTATCACGCATAAATGAAGTACGTTGATTAGAAACACTTCTCGTAGAAGCATAAATGCTTTGTGGTGTTTTCTTGATTGGTTACCACCCATAAAATGAAGTAAGCTGATTAGAAGCACTTCTGATTGAAGTATAAGTGCTTCATGGTGTTTTCTTGAATGTTTATCTCACATAAAT
Organism: Eleocharis quinqueflora; assembly: GCA_964058865.1. Lineage (NCBI taxonomy): Eukaryota > Viridiplantae > Streptophyta > Magnoliopsida > Poales > Cyperaceae > Eleocharis > Eleocharis quinqueflora. The sequence continues at coordinate 489,534 of CAXKVX010000328.1, forward strand.
GAAGTACTCTGATTAGAAACACGTCTAATTGGAGTATAAGTGCTTTGTGGTATTTTCTTGATTGGTTATCACCCAGAAATGAATTACTTTGATGAGAAACACTTCTCATAGAAGCATAAATGCTTTGTGGTGTTTTCTTGATTGGTTAACACTCATAAATGTAGTACTTTGATTATAAACACTTCTCTTAGCAGTATACGTACTTTGTGGTGTTTTCTTGATTGGTTATCACCCCGAAATGAAGTACTTTGATTAGAAACATTTCCCATAGAAGTATAAGTGCTTTGTGGTGTTTTCTTGAATGTTTATCCCCCATAAAAGAAGTACTTTGATTATAAACACTTCTCATAGAAGCATAAATACTTTGTGGTGTTTTCTTGATTGGTTAACACTCATAAATAAAGTAAACTGATTATAAACTCTTCTCATTGAAGTATAAGTGCTTTGTGGTGTTTTCTTGAATGGTTATCACCCCGAAATGAAGTACTTTGATTAGAAACACTTCCCATAGAAGTATAAGTGCTTTGTGGTGTTTTCTTGAATGCTTATCCCCCATCAAAGAAGTGCTTTGATTAGAAACACTTCTCATAGAAGCATAAATACTTTCTGGTGTTTTCTTGAATGGTTGTCACCCACAAATGAAGTAATTTGATTAAAAACACGTCTCACAGAAGCATAAATACTTCGCATAGAAGTATAAGTGCTTTGTGGTGTTTTCTTGATTGGTTACCACCCATAAATGAAGTACTTTGATCAGAAACACTTCTCATAGAAGCATAAATACTTTGTGGTGTTTTCTTGATTGGTTAACACTCATAAATGAAGTAAGCTGATTATAAACTCTTCTCATTGAAGTATAAGTGCTTTGTGGTGTTTTCTTGAATGGTTATCACCCCGAAATGAAGTACTCTGATTAGAAACACTTCGCATAGAAGTATAAGTGCTTTGTGGTGTTTTCTTGATTGGTTACCACCCATTAATGAAGTACTTTGATCAGAAACACTTCTCATAGAAGCATAAATACTTTGTGGTGTTTTCTTGATTGGTTAACACTCATAAATGAAGTAAGCTGATTATAAACTCTTCTCATTGAAGTATAAGTGCTTTGTGGTGTTTTCTTGAATGGTTATCACTCCGAAATGAAGTACTTTGATCAGAAACACTTCTCATAGAAGCATAAATACTTTGTGGTGTTTTCTTGATTGGTTAACACTCATAAATAAAGTAAGCTGATTATAAACTCTTCTCATTGAAGTATAAGTGCTTTGTGGTGTTTTCTTGAATGGTTATCACTCCGAAATGAAGTACTTTGATTAGAAACACTTCGCATAGAAGTATAAGTGCTTTGTGGTGTTTTCTTGATTGGTTACCACCCATAAATGAAGTACTTTGATCAGAAACACTTCTCATAGAAGCATAAATACTTTGTGGTGTTTTCTTGATTGGTTAACACTCATAAATGAAGTAAGCTGATTATAAACTCTTCTCATTGAAGTATAAGTGCTTTGTGGTGTTTTCTTGAATGGTTATCACCCCGAAATGAAGTACTTTGATTAGAAACACTTCCCATAGAAGTATAAGTGCTTTGTGGTGTTTTCTTGAATGCTTATCCCCCATAAAAGAAGTGCTTTGATTAGAAACACTTCTCATAGAAGCATAAATACTTTCTGGTGTTTTCTTGAATGGTTGTCACCCACAAATGAAGTAATTTGATTAAAAACACGTCTCACAGAAGCATAAATACTTCGCATAGAAGTATAAGTGCTTTGTGGTGTTTTCTTGATTGGTTACCACCCATAAATGAAGTACTTTGATCAGAAACACTTCTCACAGAAGCATAAATACTTTGTGGTGCTTTCTTGATTGGTTAACACTCATAAATGAAGTAAGCAGATTATAAACTCTTCTCATTGAAGTATAAGTGCTTTGTGGTGTTTTCTTGAATGGTTATCACCCCGAAATGAAGTACTTTGATTAGAAACACTTCCCATAGAAGTATAAGTGCTTTGTGGTGTTTTCTTGAATGCTTATCCCCCATAAAAGAAGTGCTTTGATTAGAAACACTTCTCATAGAAGCATAAATACTTTCTGGTGTTTTCTTGAATGGTTGTCACCCACAAATGAAGTAATTTGATTAAAAACACGTCTCACAGAAGCATAAATACTTTATGGTGTTTTATTGATTGGTTATCACCCATAAATGAAGTACTCTGATTAGAAACACTTCGCATAGAAGTATAAGTGCTTTGTGGTGTTTTCTTGATTGGTTACCACCCATAAATGAAGTACTTTGATCAGAAACACTTCTCATAGAAGCATAAATACTTTGTGGTGTTTTCTTGATTGGTTAACACTCATAAATGAAGTAAGCTGATTATAAACTCTTCTCATTGAAGTATAAGTGCTTTGTGGTGTTTTCTTGAATGGTTATCACTCCGAAATGAAGTACTTTGATCAGAAACACTTCTCATAGAAGCATAAATACTTTGTGGTGTTTTCTTTATTGGTTAACACTCATAAATGAAGTGAGCTGATTATAAACTCTTCTCATTGAAGTATAAGTGCTTTGTGGTGTTTTCTTGAATGGTTATCACTCCGAAATGAAGTACTTTGATTAGAAACACTTCGCATAGAAGTATAAGTGCTTTGTGGTGTTTTCTTGATTCGTTACCACCCATAAATGAAGTACTTTGATCAGAAACACTTCTCATAGAACCATAAATACTTTGTGGTGTTTTCTTGATTGGTTAACACTCATAAATGAAGTAAGCTGATTATAAACTCTTCTCATTGAAGTATAAGTGCTTTGTGGTGTTTTCTTGAATGTTTATCACCCCGAAATGAAGTACTTTGATTAGAAACACTTTCCATAGAAGTATAAGTGCTTTGTGGTGTTTTCTTGAATGCTTATCCCCCATAAAAGAAGTACTTTGATTAGAAACACTTCTCATAGAAGCATAAATACTTTCTGGTGTTTTCTTGAATGGTTGTCACCCACAAATGAAGTAATTTGATTAAAAACACGTCTCACAGAAGCATAAATACTTTATGGTGTTTAATTGATTGGTTATCACCCAGAAATGAAGTACTCTGATTAGAAACACTTCGCATAGAAGGATAAGTGTTTTGTGGTGTTTTCTTGATTGGTTACCACCCATAAATGATGTACTTTGATCAGAAACACTTCTCATAGAAGCATAAATACTTTGTGGTGTTTTCTTGATTGGTTAACACTCATAAATGAAGTAAGCTGATTATAAACTCTTCTCATTGAAGTATAAGTGCTTTGTGGTGTTTCCTTGAATGATTATCACCCCGAAATGAAGTACTTTGATTAGAAACATTTCCCATAGAAGTATAAGTGCTTTGTGGTGTTTTCTTGAATGTTTATCCCCCATAAAAGAAGTACTTTGATTATAAACACTTCTCATAGAAGCATAAATGCTTTGTGGTGTTTTCTTGATTGGTTACCACCCATAAAATGAAGGAAGCTGATTAGAAGCACTTCTGATTGAAGTATAAGTGCTTCATGGTGTTTTCTTGAATGGTTATCTCACATAAATGAAGTTGATTAGAAACACGTCTAATTGAAGTATAAGTGCTTTGTGGTATTTTCTTGATTGGTTATCACCCAGAAATGAATTACTTTGATGAGAAACACTTCTCATAGAAGCATAAATGCTTTGTGGTGTTTTCTTGATTGGTTAACACTCATAAATGTAGTACTTTGATTAAAAACACGTCTCACAGAAGCATAAATACTTTATGGTGTTTTATGGATCGGTTATCACCCATCAATGAAGTACTCTGATTAGAAACACTTCGCATAGAAGTATAAGTGCTTTGTGGTGTTTTCTTGATTGGTTACCACCCATAAATGAAGTACTTTGATCAGAAACACTTCTCATAGAAGCATAAATACTTTGTGGTGTTTTCTTGATTGGTTAACACTCATAAATGAAGTAAGCTGATTATAAACTCTTCTCATTGAAGTATAAGTGCTTTGTGGTGTTTTCTTGAATGGTTATCACTCCGAAATGAAGTACTTTGACTAGAAACACTTCGCATAGAAGTATAAGTGCATTGTGGTGTTTTCTTGATTGGTTACGACCCATAAATGAATTACTTTGATCATAAACACATCTCATAGAAGCATAAATACTTTGTGGTGTTTTCTTGATTGGTTAACACTCATAAATGAAGTAAGCTGATTATAAACTCTTCTCATTGAAGTATAAGTGCTTTGTGGTGTGTTTCTTGAATGTTTATCACCCCAAAATGAAGTACTTTGATTAGAAACACTTTCCATAGAAGAATAAGTGCTTTGTGGTGTTTTCTTGAATGTTTATCACCCATAAAAGAAGTACTTTGATTAGAAACACTTCTCATAGAAGCATAAATACTTTGTAGTGTTTTCTTGATTGGTTAACACTCATAAATGTAGTACTTTGATTATAAACACTTCTCTTAGCAGTATACGTGATTTGTGCTGTTTTCTTGAATGGTTATCACGCATAAATGAAGTACGTTGATTAGAAACACTTCTCGTAGAAGCATAAATGCTTTGTGGTGTTTTCTTGATTGGTTACCACCCATAAAATGAAGTAAGCTGATTAGAAGCACTTCTGATTGAAGTATAAGTGCTTCATGGTGTTTTCTTGAATGGTTATCTCACATAAATGAAGTACTCTGATTAGAAACACGTCTAATTGAAGTATAAGTGCTTTGTGGTATTTTCTTGATTGGTTATCACCCAGAAATGAATTACTTTGATGAGAAACACTTCTCATAGAAGCATAAATGCTTTGTGGTGTTTTCTTGATTGGTTAACACTCATAAATGTAGTACTTTGATTATAAACACTTCTCTTAGCAGTATACGTACTTTGTGGTGTTTTCTTGATTGGTTATCACCCCGAAATGAAGTACTTTGATTAGAAACATTTCCCATAGAAGTATAAGTGCTTTGTGGTGTTTTCTTGAATGTTTATCCCCCATAAAAGAAGTACTTTGATTATAAACACTTCTCATAGAAGCATAAATACTTTGTGGTGTTTTCTTGATTGGTTAACACTCATAAATGAAGTAAGCTGATTATAAACTCTTCTCATTGAAGTATAAGTGCTTTGTGGTGTTTTCTTGAATGGTTATCACTCCGAAATGAAGTACTTTGATTAGAAACACTTCGCATAGAAGTATAAGTGCTTTGTGGTATTTTCTTGATTGGTTACCACCCATAAATGAAGTACTTTGATCAGAAACACTTCTCATAGAAGCATAAATACTTTGTGGTGTTTTCTTGATTGGTTAACACTCATAAATGAAGTAAGCTGATTATAAACTCTTCTCATTGAAGTATAAGTGCTTTGTGGTGTTTTCTTGAATGGTTATCACCCCGAAATGAATTACTTTGATTAGAAACACTTCGCATAGAAGTATAAGTGCTTTGTGGTGTTTTCTTGATTGGTTACCACCCATAAATGAAGTACTTTGATCAGAAACACTTCTCATAGAAGCATAAATACTTTGTGGTGTTTTCTTGATTGGTTAACACTCATAAATGAAGTAAACTGATTATAAACTCTTCTCATTGAAGTATAAGTGCTTTGTGGTGTTTTTTTGAATGGTTATCAACCCGAAATGAAGTACTTTGATTAGAAACACTTCCCATAGAAGTATAAGTGCTTTGTGGTGTTTTCTTGAATGCTTATCCCCCATAAAAGAAGTGCTTTGATTAGAAACACTTCTCATAGAAGCATAAATACTTTCTGGTGTTTTCTTGAATGGTTGTCACCCACAAATGAAGTAATTTGATTAAAAACACGTCTCACAGAAGCATAAATACTTCGCATAGAAGTATAAGTGCTTTGTGGTGTTTTCTTGATTGGTTAGCACCCATAAATGAAGTACTTTGATCAGAAACACTTCTCATAGAAGCATAAATACTTTGTGGTGTTTTCTTGATTGGTTAACACTCATAAATGAAGTAAGCTGATTATAAACTCTTCTCATTGAAGTATAAGTGCTTTGTGGTGTTTTCTTGAATGGTTATCACCCCGAAATGAAGTACTTTGATTAGAAACACTTCCCATAGAAGTATAAGTGCTTTGTGGTGTTTTCTTGAATGCTTATCCCCCATAAAAGAAGTGCTTTGATTAGAAACACTTCTCATAGAAGCATAAATACTTTCTGGTGTTTTCTTGAATGGTTGTCACCCACAAATGAAGTAATTTGATTAAAAACACGTCTAACAGAAGCTTAAATACTTTATGGTGTTTTATTGATTGGTTATCACCCATAAATGAAGTACTCTGATTAGAAACACTTCGCATAGAAGTATAAGTGCTTTGTGGTGTTTTCTTGATTGGTTACCACCCATAAATGAAGTACTTTGATCAGAAACACTTCTTATAGAAGCATAAATACTTTGTGGTGTTTTCTTGATTGGTTAACACTCATAAATGAAGTAAGCTGATTATAAACTCTTCTCATTGAAGTATAAGTGCTTTGTGGTGTTTTCTTGAATGGTTATCACTCCGAAATGAAGTACTTTGATCAGAAACACTTCTCATAGAAGCATAAATACTTTGTGGTGTTTTCTTGATTGGTTAACACTCATAAATGAAGTAAGCTGATTATAAACTCTTCTCATTGAAGTATAAGTGCTTTGTGGTGTTTTCTTGAATGGTTATCACTCCGAAATGAAGTACTTTGATTAGACACACTTCGCATAGAAGTATAAGTGCTTTGTGGTGTTTTCTTGATTGGTTACCACCCATAAATGATGTACTTTGATCAGAAACACTTCTCATAGAACCATAAATACTTTGTGGTGTTTTCTTGATTGGTTAACACTCATAAATGAAGTAAGCTGATTATAAACTCTTCTCATTGAAGTATAAGTGCTTTGTGGTGTTTTCTTGAATGTTTATCACCCCGAAATGAAGTACTTTGATTAGAAACACTTCCCATAGAAGTATAAGTGCTTTGTGGTGTTTTCTTGAATGCTTATCCCCCATAAAAGAAGTACTTTGATTAGAAACACATCTCATAGAAGCATAAATACTTTCTGGTGTTTTCTTGAATGGTTGTCACCCACAAATGAAGTAATTTGATTAAAAACACGTCTCACAGAAGCATAAATACTTTATGGAGTTTTATTGATTGGTTATCACCCATAAATGAAGTACTCTGATTAGAAACACTTCGCATAGAAGGATAAGTGTTTTGTGGTGTTTTCTTGATTGGTTACCACCCATAAATGATGTACTTTGATCAGAAACACTTCTCATAGAAGCATAAATACTTTGCGGTGTTTTCTTGATTGGTTAACACTCATAAATGAAGTAAGCTGATTATAAACTCTTCTCATTGAAGTATAAGTGCTTTGTGGTGTTTTCTTGAATGGTTATCACCCCGAAATGAAGTACTTTGATTAGAAACATTTCCCATAGAAGTATAAGTGCTTTGTGGTGTTTTCTTGAATGTTTATCCCCCATAAAAGAAGTACTTTGATTATAAACACTTCTCATAGAAGCATAAATACTTTGTGGTGTTTTCTTGATTGGTTAACACTCATAAATGAAGTAAGCTGATTATAAACTCTTCTCATTGAAGTATAAGTGCTTTGTGGTGTTTTCTTGAATGTTTATCACCCCAAAATGATGTACTTTGATTAGAAACACTTTCCATAGAAGAATAAGTGCTTTGTGGTGTTTTCTTGAATGTTTATCACCCATAAAAGAAGTACTTTGATTAGAAACACTTCTCATAGAAGCATAAATACTTTGTGGTGTTTTCTTGATTGGTTAAAACTCATAAATGTAGTACTTTGATTATAAACACTTCTCTTAGCAGTATACGTGCTTTGTGCTGTTTTCTTGAATGGTTATCACCCATAAATGAAGTACGTTGATTAGAAACACTTGTCATAGAAGTATAAGTGCTGTGTGTTGTTTTCTTGAATGGTTAGCACCCATAAATGAAGTACTTTGATCAGAAACACTTCTCGTAGAAGCATAAATGCTTTGTGGTGTTTTCTTGATTGGTTACCACACATAAAATGAAGTAAGCTGGTTAGAATCACTTCTTATTGAAGTATAAGTGCTTCATGGTGTTTTCTTGAATGGTTATCTCACATAAATGAAGTACTTTGATCAGAAACACTTCTCAAAGAAGTATAAGTGCTTTGGGATGTTTTCTTGAATGGTTATCACCCATAAATGAAGTACTTTGATTTGAAATACTTCTCATAGAAGCATAAATGTTTTCTGGTGTTTTCTTGATTAGTTACCACCCATAAATGAAGTACTCTGATTAGAAACACGTCTAATTGAAGTATAAGTGCTTTGTGGTGTTTTCTTGAATGGTTATCACCCAGAAATGAATTACTTTGATGAGAAACACTTCTCATAGAAGCATAAATGCTTTGTGGTATTTTCTTGATTGGTTACCACCCATAAATTACGTACATTTATTAGAAACACTTCTAATTGAAGTATAAGTGCTTTGTGTTGTTTTCCTGAATGGTTATCACCCATAAATGAAGTACTCTGATTAGAAACATTTCGCATATAAGTATAAGTGCTTTGTGGTGTATTCTTGATTGATTACCACCCATAAATGAAGTAGTTTGATCAGAAACAATTCTCATAGGAGCATAAATACTTTGTGGTGTTTTCTTGATAGGTTACCACCCATAAGTATGCTGATTATAAACACTTTTCATTGAAGTATAAGTGCTTTGTGGTGTTTTCTTGAATGGTTATCACCCCGAAATGAAGTACTTTGATTAGAAACACTTCTCATAGAATTATAAGTGTTTTGTGGTGTTTTCTTGAATGTTTATCCCCCATAAAAGAAGTACTTTGATTAGAAACACTTCTCATAGAAGCATAAATGCTTTGTGGTGTTTTCTTGATTAGTTATCGCCCATAAATGAAGTACTCTGATGAGAAACACTTCTCAAAGAAGCATAAATACTTTGTGGTGTTTTCTTGATTGGGTAACACTCATAAATGTAGTACTTTGATTATAAACACTTCTCTTAGCAGTATACGTGCTTTGTGGTGTTTTCTTGATTGGTTACCACCCATAAATGAAGTACTTTGATCAGAAACACTTCTCATAGAAGCATAAATACTTGGTGGTGTTTTCTTGAATGGTTATCACCCCGAAATGAAGTACTTTGATTAGAAACACTTCCCATAGAAGTATAAGTGCTTTGTGGTGTTTTCTTGAATGCTTATCCCCCATAAAAGAAGTACTTTGATTAGAAACACTTCTCATAGAAGCATAAATACTTTCTGGTGTTTTCTTGAATGGTTGTCACCAACAAATGAAGTAATTTGATTAAAAACACGTCTCACAGAAGCATAAATACTTTTTGGTGTTTTATTGATTGGTTATCACCCATAAATGAAGTACTCTGATTAGAAACACTTCGCATAGAAGTATAAGTGCTTTGTGGTGTTTTCTTGATTGGTTACCACCCATAAATGAAGTACTTTGATCAGAAACACTTCTCATAGAAGCAAAAATACTTTGTGGTGTTTTCTTGATTGGTTAACACTCATAAATGAAGTAAGCTGATTATAAACTCTTCTCATTGAAGTATAAGTGCTTTGCGGTGTTTTCTTGAATGGTTATCACTCCGAAATGAAGTACTTTGATCAGAAACACGTCTCACAGAAGCATAAATACTTTTTGGTGTTTTATTGATTGGTTATCACCCATAAATGAAGTACTCTGATTAGAAACACTTCGCATAGAAGTATAAGTGCTTTGTGGTGTTTTCTTGATTGGTTACCACCCAAAAATGAAGTACTTTGATCAGAAACACTTCTCATAGAAGCATAAATACTTTGTGGTGTTTTCTTGATTGGTTAACACTCATAAATGAAGTAAGCTGATTATAAACTCTTCTCATTGAAGTATAAGTGCTTTGTGGTGTTTTCTTGAATGGTTATCACCCCGAAATGAAGTACTTTGATTAGAAACACTTCCCATAGAAGTATAAGTGCTTTGTGGTGTTTTCTTGAAAGTTTATCCCCCATAAAAGAAGTGCTTTGATTAGAAACACTTCTCATAGAAGCATAAATACTTTCTGGTGTTTTCTTGAATGGTTGTCACCCACAAATGAAGTAATTTGATTAAAAACACGTCTCACAGAAGCATAAATACTTTATGGTGTTTTATTGATTGGTTATCACCCATAAATGAAGTACTCTGATTAGAAACACTTCGCATAGAAGTATAAGTGTTTGTGGTGTTTTCTTGATTGGTTACCACCCATAAATGAAGTACTTTGATCAGAAACACTTCTCATAGAAGCATAAATACTTTGTGGTGTTTTCTTGATTGGTTAACACTCATAAATGAAGTAAGCTGATTATAAACTCTTCTCATTGAAGTATAAGTGCTTTGTGGTGTTTTCTTGAATGGTTATCACTCCGAAATGAAGTACTTTGATTAGAAACACTTCGCATAGAAGTATAAGTGCTTTGTGGTGTTTTCTTGATTGGTTACCACCCATAAATGAAGTACTTTGATCAGAAACACTTCTCATAGAAGCATAAATACTTTGTGGTGTTTTCTTGATTGGTTAACACTCATAAATGAAGTAAGCTGATTATAAACTCTTCTCATTGAAGTATAAGTGCTTTGTGGTGTTTTCTTGAATGGTTATCACTCCGAAATGAAGTATTTTGACTAGAAACACTTCGCATAGAAGTATAAGTGCTTTGTGGTGTTTTCTTGATTGGTTACGACCCATAAATAAAGTACTTTGATCAGAAACACATCTCATAGAAGCATAAATACTTTGTGGTGTTTTCTTTATTGGTTAACACTCATAAATGAAGTAAGCTGATTATAAACTCTTCTCATTGAAGTATAAGTGCTTTGTGGTGTTTTCTTGAATGGTTATCACTCTGAAATGAAGTACTTTGATTAGAAACACTTCGCATAGAAGTATAAGTGCTTTGTGGTGTTTTCTTGATTGGTTACCACCCATAAATGAAGTACTTTGATCAGAAACACTTCTCATTGAAGCATAAATACTTTGTGGTGTTTTCTTGATTGGTTAACACTCATAAATGAAGTAAGCTGATTATAAACTCTTCTCATTGAAGTATAAGTGCTTTGTGGTGTTTTCTTGAATGGTTATCACCCCGAAATGAAGTACTTTGATTAGAAACACTTCCCATAGAAGTATAAGTGCTTTGTGGTGTTTTCTTGAAAGTTTATCCCCCATAAAAGAAGTGCTTTGATTAGAAACACTTCTCATAGAAGCATAAATACTTTCTGGTGTTTTCTTGAATGGTTGTCACCCACAAATGAAGTAATTTGATTAAAAACACGTCTCACAGAAGCATAAATACTTTATGGTGTTTTATTGATTGGTTATCACCCATAAATGAAGTACTCTGATTAGAAACACTTCGCATAGAAGTATAAGTGTTTGTGGTGTTTTCTTGATTGGTTACCACCCATAAATGAAGTACTTTGATCAGAAACACTTCTCATAGAAGCATAAATACTTTGTGGTGTTTTCTTGATTGGTTAACACTCATAAATGAAGTAAGCTGATTATAAACTCTTCTCATTGAAGTATAAGTGCTTTGTGGTGTTTTCTTGAATGGTTATCACTCCGAAATGAAGTACTTTGATTAGAAACACTTCGCATAGAAGTATAAGTGCTTTGTGGTTTTTTCTTGATTGGTTACCACCCATAAATGAAGTACTTTGATCAGAAACACTTCTCATAGAAGCATAAATACTTTGTGGTGTTTTCTTGATTGGTTAACACTCATAAATGAAGTAAGCTGATTATAAACTCTTCTCATTGAAGTATAAGTGCTTTGTGGTGTTTTCTTGAATGGTTATCACTCCGAAATGAAGTATTTTGACTAGAAACACTTCGCATAGAAGTATAAGTGCTTTGTGGTGTTTTCTTGATTGGTTACGACCCATAAATAAAGTACTTTGATCAGAAACACATCTCATAGAAGCATAAATACTTTGTGGTGTTTTCTTTATTGGTTAACACTCATAAATGAAGTAAGCTGATTATAAACTCTTCTCATTGAAGTATAAGTGCTTTGTGGTGTTTTCTTGAATGGTTATCACTCCGAAATGAAGTACTTTGATTAGAAACACTTCGCATAGAAGTATAAGTGCTTTGTGGTGTTTTCTTGATTGGTTACCACCCATAAATGAAGTACTTTGATCAGAAACACTTCTCATTGAAGCATAAATACTTTGTGGTGTTTTCTTGATTGGTTAACACTCATAAATGAAGTAAGCTGATTATAAACTGTTCTCATTGAAGTATAAGTGCTTTGTGGTGTTTTCTTGAATGGTTATCACCCCGAAATGAAGTACTTTGATTAGAAACACTTCCCATAGAAGTATAAGTGCTTTGTGGTGTTTTCTTGAAAGTTTATCCCCCATAAAAGAAGTGCTTTGATTAGAAACACTTCTCATAGAAGCATAAATACTTTCTGGTGTTTTCTTGAATGGTTGTCACCCACAAATGAAGTAATTTGATTAAAAACACGTCTCACAGAAGCATAAATACTTTATGGTGTTTTATTGATTGGTTATCAACCATAAATGAAGTACTCTGATTAGAAACACTTCGCATAGAAGTATAAGTGTTTGTGGTGTTTTCTTGATTGGTTACCACCCATAAATGAAGTACTTTGATCAGAAACACTTCTCATAGAAGCATAAATACTTTGTGGTGTTTTCTTGATTGGTTAACACTCATAAATGAAGTAAGCTGATTATAAACTCTTCTCATTGAAGTATAAGTGCTTTGTGGTGTTTTCTTGAATGGTTATCACTCCGAAATGAAGTATTTTGACTAGAAACACTTCGCATAGAAGTATAAGTGCTTTGTGGTGTTTTCTTGATTGGTTACGACCCATAAATGAAGTACTTTGATCAGAAACACATCTCATAGAAGCATAAATACTTTGTGGTGTTTTCTTTATTGGTTAACACTCATAAATGAAGTAAGCTGATTATAAACTCTTCTCATTGAAGTATAAGTGCTTTGTGGTGTTTTCTTGAATGGTTATCACTCTGAAATGAAGTACTTTGATTAGAAACACTTCGCATAGAAGTATAAGTGCTTTGTGGTGTTTTCTTGATTGGTTACCACCCATAAATGAAGTACTTTGATCAGAAACACTTCTCATTGAAGCATAAATACTTTGTGGTGTTTTCTTGATTGGTTAACACTCATAAATGAAGTAAGCTGATTATAAACTGTTCTCATTGAAGTATAAGTGCTTTGTGGTGTTTTCTTGAATGGTTATCACCCCGAAATGAAGTACTTTGATTAGAAACACTTCCCATAGAAGTATAAGTGCTTTGTGGTGTTTTCTTGAAAGTTTATCCCCCATAAAAGAAGTGCTTTGATTAGAAACACTTCTCATAGAAGCATAAATACTTTCTGGTGTTTTCTTGAATGGTTGTCACCCACAAATGAAGTAATTTGATTAAAAACACGTCTCACAGAAGCATAAATACTTTATGGTGTTTTATTGATTGGTTATCACCCATAAATGAAGTACTCTGATTAGAAACACTTCGCATAGAAGTATAAGTGCTTTGTGGTGTTTTCTTGATTGGTTACCACCCATAAATGAAGTACTTTGATCAGAAACACTTCTCATAGAAGCATAAATATTTTGTGGTGTTTTCTTGATTGGTTAACACTCATAAATGAAGTAAGCTGATTATAAACTCTTCTCATTGAAGTATAAGTGCTTTGTGGTGTTTTCTTGAATGGTTATCACTCCGAAATGAAGTATTTTGACTAGAAACACTTCGCATAGAAGTATAAGTGCTTTGTGGTGTTTTCTTGATTGGTTACGACCCATAAATGAAGTACTTTGATCAGAAACACATCTCATAGAAGCATAAATACTTTGTGGTGTTTTCTTTATTGGTTAACACTCATAAATGAAGTAAGCTGATTATAAACTCTTCTCATTGAAGTATAAGTGCTTTGTGGTGTTTTCTTGAATGGTTATCACTCCGAAATGAAGTACTTTGATTTGAAACACTTCGCATAGAAGTATAAGTGCTTTGTGGTGTTTTCTTGATTGGTTACCACCCATAAATGAAGTACTTTGATCAGAAACACTTCTCATTGAAGCATAAATACTTTGTGGTGTTTTCTTGATTGGTTAACACTCATAAATGAAGTAAGCTGATTATAAACTCTTCTCATTGAAGTATAAGTGCTTTGTGGTGTTTTCTTGAATGTTTATCACCCCGAAATGAAGTACTTTGATTAGAAACACTTCCCATAGAAGTATAAGTGCTTTGTGGTGTTTTCTTGAATGCTTATCCCCCATAAAAGAAGTACTTTGATTAGAAACACTTCTCATAGAAGCATAAATACTTTCTGGTGTTTTCTTGAATGGTTGTCACCCACAAATGAAGTAATTTGATTAAAAACACGTCTCACAGAAGCATAAATACTTTATGGTGTTTTATTGATTGGTTATCACCCATAAATGAAGTTCTCTGATTAGAAACACTTCGCATAGAAGGATAAGTGTTTTGTGGTGTTTTCTTGATTGGTTACCACCCATAAATGATGTACTTTGATCAGAAACACTTCTCATAGAAGCATAAATACTTTGTGGTGTTTTCTTGATTGGTTAACACTCATAAATGAAGTAAGCTGATTATAAACTCTTCTCATTGAAGTATAAGTGCTTTGTGGTGTTTTCTTGAATGGTTATCACCCCGAAATGAAGTACTTTGATTAGAAACATTTCCCATAGAAGTATAAGTGCTTTGTGGTGTTTTCTTGAATGTTTATCCCCCATAAAAGAAGTACTTTGATTATAAACACTTCTCATAGAAGCATAAATACTTTGTGGTGTTTTCTTGATTGGTTAACACTCATAAATGAAGTAAGCTGATTATAAACTCTTCTCATTGAAGTATAAGTGCTTTGTGGTGTTTTCTTGAATGTTTATCACCCCAAAATGAAGTACTTTGATTAGAAACACTTTCCATAGAAGAATAAGTGCTTTGTGGTGTTTTCTTGAATGTTTATCACCCATAAAAGAAGTACTTTGATTAGAAACACTTCTCATAGAAGCATAAATACTTTGTGGTGTTTTCTTGATTGGTTAAAACTCATAAATGTAGTACTTTGATTATAAACACTTCTCTTAGCAGTATACGTGCTTTGTGCTGTTTTCTTGAATGGTTATCACCCATAAATGAAGTACGTTGATTAGAAACACTTGTCATAGAAGTATAAGTGCTGTGTGTTGTTTTCTTGAATGGTTAGCACCCATAAATGAAGTACTTTGATCAGAAACACTTCTCGTAGAAGCATAAATGCTTTGTGGTGTTTTCTTGATTGGTTACCACACATAAAATGAAGTAAGCTGGTTAGAATCACTTCTTATTGAAGTATAAGTGCTTCATGGTGTTTTCTTGAATGGTTATCTCACATAAATGAAGTACTTTGATCAGAAACACTTCTCAAAGAAGTATAAGTGCTTTGGGATGTTTTCTTGAATGGTTATCACCCATAAATGAAGTACTTTGATTTGAAATACTTCTCATAGAAGCATAAATGTTTTCTGGTGTTTTCTTGATTAGTTACCACCCATAAATGAAGTACTCTGATTAGAAACACGTCTAATTGAAGTATAAGTGCTTTGTGGTGTTTTCTTGAATGGTTATCACCCAGAAATGAATTACTTTGATGAGAAACACTTCTCATAGAAGCATAAATGCTTTGTGGTATTTTCTTGATTGGTTACCACCCATAAATTACGTACATTTATTAGAAACACTTCTAATTGAAGTATAAGTGCTTTGTGTTGTTTTCCTGAATGGTTATCACCCATAAATGAAGTACTCTGATTAGAAACATTTCGCATATAAGTATAAGTGCTTTGTGGTGTATTCTTGATTGATTACCACCCATAAATGAAGTAGTTTGATCAGAAACACTTCTCATAGGAGCATAAATACTTTGTGGTGTTTTCTTGATAGGTTACCACCCATAAGTATGCTGATTATAAACACTTTTCATTGAAGTATAAGTGCTTTGTGGTGTTTTCTTGAATGGTTATCACCCCGAAATGAAGTACTTTGATTAGAAACACTTCTCATAGAATTATAAGTGTTTTGTGGTGTTTTCTTGAATGTTTATCCCCCATAAAAGAAGTACTTTGATTAGAAACACTTCTCATAGAAGCATAAATGCTTTGTGGTGTTTTCTTGATTAGTTATCGCCCATAAATGAAGTACTCTGATGAGAAACACTTCTCAAAGAAGCATAAATACTTTGTGGTGTTTTCTTGATTGGTTAACACTCATAAATGAAGTAAGCTGATTATAAACTCTTCTCATTGAAGTATAAGTGCTTTGTGGTGTTTTCTTGAATGGTTATCACTCCGAAATGAAGTACTTTGATTAGAAACACTTCGCATAGAAGTATAAGTGCTTTGTGGTGTTTTCTTGATTGGTTACCACCCATAAATGAAGTACTTTGATCAGAAACACTTCTCATTGAAGCATAAATACTTTGTGGTGTTTTCTTGATTGGTTAACACTCATAAATGAAGTAAGCTGATTATAAACTGTTCTCATTGAAGTATAAGTGCTTTGTGGTGTTTTCTTGAATGGTTATCACCCCGAAATGAAGTACTTTGATTAGAAACACTTCCCATAGAAGTATAAGTGCTTTGTGGTGTTTTCTTGAAAGTTTATCCCCCATAAAAGAAGTGCTTTGATTAGAAACACTTCTCATAGAAGCATAAATACTTTCTGGTGTGTTCTTGAATGGTTGTCACCCACAAATGAAGTAATTTGATTAAAAACACGTCTCACAGAAGCATAAATACTTTATGGTGTTTTATTGATTGGTTATCACCCATAAATGAAGTACTCTGATTAGAAACACTTCGCATAGAAGTATAAGTGTTTGTGGTGTTTTCTTGATTGGTTACCACCCATAAATGAAGTACTTTGATCAGAAACACTTCTCATAGAAGCATAAATACTTTGTGGTGTTTTCTTGATTGGTTAACACTCATAAATGAAGTAAGCTGTTTATAAACTCTTCTCATTGAAGTATAAGTGCTTTGTGGTGTTTTCTTGAATGGTTATCACTCCGAAATGAAGTGTTTTGACTAGAAACACTTCGCATAGAAGTATAAGTGCTTTGTGGTGTTTTCTTGATTGGTTACGACCCATAAATGAAGTACTTTGATCAGAAACACATCTCATAGAAGCATAAATACTTTGTGGTGTTTTCTTTATTGGTTAACACTCATAAATGAAGTAAGCTGATTATAAACTCTTCTCATTGAAGTATAAGTGCTTTGTGGTGTTTTCTTGAATGGTTATCACTCTGAAATGAAGTACTTTGATTAGAAACACTTCGCATAGAAGTATAAGTGCTTTGTGGTGTTTTCTTGATTGGTTACCACCCATAAATGAAGTACTTTGATCAGAAACACTTCTCATTGAAGCATAAATACTTTGTGGTGTTTTCTTGATTGGTTAACACTCATAAATGAAGTAAGCTGATTATAAACTGTTCTCATTGAAGTATAAGTGCTTTGTGGTGTTTTCTTGAATGGTTATCACCCCGAAATGAAGTACTTTGATTAGAAACACTTCCCATAGAAGTATAAGTGCTTTGTGGTGTTTTCTTGAAAGTTTATCCCCCATAAAAGAAGTGCTTTGATTAGAAACACTTCTCATAGAAGCATAAATACTTTCTGGTGTTTTCTTGAATGGTTGTCACCCACAAATGAAGTAATTTGATTAAAAACACGTCTCACAGAAGCATAAATACTTTATGGTGTTTTATTGATTGGTTATCACCCATAAATGAAGTACTCTGATTAGAAACACTTCGCATAGAAGTATAAGTGCTTTGTGGTGTTTTCTTGATTGGTTACCACCCATAAATGAAGTACTTTGATCAGAAACACTTCTCATAGAAGCATAAATATTTTGTGGTGTTTTCTTGATTGGTTAACACTCATAAATGAAGTAAGCTGATTATAAACTCTTCTCATTGAAGTATAAGTGCTTTGTGGTGTTTTCTTGAATGGTTATCACTCCGAAATGAAGTATTTTGACTAGAAACACTTCGCATAGAAGTATAAGTGCTTTGTGGTGTTTTCTTGATTGGTTACGACCCATAAATGAAGTACTTTGATCAGAAACACATCTCATAGAAGCATAAATACTTTGTGGTGTTTTCTTTATTGGTTAACACTCATAAATGAAGTAAGCTGATTATAAACTCTTCTCATTGAAGTATAAGTGCTTTGTGGTGTTTTCTTGAATGGTTATCACTCCGAAATGAAGTACTTTGATTTGAAACACTTCGCATAGAAGTATAAGTGCTTTGTGGTGTTTTCTTGATTGGTTACCACCCATAAATGAAGTACTTTGATCAGAAACACTTCTCATTGAAGCATAAATACTTTGTGGTGTTTTCTTGATTGGTTAACACTCATAAATGAAGTAAGCTGATTATAAACTCTTCTCATTGAAGTATAAGTGCTTTGTGGTGTTTTCTTGAATGTTTATCACCCCGAAATGAAGTACTTTGATTAGAAACACTTCCCATAGAAGTATAAGTGCTTTGTGGTGTTTTCTTGAATGCTTATCCCCCATAAAAGAAGTACTTTGATTAGAAACACTTCTCATAGAAGCATAAATACTTTCTGGTGTTTTCTTGAATGGTTGTCACCCACAAATGAAGTAATTTGATTAAAAACACGTCTCACAGAAGCATAAATACTTTTTGGTGTTTTATTGATTGGTTATCACCCATAAATGAAGTACTCTGATTAGAAACACTTCGCATAGAAGGATAAGTGTTTTGTGGTGTTTTCTTGATTGGTTACCACCCATAAATGATGTACTTTGATCAGAAACACTTCTCATAGAAGCATAAATACTTTGTGGTGTTTTCTTGATTGGTTAACACTCATAAATGAAGTAAGCTGATTATAAACTCTTCTCATTGAAGTATAAGTGCTTTGTGGTGTTTTCTTGAATGGTTATCACCCCGAAATGAAGTACTTTGATTAGAAACATTTCCCATAGAAGTATAAGTGCTTTGTGGTGTTTTCTTGAATGTTTATCCCCCATAAAAGAAGTACTTTGATTATAAACACTTCTCATAGAAGCATAAATACTTTGTGGTGTTTTCTTGATTGGTTAACACTCATAAATGAAGTAAGCTAATTATAAACTCTTCTCATTGAAGTATAAGTGCTTTGTGGTGTTTTCTTGAATGTTTATCACCCCAAAATGAAGTACTTTGATTAGAAACACTTTCCATAGAAGAATAAGTGCTTTGTGGTGTTTTCTTGAATGTTTATCACCCATAAAAGAAGTACTTTGATTAGAAACACTTCTCATAGAAGCATAAATACTTTGTGGTGTTTTCTTGATTGGTTAAAACTCATAAATGTAGTACTTTGATTATAAACACTTCTCTTAGCAGTATACGTGCTTTGTGCTGTTTTCTTGAATGGTTATCACCCATAAATGAAGTACGTTGATTAGAAACACTTGTCATAGAAGTATAAGTGCTGTGTGTTGTTTTCTTGAATGGTTAGCACCCATAAATGAAGTACTTTGATCAGAAACACTTCTCGTAGAAGCATAAATGCTTTGTGGTGTTTTCTTGATTGGTTACCACACATAAAATGAAGTAAGCTGGTTAGAATCACTTCTTATTGAAGTATAAGTGCTTCATGGTGTTTTCTTGAATGGTTATCTCACATAAATGAAGTACTTTGATCAGAAACACTTCTCAAAGAAGTATAAGTGCTTTGGGATGTTTTCTTGAATGGTTATCACCCATAAATGAAGTACTTTGATTTGAAATACTTCTCATAGAAGCATAAATGTTTTCTGGTGTTTTCTTGATTAGTTACCACCCATAAATGAAGTACTCTGATTAGAAACACGTCTAATTGAAGTATAAGTGCTTTGTGGTGTTTTCTTGAATGGTTATCACCCAGAAATGAATTACTTTGATGAGAAACACTTCTCATAGAAGCATAAATGCTTTGTGGTATTTTCTTGATTGGTTACCACCCATAAATTACGTACATTTATTAGAAACACTTCTAATTGAAGTATAAGTGCTTTGTGTTGTTTTCCTGAATGGTTATCACCCATAAATGAAGTACTCTGATTAGAAACATTTCGCATATAAGTATAAGTGCTTTGTGGTGTATTCTTGATTGATTACCACCCATAAATGAAGTAGTTTGATCAGAAACACTTCTCATAGGAGCATAAATACTTTGTGGTGTTTTCTTGATAGGTTACCACCCATAAGTATGCTGATTATAAACACTTTTCATTGAAGTATAAGTGCTTTGTGGTGTTTTCTTGAATGGTTATCACCCCGAAATGAAGTACTTTGATTAGAAACACTTCTCATAGAATTATAAGTGTTTTGTGGTGTTTTCTTGAATGTTTATCCCCCATAAAAGAAGTACTTTGATTAGAAACACTTCTCATAGAAGCATAAATGCTTTGTGGTGTTTTCTTGATTAGTTATCGCCCATAAATGAAGTACTCTGATGAGAAACACTTCTCAAAGAAGCATAAATACTTTGTGGTGTTTTCTTGATTGGGTAACACTCATAAATGTAGTACTTTGATTATAAACACTTCTCTTAGCAGTATACGTGCTTTGTGGTGTTTTCTTGATTGGTTACCACCCATAAATGAAGTACTTTGATCAGAAACACTTCTCATAGAAGCATAAATACTTGGTGGTGTTTTCTTGAATGGTTATCACCCTGAAATGAAGTACTTTGATTAGAAACACTTCCCATAGAAGTATAAGTGCTTTGTGGTGTTTTCTTGAATGCTTATCCCCCATAAAAGAAGTACTTTGATTAGAAACACTTCTCATAGAAGCATAAATACTTTCTGGTGTTTTCTTGAATGGTTGTCACCAACAAATGAAGTAATTTGATTAAAAACACGTCTCACAGAAGCATAAATACTTTTTGGTGTTTTATTGATTGGTTATCACCCATAAATGAAGTACTCTGATTAGAAACACTTCGCATAGAAGTATAAGTGCTTTGTGGTGTTTTCTTGATTGGTTACCACCCATAAATGAAGTACTTTGATCAGAAACACTTCTCATAGAAGCATAAATACTTTGTGGTGTTTTCTTGATTGGTTAACACTCATAAATGAAGTAAGCTGATTATAAACTCTTCTCATTGAAGTATAAGTGCTTTGTGGTGTTTTCTTGAATGGTTATCACTCCGAAATGAAGTACTTTGATCAGAAACACGTCTCACAGAAGCATAAATACTTTTTGGTGTTTTATTGATTGGTTATCACCCATAAATGAAGTACTCTGATTAGAAACACTTCGCATAGAAGTATAAGTGCTTTGTGGTGTTTTCTTGATTGGTTACCACCCAAAAATGAAGTACTTTGATCAGAAACACTTCTCATAGAAGCATAAATACTTTGTGGTGTTTTCTTGATTGGTTAACACTCATAAATGAAGTAAGCTGATTATAAACTCTTCTCATTGAAGTATAAGTGCTTTGTGGTGTTTTCTTGAATGGTTATCACCCCGAAATGAAGTACTTTGATTAGAAACACTTCCCATAGAAGTATAAGTGCTTTGTGGTGTTTTCTTGAAAGTTTATCCCCCATAAAAGAAGTGCTTTGATTAGAAACACTTCTCATAGAAGCATAAATACTTTCTGGTGTTTTCTTGAATGGTTGTCACCCACAAATGAAGTAATTTGATTAAAAACACGTCTCACAGAAGCATAAATACTTTATGGTGTTTTATTGATTGGTTATCACCCATAAATGAAGTACTCTGATTAGAAACACTTCGCATAGAAGTATAAGTGTTTGTGGTGTTTTCTTGATTGGTTACCACCCATAAATGAAGTACTTTGATCAGAAACACTTCTCATAGAAGCATAAATACTTTGTGGTGTTTTCTTGATTGGTTAACACTCATAAATGAAGTAAGCTGATTATAAACTCTTCTCATTGAAGTATAAGTGCTTTGTGGTGTTTTCTTGAATGGTTATCACTCCGAAATGAAGTATTTTGACTAGAAACACTTCGCATAGAAGTATAAGTGCTTTGTGGTGTTTTCTTGATTGGTTACGACCCATAAATGAAGTACTTTGATCAGAAACACATCTCATAGAAGCATAAATACTTTGTGGTGTTTTCTTTATTGGTTAACACTCATAAATGAAGTAAGCTGATTATAAACTCTTCTCATTGAAGTATAAGTGCTTTGTGGTGTTTTCTTGAATGGTTATCACTCTGAAATGAAGTACTTTGATTAGAAACACTTCGCATAGAAGTATAAGTGCTTTGTGGTGTTTTCTTGATTGGTTACCACCCATAAATGAAGTACTTTGATCAGAAACACTTCTCATTGAAGCATAAATACTTTGTGGTGTTTTCTTGATTGGTTAACACTCATAAATGAAGTAAGCTGATTATAAACTGTTCTCATTGAAGTATAAGTGCTTTGTGGTGTTTTCTTGAATGGTTATCACCCCGAAATGAAGTACTTTGATTAGAAACACTTCCCATAGAAGTATAAGTGCTTTGTGGTGTTTTCTTGAAAGTTTATCCCCCATAAAAGAAGTGCTTTGATTAGAAACACTTCTCATAGAAGCATAAATACTTTCTGGTGTTTTCTTGAATGGTTGTCACCCACAAATGAAGTAATTTGATTAAAAACACGTCTCAAAGAAGCATAAATACTTTATGGTGTTTTATTGATTGGTTATCACCCATAAATGAAGTACTCTGATTAGAAACACTTCGCATAGAAGTATAAGTGCTTTGTGGTGTTTTCTTGATTGGTTACCACCCATAAATGAAGTACTTTGATCAGAAACACTTCTCATAGAAGCATAAATATTTTGTGGTGTTTTCTTGATTGGTTAACACTCATAAATGAAGTAAGCTGATTATAAACTCTTCTCATTGAAGTATAAGTGCTTTGTGGTGTTTTCTTGAATGGTTATCACCCCGAAATGAAGTACTTTGATTAGAAACATTTCCCATAGAAGTATAAGTGCTTTGTGGTGTTTTCTTGAATGTTTATCCCCCATAAAAGAAGTACTTTGATTATAAACACTTCTCATAGAAGCATAAATACTTTGTGGTGTTTTCTTGATTGGTTAACACTCATAAATGAAGTAAGCTGATTATAAACTCTTCTCATTGAAGTATAAGTGCTTTGTGGTGTTTTCTTGAATGTTTATCACCCCAAAATGAAGTACTTTGATTAGAAACACTTTCCATAGAAGAATAAGTGCTTTGTGGTGTTTTCTTGAATGTTTATCACCCATAAAAGAAGTACTTTGATTAGAAACACTTCTCATAGAAGCATAAATACTTTGTGGTGTTTTCTTGATTGGTTAAAACTCATAAATGTAGTACTTTGATTATAAACACTTCTCTTAGCAGTATACGTGCTTTGTGCTGTTTTCTTGAATGGTTATCACCCATAAATGAAGTACGTTGATTAGAAACACTTGTCATAGAAGTATAAGTGCTGTGTGTTGTTTTCTTGAATGGTTAGCACCCATAAATGAAGTACTTTGATCAGAAACACTTCTCGTAGAAGCATAAATGCTTTGTGGTGTTTTCTTGATTGGTTACCACACATAAAATGAAGTAAGCTGGTTAGAATCACTTCTTATTGAAGTATAAGTGCTTCATGGTGTTTTCTTGAATGGTTATCTCACATAAATGAAGTACTTTGATCAGAAACACTTCTCAAAGAAGTATAAGTGCTTTGGGATGTTTTCTTGAATGGTTATCACCCATAAATGAAGTACTTTGATTTGAAATACTTCTCATAGAAGCATAAATGTTTTCTGGTGTTTTCTTGATTAGTTACCACCCATAAATGAAGTACTCTGATTAGAAACACGTCTAATTGAAGTATAAGTGCTTTGTGGTGTTTTCTTGAATGGTTATCACCCAGAAATGAATTACTTTGATGAGAAACACTTCTCATAGAAGCATAAATGCTTTGTGGTATTTTCTTGATTGGTTACCACCCATAAATTACGTACATTTATTAGAAACACTTCTAATTGAAGTATAAGTGCTTTGTGTTGTTTTCCTGAATGGTTATCACCCATAAATGAAGTACTCTGATTAGAAACATTTCGCATATAAGTATAAGTGCTTTGTGGTGTATTCTTGATTGATTACCACCCATAAATGAAGTAGTTTGATCAGAAACACTTCTCATAGGAGCATAAATACTTTGTGGTGTTTTCTTGATAGGTTACCACCCATAAGTATGCTGATTATAAACACTTTTCATTGAAGTATAAGTGCTTTGTGGTGTTTTCTTGAATGGTTATCACCCCGAAATGAAGTACTTTGATTAGAAACACTTCTCATAGAATTATAAGTGTTTTGTGGTGTTTTCTTGAATGTTTATCCCCCATAAAAGAAGTACTTTGATTAGAAACACTTCTCATAGAAGCATAAATGCTTTGTGGTGTTTTCTTGATTAGTTATCGCCCATAAATGAAGTACTCTGATGAGAAACACTTCTCAAAGAAGCATAAATACTTTGTGGTGTTTTCTTGATTGGGTAACACTCATAAATGTAGTACTTTGATTATAAACACTTCTCTTAGCAGTATACGTGCTTTGTGGTGTTTTCTTGATTGGTTACCACCCATAAATGAAGTACTTTGATCAGAAACACTTCTCATAGAAGCATAAATACTTGGTGGTGTTTTCTTGAATGGTTATCACCCTGAAATGAAGTACTTTGATTAGAAACACTTCCCATAGAAGTATAAGTGCTTTGTGGTGTTTTCTTGAATGCTTATCCACCATAAAAGAAGTACTTTGATTAGAAACACTTCTCATAGAAGCATAAATACTTTCTGGTGTTTTCTTGAATGGTTGTCACCAACAAATGAAGTAATTTGATTAAAAACACGTCTCACAGAAGCATAAATACTTTTTGGTGTTTTATTGATTGGTTATCACCCATAAATGAAGTACTCTGATTAGAAACACTTCGCATAGAAGTATAAGTGCTTTGTGGTGTTTTCTTGATTGGTTACCACCCATAAATGAAGTACTTTGATCAGAAACACTTCTCATAGAAGCATAAATACTTTGTGGTGTTTTCTTGATTGGTTAACACTCATAAATGAAGTAAGCTGATTATAAACTCTTCTCATTGAAGTATAAGTGCTTTGTGGTGTTTTCTTGAATGGTTATCACTCCGAAATGAAGTACTTTGATCAGAAACACGTCTCACAGAAGCATAAATACTTTTTGGTGTTTTATTGATTGGTTATCACCCATAAATGAAGTACTCTGATTAGAAACACTTCGCATAGAAGTATAAGTGCTTTGTGGTGTTTTCTTGATTGGTTACCACCCAAAAATGAAGTACTTTGATCAGAAACACTTCTCATAGAAGCATAAATACTTTGTGGTGTTTTCTTGATTGGTTAACACTCATAAATGAAGTAAGCTGATTATAAACTCTTCTCATTGAAGTATAAGTGCTTTGTGGTGTTTTCTTGAATGGTTATCACCCCGAAATGAAGTACTTTGATTAGAAACACTTCCCATAGAAGTATAAGTGCTTTGTGGTGTTTTCTTGAAAGTTTATCCCCCATAAAAGAAGTGCTTTGATTAGAAACACTTCTCATAGAAGCATAAATACTTTCTGGTGTTTTCTTGAATGGTTGTCACCCACAAATGAAGTAATTTGATTAAAAACACGTCTCACAGAAGCATAAATACTTTATGGTGTTTTATTGATTGGTTATCACCCATAAATGAAGTACTCTGATTAGAAACACTTCGCATAGAAGTATAAGTGTTTGTGGTGTTTTCTTGATTGGTTACCACCCATAAATGAAGTACTTTGATCAGAAACACTTCTCATAGAAGCATAAATACTTTGTGGTGTTTTCTTGATTGGTTAACACTCATAAATGAAGTAAGCTGATTATAAACTCTTCTCATTGAAGTATAAGTGCTTTGTGGTGTTTTCTTGAATGGTTATCACTCCGAAATGAAGTATTTTGACTAGAAACACTTCGCATAGAAGTATAAGTGCTTTGTGGTGTTTTCTTGATTGGTTACGACCCATAAATGAAGTACTTTGATCAGAAACACATCTCATAGAAGCATAAATACTTTGTGGTGTTTTCTTTATTGGTTAACACTCATAAATGAAGTAAGCTGATTATAAACTCTTCTCATTGAAGTATAAGTGCTTTGTGGTGTTTTCTTGAATGGTTATCACTCTGAAATGAAGTACTTTGATTAGAAACACTTCGCATAGAAGTATAAGTGCTTTGTGGTGTTTTCTTGATTGGTTACCACCCATAAATGAAGTACTTTGATCAGAAACACTTCTCATTGAAGCATAAATACTTTGTGGTGTTTTCTTGATTGGTTAACACTCATAAATGAAGTAAGCTGATTATAAACTGTTCTCATTGAAGTATAAGTGCTTTGTGGTGTTTTCTTGAATGGTTATCACCCCGAAATGAAGTACTTTGATTAGAAACACTTCCCATAGAAGTATAAGTGCTTTGTGGTGTTTTCTTGAAAGTTTATCCCCCATAAAAGAAGTGCTTTGATTAGAAACACTTCTCATAGAAGCATAAATACTTTCTGGTGTTTTCTTGAATGGTTGTCACCCACAAATGAAGTAATTTGATTAAAAACACGTCTCAAAGAAGCATAAATACTTTATGGTGTTTTATTGATTGGTTATCACCCATAAATGAAGTACTCTGATTAGAAACACTTCGCATAGAAGTATAAGTGCTTTGTGGTGTTTTCTTGATTGGTTACCACCCATAAATGAAGTACTTTGATCAGAAACACTTCTCATAGAAGCATAAATATTTTGTGGTGTTTTCTTGATTGGTTAACACTCATAAATGAAGTAAGCTGATTATAAACTCTTCTCATTGAAGTATAAGTGCTTTGTGGTGTTTTCTTGAATGGTTATCACTCTGAAATGAAGTACTTTGATTAGAAACACTTCGCATAGAAGTATAAGTGCTTTGTGGTGTTTGCTTGATTGGTTACCACCCATAAATGAAGTACTTTGATCAGAAACACTTCTCATTGAAGCATAAATACTTTGTGGTGTTTTCTTGATTGGTTAACACTCATAAATGAAGTAAGCTGATTATAAACTCTTCTCATTGAAGTATAAGTGCTTTGTGGTGTTTTCTTGAATGGTTATCACCCCGAAATGAAGTACTTTGATTAGAAACACTTCCCATAGAAGTATAAGTGCTTTGTGGTGTTTTCTTGATTGTTTATCCCCCATAAAAGAAGTGCTTTGATTAGAAACACTTCTCATAGAAGCATAAATACTTTCTGGTGTTTTCTTGAATGGTTGTCACCCACAAATGAAGTAATTTGATTAAAAACACGTCTCACAGAAGCATAAATACTTTATGGTGTTTTATTGATTGGTTATCACCCATAAATGAAGTACTCTGATTAGAAACACTTCGCATAGAAGTATAAGTGTTTGTGGTGTTTTCTTGATTGGTTACCACCCATAAATGAAGTACTTTGATCAGAAACACTTCTCATAGAAGCATAAATACTTTGTGGTGTTTTCTTTATTGGTTAACACTCATAAATGAAGTAAGCTGATTATAAACTCTTCTCATTGAAGTATAAGTGCTTTGTGGTGTTTTCTTGAATGGTTATCACTCCGAAATGAAGTACTTTGATTAGAAACACTTCGCATAGAAGTATAAGTGCTTTGTGGTGTTTTCTTGATTGGTTACCACCCATAAATGAAGTACTTTGATCAGAAACACTTCTCATTGAAGCATAAATACTTTGTGGTGTTTTCTTGATTGGTTAACACTCATAAATGAAGTAAGCTGATTATAAACTGTTCTCATTGAAGTATAAGTGCTTTGTGGTGTTTTCTTGAATGGTTATCACCCCGAAATGAAGTACTTTGATTAGAAACACTTCCCATAGAAGTATAAGTGCTTTGTGGTGTTTTCTTGAAAGTTTATCCCCCATAAAAGAAGTGCTTTGATTAGAAACACTTCTCATAGAAGCATAAATACTTTCTGGTGTTTTCTTGAATGGTTGTCACCCACAAATGAAGTAATTTGATTAAAAACACGTCTCACAGAAGCATAAATACTTTATGGTGTTTTATTGATTGGTTATCACCCATAAATGAAGTACTCTGATTAGAAACACTTCGCATAGAAGTATATGTGCTTTGTGGTGTTTTCTTGATTGGTTACCACCCATAAATGAAGTACTTTGATCAGAAACACTTCTCATAGAAGCATAAATATTTTGTGGTGTTTTCTTGATTGGTTAACACTCATAAATGAAGTAAGCTGATTATAAACTCTTCTCATTGAAGTATAAGTGCTTTGTGGTGTTTTCTTGAATGGTTATCACTCCGAAATGAAGTATTTTGACTAGAAACACTTCGCATAGAAGTATAAGTGCTTTGTGGTGTTTTCTTGATTGGTTACGACCCATAAATGAAGTACTTTGATCAGAAACACATCTCATAGAAGCATAAATACTTTGTGGTGTTTTCTTTATTGGTTAACACTCATAAATGAAGTAAGCTGATTATAAACTCTTCTCATTGAAGTATAAGTGCTTTGTGGTGTTTTCTTGAATGGTTATCACTCCGGAATGAAGTACTTTGATTAGAAACACTTCGCATAGAAGTATAAGTGCTTTGTGGTGTTTTCTTGATTGGTTACCACCCATAAATGAAGTACTTTGATCAGAAACACTTCTCATAGAAGCATAAATACTTTGTGGTGTTTTCTTTATTGGTTAACACTCATAAATGAAGTAAGCTGATTAAAAACTCTTCTCATTGAAGTATAAGTGCTTTGTGGTGTTTTCTTGAATGGTTATCACTCCGAAATGAAGTACTTTGATTAGAAACACTTCGCATAGAAGTATAAGTGCTTTGTGGTGTTTTCTTGATTGGTTACCACCCATAAATGAAGTACTTTGATCAGAAACACTTCTCATTGAAGCATAAATACTTTGTGGTGTTTTCTTGATTGGTTAACACTCATAAATGAAGTAAGCTGATTATAAACTGTTCTCATTGAAGTATAAGTGCTTTGTGGTGTTTTCTTGAATGGTTATCACCCCGAAATGAAGTACTTTGATTAGAAACACTTCCCATAGAAGTATAAGTGCATTGTGGTGTTTTCTTGAAAGTTTATCCCCCATAAAAGAAGTGCTTTGATTAGAAACACTTCTCATAGAAGCATAAATACTTTCTGGTGTTTTCTTGAATGGTTGTCACCCACAAATGAAGTAATTTGATTAAAAACACGTCTCACAGAAGCATAAATACTTTATGGTGTTTTATTGATTGGTTATCACCCATAAATGAAGTACTCTGATTAGAAACACTTCGCATAGAAGTATAAGTGTTTGTGGTGTTTTCTTGATTGGTTACCACCCATAAATGAAGTACTTTGATCAGAAACACTTCTCATAGAAGCATAAATACTTTGTGGTGTTTTCTTGATTGGTTAACACTCATAAATGAAGTAAGCTGATTATAAACTGTTCTCATTGAAGTATAAGTGCTTTGTGGTGTTTTCTTGAATGGTTATCACCCCGAAATGAAGTACTTTGATTAGAAACACTTCCCATAGAAGTATAAGTGCTTTGTGGTGTTTTCTTGAAAGTTTATCCCCCATAAAAGAAGTGCTTTGATTAGAAACACTTCTCATAGAAGCATAAATACTTTCTGGTGTTTTCTTGAATGGTTGTCACCCACAAATGAAGTAATTTGATTAAAAACACGTCTCAAAGAAGCATAAATACTTTATGGTGTTTTATTGATTGGTTATCACCCATAAATGAAGTACTCTGATTAGAAACACTTCGCATAGAAGTATAAGTGCTTTGTGGTGTTTTCTTGATTGGTTACCACCCATAAATGAAGTACTTTGATCAGAAACACTTCTCATAGAAGCATAAATATTTTGTGGTGTTTTCTTGATTGGTTAACACTCATAAATGAAGTAAGCTGATTATAAACTCTTCTCATTGAAGTATAAGTGCTTTGTGGTGTTTTCTTGAATGGTTATCACTCTGAAATGAAGTACTTTGATTAGAAACACTTCGCATAGAAGTATAAGTGCTTTGTGGTGTTTGCTTGATTGGTTACCACCCATAAATGAAGTACTTTGATCAGAAACACTTCTCATTGAAGCATAAATACTTTGTGGTGTTTTCTTGATTGGTTAACACTCATAAATGAAGTAAGCTGATTATAAACTCTTCTCATTGAAGTATAAGTGCTTTGTGGTGTTTTCTTGAATGGTTATCACCCCGAAATGAAGTACTTTGATTAGAAACACTTCCCATAGAAGTATAAGTGCTTTGTGGTGTTTTCTTGATTGTTTATCCCCCATAAAAGAAGTGCTTTGATTAGAAACACTTCTCATAGAAGCATAAATACTTTCTGGTGTTTTCTTGAATGGTTGTCACCCACAAATGAAGTAATTTGATTAAAAACACGTCTCACAGAAGCATAAATACTTTATGGTGTTTTATTGATTGGTTATCACCCATAAATGAAGTACTCTGATTAGAAACACTTCGCATAGAAGTATAAGTGTTTGTGGTGTTTTCTTGATTGGTTACCACCCATAAATGAAGTACTTTGATCAGAAACACTTCTCATAGAAGCATAAATACTTTGTGGTGTTTTCTTTATTGGTTAACACTCATAAATGAAGTAAGCTGATTATAAACTCTTCTCATTGAAGTATAAGTGCTTTGTGGTGTTTTCTTGAATGGTTATCACTCCGAAATGAAGTACTTTGATTAGAAACACTTCGCATAGAAGTATAAGTGCTTTGTGGTGTTTTCTTGATTGGTTACCACCCATAAATGAAGTACTTTGATCAGAAACACTTCTCATTGAAGCATAAATACTTTGTGGTGTTTTCTTGATTGGTTAACACTCATAAATGAGGTAAGCTGATTATAAACTGTTCTCATTGAAGTATAAGTGCTTTGTGGTGTTTTCTTGAATGGTTATCACCCCGAAATGAAGTACTTTGATTAGAAACACTTCCCATAGAAGTATAAGTGCTTTGTGGTGTTTTCTTGAAAGTTTATCCCCCATAAAAGAAGTGCTTTGATTAGAAACACTTCTCATAGAAGCATAAATACTTTCTGGTGTTTTCTTGAATGGTTGTCACCCACAAATGAAGTAATTTGATTAAAAACACGTCTCACAGAAGCATAAATACTTTATGGTGTTTTATTGATTGGTTATCACCCATAAATGAAGTACTCTGATTAGAAACACTTCGCATAGAAGTATAAGTGCTTTGTGGTGTTTTCTTGATTGGTTACCACCCATAAATGAAGTACTTTGATCAGAAACACTTCTCATAGAAGCATAAATATTTTGTGGTGTTTTCTTGATTGGTTAACACTCATAAATGAAGTAAGCTGATTATAAACTCTTCTCATTGAAGTATAAGTGCTTTGTGGTGTTTTCTTGAATGGTTATCACTCCGAAATGAAGTATTTTGACTAGAAACACTTCGCATAGAAGTATAAGTGCTTTGTGGTGTTTTCTTGATTGGTTACGACCCATAAATGAAGTACTTTGATCAGAAACACATCTCATAGAAGCATAAATACTTTGTGGTGTTTTCTTTATTGGTTAACACTCATAAATGAAGTAAGCTGATTATAAACTCTTCTCATTGAAGTATAAGTGCTTTGTGGTGTTTTCTTGAATGGTTATCACTCCGGAATGAAGTACTTTGATTAGAAACACTTCGCATAGAAGTATAAGTGCTTTGTGGTGTTTTCTTGATTGGTTACCACCCATAAATGAAGTACTTTGATCAGAAACACTTCTCATAGAAGCATAAATACTTTGTGGTGTTTTCTTTATTGGTTAACACTCATAAATGAAGTAAGCTGATTAAAAACTCTTCTCATTGAAGTATAAGTGCTTTGTGGTGTTTTCTTGAATGGTTATCACTCCGAAATGAAGTACTTTGATTAGAAACACTTCGCATAGAAGTATAAGTGCTTTGTGGTGTTTTCTTGATTGGTTACCACCCATAAATGAAGTACTTTGATCAGAAACACTTCTCATTGAAGCATAAATACTTTGTGGTGTTTTCTTGATTGGTTAACACTCATAAATGAAGTAAGCTGATTATAAACTGTTCTCATTGAAGTATAAGTGCTTTGTGGTGTTTTCTTGAATGGTTATCACCCCGAAATGAAGTACTTTGATTAGAAACACTTCCCATAGAAGTATAAGTGCATTGTGGTGTTTTCTTGAAAGTTTATCCCCCATAAAAGAAGTGCTTTGATTAGAAACACTTCTCATAGAAGCATAAATACTTTCTGGTGTTTTCTTGAATGGTTGTCACCCACAAATGAAGTAATTTGATTAAAAACACGTCTCACAGAAGCATAAATACTTTATGGTGTTTTATTGATTGGTTATCACCCATAAATGAAGTACTCTGATTAGAAACACTTCGCATAGAAGTATAAGTGTTTGTGGTGTTTTCTTGATTGGTTACCACCCATAAATGAAGTACTTTGATCAGAAACACTTCTCATAGAAGCATAAATACTTTGTGGTGTTTTCTTGATTGGTTAACACTCATAAATGAAGTAAGCTGATTATAAACTCTTCTCATTGAAGTATAAGTGCTTTGTGGTGTTTTCTTGAATGGTTATCACTCCGAAATGAAGTATTTTGACTAGAAACACTTCGCATAGAAGTATAAGTGCTTTGTGGTGTTTTCTTGATTGGTTACGACCCATAAATGAAGTACTTTGATCAGAAACACATCTCATAGAAGCATAAATACTTTGTGGTGTTTTCTTTATTGGTTAACACTCATAAATGAAGTAAGCTGATTATAAACTCTTCTCATTGAAGTATAAGTGCTTTGTGGTGTTTTCTTGAATGGTTATCACTCTGAAATGAAGTACTTTGATTAGAAACACTTCGCATAGAAGTATAAGTGCTTTGTGGTGTTTGCTTGATTGGTTACCACCCATAAATGAAGTACTTTGATCAGAAACACTTCTCATTGAAGCATAAATACTTTGTGGTGTTTTCTTGATTGGTTAACACTCATAAATGAAGTAAGCTGATTATAAACTGTTCTCATTGAAGTATAAGTGCTTTGTGGTGTTTTCTTGAATGGTTATCACCCCGAAATGAAGTACTTTGATTAGAAACACTTCCCATAGAAGTATAAGTGCTTTGTGGTGTTTTCTTGATTGTTTATCCCCATAAAAGAAGTGCTTTGATTAGAAACACTTCTCATAGAAGCATAAATACTTTCTGGTGTTTTCTTGAATGGTTGTCACCCACAAATGAAGTAATTTGATTAAAAACACGTCTCACAGAAGCATAAATACTTTATGGTGTTTTATTGATTGGTTATCACCCATAAATGAAGTACTCTGATTAGAAACACTTCGCATAGAAGTATAAGTGTTTGTGGTGTTTTCTTGATTGGTTACCACCCATAAATGAAGTACTTTGATCAGAAACACTTCTCATAGAAGCATAAATACTTTGTGGTGTTTTCTTTATTGGTTAACACTCATAAATGAAGTAAGCTGATTATAAACTCTTCTCATTGAAGTATAAGTGCTTTGTGGTGTTTTCTTGAATGGTTATCACTCCGAAATGAAGTACTTTGATTAGAAACACTTCGCATAGAAGTATAAGTGCTTTGTGGTGTTTTCTTGATTGGTTACCACCCATAAATGAAGTACTTTGATCAGAAACACTTCTCATTGAAGCATAAATACTTTGTGGTGTTTTCTTGATTGGTTAACACTCATAAATGAAGTAAGCTGATTATAAACTGTTCTCATTGAAGTATAAGTGCTTTGTGGTGTTTTCTTGAATGGTTATCACCCCGAAATGAAGTACTTTGATTAGAAACACTTCCCATAGAAGTATAAGTGCTTTGTGGTGTTTTCTTGAAAGTTTATCCCCCATAAAAGAAGTGCTTTGATTAGAAACACTTCTCATAGAAGCATAAATACTTTCTGGTGTTTTCTTGAATGGTTGTCACCCACAAATGAAGTAATTTGATTAAAAACACGTCTCACAGAAGCATAAATACTTTACGGTGTTTTATTGATTGGTTATCACCCATAAATGAAGTACTCTGATTAGAAACACTTCGCATAGAAGTATAAGTGTTTGTGGTGTTTTCTTGATTGGTTACCACCCATAAATGAAGTACTTTGATCAGAAACACTTCTCATAGAAGCATAAATACTTTGTGGTGTTTTCTTGATTGGTTAACACTCATAAATGAAGTAAGCTGATTATAAACTCTTCTCATTGAAGTATAAGTGCTTTGTGGTGTTTTCTTGAATGGTTATCACTCCGAAATGAAGTATTTTGACTAGAAACACTTCGCATAGAAGTATAAGTGCTTTGTGGTGTTTTCTTGATTGGTTACGACCCATAAATGAAGTACTTTGATCAGAAACACATCTCATAGAAGCAAAAATACTTTGTGGTGTTTTCTTTATTGGTTAACACTCATAAATGAAGTAAGCTGATTATAAACTCTTCTCATTGAAGTATAAGTGCTTTGTGGTGTTTTCTTGAATGGTTATCACTCTGAAATGAAGTACTTTGATTAGAAACACTTCGCATAGAAGTATAAGTGCTTTGTGGTGTTTGCTTGATTGGTTACCACCCATAAATGAAGTACTTTGATCAGAAACACTTCTCATTGAAGCATAAATACTTTGTGGTGTTTTCTTGATTGGTTAACACTCATAAATGAAGTAAGCTGATTATAAACTGTTCTCATTGAAGTATAAGTGCTTTGTGGTGTTTTCTTGAATGGTTATCACCCCGAAATGAAGTACTTTGATTAGAAACACTTCCCATAGAAGTATAAGTGCTTTGTGGTGTTTTCTTGATTGTTTATCCCCCATAAAAGAAGTGCTTTGATTAGAAACACTTCTCATAGAAGCATAAATACTTTCTGGTGTTTTCTTGAATGGTTGTCACCCACAAATGAAGTAATTTGATTAAAAACACGTCTCACAGAAGCATAAATACTTTATGGTGTTTTATTGATTGGTTATCACCCATAAATGAAGTACTCTGATTAGAAACACTTCGCATAGAAGTATAAGTGTTTGTGGTGTTTTCTTGATTGGTTACCACCCATAAATGAAGTACTTTGATCAGAAACACTTCTCATAGAAGCATAAATACTTTGTGGTGTTTTCTTGATTGGTTAACACTCATAAATGAAGTAAGCTGATTATAAACTCTTCTCATTGAAGTATAAGTGCTTTGTGGTGTTTTCTTGAATGGTTATCACTCCGAAATGAAGTATTTTGACTAGAAACACTTCGCATAGAAGTATAAGTGCTTTGTGGTGTTTTCTTGATTTGTTACGACCCATAAATGAAGTACTTTGATCAGAAACACATCTCATAGAAGCATAAATACTTTGTGGTGTTTTCTTTATTGGTTAACACTCATAAATGAAGTAAGCTGATTATAAACTCTTCTCATTGAAGTATAAGTGCTTTGTGGTGTTTTCTTGAATGGTTATCACTCTGAAATGAAGTACTTTGATTAGAAACACTTCGCATAGAAGTATAAGTGCTTTGTGGTGTTTGCTTGATTGGTTACCACCCATAAATGAAGTACTTTGATCAGAAACACTTCTCATTGAAGCATAAATACTTTGTGGTGTTTTCTTGATTGGTTAACACTCATAAATGAAGTAAGCTGATTATAAACTGTTCTCATTGAAGTATAAGTGCTTTGTGGTGTTTTCTTGAATGGTTATCACCCCGAAATGAAGTACTTTGATTAGAAACACTTCCCATAGAAGTATAAGTGCTTTGTGGTGTTTTCTTGATTGTTTATCCCCATAAAAGAAGTGCTTTGATTAGAAACACTTCTCATAGAAGCATAAATACTTTCTGGTGTTTTCTTGAATGGTTGTCACCCACAAATGAAGTAATTTGATTAAAAACACGTCTCACAGAAGCATAAATACTTTATGGTGTTTTATTGATTGGTTATCACCCATAAATGAAGTACTCTGATTAGAAACACTTCGCATAGAAGTATAAGTGTTTGTGGTGTTTTCTTGATTGGTTACCACCCATAAATGAAGTACTTTGATCAGAAACACTTCTCATAGAAGCATAAATACTTTGTGGTGTTTTCTTTTTTGGTTAACACTCATAAATGAAGTAAGCTGATTATAAACTCTTCTCATTGAAGTATAAGTGCTTTGTGGTGTTTTCTTGAATGGTTATCACTCCGAAATGAAGTACTTTGATTAGAAACACTTCGCATAGAAGTATAAGTGCTTTGTGGTGTTTTCTTGATTGGTTACCACCCATAAATGAAGTACTTTGATCAGAAACACTTCTCATTGAAGCATAAATACTTTGTGGTGTTTTCTTGATTGGTTAACACTCATAAATGAAGTAAGCTGATTATAAACTGTTCTCATTGAAGTATAAGTGCTTTGTGGTGTTTTCTTGAATGGTTATCACCCCGAAATGAAGTACTTTGATTAGAAACACTTCCCATAGAAGTATAAGTGCTTTGTGGTGTTTTCTTGAAAGTTTATCCCCCATAAAAGAAGTGCTTTGATTAGAAACACTTCTCATAGAAGCATAAATACTTTCTGGTGTTTTCTTGAATGGTTGTCACCCACAAATGAAGTAATTTGATTAAAAACACGTCTCACAGAAGCATAAATACTTTACGGTGTTTTATTGATTGGTTATCACCCATAAATGAAGTACTCTGATTAGAAACACTTCGCATAGAAGTATAAGTGTTTGTGGTGTTTTCTTGATTGGTTACCACCCATAAATGAAGTACTTTGATCAGAAACACTTCTCATAGAAGCATAAATACTTTGTGGTGTTTTCTTTATTGGTTAACACTCATAAATGAAGTAAGCTGATTATAAACTCTTCTCATTGAAGTATAAGTGCTTTGTGGTGTTTTCTTGAATGGTTATCACTCCGAAATGAAGTACTTTGATTAGAAACACTTCGCATAGAAGTATAAGTGCTTTGTGGTGTTTTCTTGATTGGTTACCACCCATAAAAGAAGTACTTTGATCAGAAACACTTCTCATTGAAGCATAAATACTTTGTGGTGTTTTCTTGATTGGTTAACACTCATAAATGAAGTAAGCTGATTATAAACTGTTCTCATTGAAGTATAAGTGCTTTGTGGTGTTTTCTTGAATGGTTATCACCCCGAAATGAAGTACTTTGATTAGAAACACTTCCCATAGAAGTATAAGTGCTTTGTGGTGTTTTCTTGAAAGTTTATCCCCCATAAAAGAAGTGCTTTGATTAGAAACACTTCTCATAGAAGCATAAATACTTTCTGGTGTTTTCTTGAATGGTTGTCACCCACAAATGAAGTAATTTGATTAAAAACACGTCTCACAGAAGCATAAATACTTTACGGTGTTTTATTGATTGGTTATCACCCATAAATGAAGTACTCTGATTAGAAACACTTCGCATAGAAGTATAAGTGTTTGTGGTGTTTTCTTGA
Organism: Eleocharis quinqueflora; assembly: GCA_964058865.1. NCBI lineage: Eukaryota > Viridiplantae > Streptophyta > Magnoliopsida > Poales > Cyperaceae > Eleocharis > Eleocharis quinqueflora. Next base: position 527,223 of record CAXKVX010000328.1, read on the forward strand.
TTGGTTACCACCCATAAATGAAGTACTTTGATCAGAAACACTTCTCATAGAAGCATAAATACTTTGTGGTGTTTTCTTGATTGGTTAACACTCATAAATGAAGTAAGCTGATTATAAACTCTTCTCATTGAAGTATAAGTGCTTTGTGGTGTTTTCTTGAATGGTTATCACTCCGAAATGAAGTATTTTGACTAGAAACACTTCGCATAGAAGTATAAGTGCTTTGTGGTGTTTTCTTGATTGGTTACGACCCATAAATGAAGTACTTTGATCAGAAACACATCTCATAGAAGCAAAAATACTTTGTGGTGTTTTCTTTATTGGTTAACACTCATAAATGAAGTAAGCTGATTATAAACTCTTCTCATTGAAGTATAAGTGCTTTGTGGTGTTTTCTTGAATGGTTATCACTCTGAAATGAAGTACTTTGATTAGAAACACTTCGCATAGAAGTATAAGTGCTTTGTGGTGTTTGCTTGATTGGTTACCACCCATAAATGAAGTACTTTGATCAGAAACACTTCTCATTGAAGCATAAATACTTTGTGGTGTTTTCTTGATTGGTTAACACTCATAAATGAAGTAAGCTGATTATAAACTGTTCTCATTGAAGTATAAGTGCTTTGTGGTGTTTTCTTGAATGGTTATCACCCCGAAATGAAGTACTTTGATTAGAAACACTTCCCATAGAAGTATAAGTGCTTTGTGGTGTTTTCTTGATTGTTTATCCCCCATAAAAGAAGTGCTTTGATTAGAAACACTTCTCATAGAAGCATAAATACTTTCTGGTGTTTTCTTGAATGGTTGTCACCCACAAATGAAGTAATTTGATTAAAAACACGTCTCACAGAAGCATAAATACTTTATGGTGTTTTATTGATTGGTTATCACCCATAAATGAAGTACTCTGATTAGAAACACTTCGCATAGAAGTATAAGTGTTTGTGGTGTTTTCTTGATTGGTTACCACCCATAAATGAAGTACTTTGATCAGAAACACTTCTCATAGAAGCATAAATACTTTGTGGTGTTTTCTTGATTGGTTAACACTCATAAATGAAGTAAGCTGATTATAAACTCTTCTCATTGAAGTATAAGTGCTTTGTGGTGTTTTCTTGAATGGTTATCACTCCGAAATGAAGTATTTTGACTAGAAACACTTCGCATAGAAGTATAAGTGCTTTGTGGTGTTTTCTTGATTTGTTACGACCCATAAATGAAGTACTTTGATCAGAAACACATCTCATAGAAGCATAAATACTTTGTGGTGTTTTCTTTATTGGTTAACACTCATAAATGAAGTAAGCTGATTATAAACTCTTCTCATTGAAGTATAAGTGCTTTGTGGTGTTTTCTTGAATGGTTATCACTCTGAAATGAAGTACTTTGATTAGAAACACTTCGCATAGAAGTATAAGTGCTTTGTGGTGTTTGCTTGATTGGTTACCACCCATAAATGAAGTACTTTGATCAGAAACACTTCTCATTGAAGCATAAATACTTTGTGGTGTTTTCTTGATTGGTTAACACTCATAAATGAAGTAAGCTGATTATAAACTGTTCTCATTGAAGTATAAGTGCTTTGTGGTGTTTTCTTGAATGGTTATCACCCCGAAATGAAGTACTTTGATTAGAAACACTTCCCATAGAAGTATAAGTGCTTTGTGGTGTTTTCTTGATTGTTTATCCCCATAAAAGAAGTGCTTTGATTAGAAACACTTCTCATAGAAGCATAAATACTTTCTGGTGTTTTCTTGAATGGTTGTCACCCACAAATGAAGTAATTTGATTAAAAACACGTCTCACAGAAGCATAAATACTTTATGGTGTTTTATTGATTGGTTATCACCCATAAATGAAGTACTCTGATTAGAAACACTTCGCATAGAAGTATAAGTGTTTGTGGTGTTTTCTTGATTGGTTACCACCCATAAATGAAGTACTTTGATCAGAAACACTTCTCATAGAAGCATAAATACTTTGTGGTGTTTTCTTTATTGGTTAACACTCATAAATGAAGTAAGCTGATTATAAACTCTTCTCATTGAAGTATAAGTGCTTTGTGGTGTTTTCTTGAATGGTTATCACTCCGAAATGAAGTACTTTGATTAGAAACACTTCGCATAGAAGTATAAGTGCTTTGTGGTGTTTTCTTGATTGGTTACCACCCATAAATGAAGTACTTTGATCAGAAACACTTCTCATTGAAGCATAAATACTTTGTGGTGTTTTCTTGATTGGTTAACACTCATAAATGAAGTAAGCTGATTATAAACTGTTCTCATTGAAGTATAAGTGCTTTGTGGTGTTTTCTTGAATGGTTATCACCCCGAAATGAAGTACTTTGATTAGAAACACTTCCCATAGAAGTATAAGTGCTTTGTGGTGTTTTCTTGAAAGTTTATCCCCCATAAAAGAAGTGCTTTGATTAGAAACACTTCTCATAGAAGCATAAATACTTTCTGGTGTTTTCTTGAATGGTTGTCACCCACAAATGAAGTAATTTGATTAAAAACACGTCTCACAGAAGCATAAATACTTTACGGTGTTTTATTGATTGGTTATCACCCATAAATGAAGTACTCTGATTAGAAACACTTCGCATAGAAGTATAAGTGTTTGTGGTGTTTTCTTGATTGGTTACCACCCATAAATGAAGTACTTTGATCAGAAACACTTCTCATAGAAGCATAAATACTTTGTGGTGTTTTCTTGATTGGTTAACACTCATAAATGAAGTAAGCTGATTATAAACTCTTCTCATTGAAGTATAAGTGCTTTGTGGTGTTTTCTTGAATGGTTATCACTCCGAAATGAAGTATTTTGACTAGAAACACTTCGCATAGAAGTATAAGTGCTTTGTGGTGTTTTCTTGATTGGTTACGACCCATAAATGAAGTACTTTGATCAGAAACACATCTCATAGAAGCAAAAATACTTTGTGGTGTTTTCTTTATTGGTTAACACTCATAAATGAAGTAAGCTGATTATAAACTCTTCTCATTGAAGTATAAGTGCTTTGTGGTGTTTTCTTGAATGGTTATCACTCTGAAATGAAGTACTTTGATTAGAAACACTTCGCATAGAAGTATAAGTGCTTTGTGGTGTTTGCTTGATTGGTTACCACCCATAAATGAAGTACTTTGATCAGAAACACTTCTCATTGAAGCATAAATACTTTGTGGTGTTTTCTTGATTGGTTAACACTCATAAATGAAGTAAGCTGATTATAAACTGTTCTCATTGAAGTATAAGTGCTTTGTGGTGTTTTCTTGAATGGTTATCACCCCGAAATGAAGTACTTTGATTAGAAACACTTCCCATAGAAGTATAAGTGCTTTGTGGTGTTTTCTTGATTGTTTATCCCCCATAAAAGAAGTGCTTTGATTAGAAACACTTCTCATAGAAGCATAAATACTTTCTGGTGTTTTCTTGAATGGTTGTCACCCACAAATGAAGTAATTTGATTAAAAACACGTCTCACAGAAGCATAAATACTTTATGGTGTTTTATTGATTGGTTATCACCCATAAATGAAGTACTCTGATTAGAAACACTTCGCATAGAAGTATAAGTGTTTGTGGTGTTTTCTTGATTGGTTACCACCCATAAATGAAGTACTTTGATCAGAAACACTTCTCATAGAAGCATAAATACTTTGTGGTGTTTTCTTGATTGGTTAACACTCATAAATGAAGTAAGCTGATTATAAACTCTTCTCATTGAAGTATAAGTGCTTTGTGGTGTTTTCTTGAATGGTTATCACTCCGAAATGAAGTATTTTGACTAGAAACACTTCGCATAGAAGTATAAGTGCTTTGTGGTGTTTTCTTGATTTGTTACGACCCATAAATGAAGTACTTTGATCAGAAACACATCTCATAGAAGCATAAATACTTTGTGGTGTTTTCTTTATTGGTTAACACTCATAAATGAAGTAAGCTGATTATAAACTCTTCTCATTGAAGTATAAGTGCTTTGTGGTGTTTTCTTGATTAGTTACCACCCATAAATGAAGTACTCTGATTAGAAACACGTCTAATTGAAGTATAAGTGCTTTGTGGTGTTTTCTTGAATGGTTATCACCCAGAAATGAATTACTTTGATGAGAAACACTTCTCATAGAAGCATAAATGCTTTGTGGTATTTTCTTGATTGGTTACCACCCATAAATTACGTACATTTATTAGAAACACTTCTAATTGAAGTATAAGTGCTTTGTGTTGTTTTCCTGAATGGTTATCACCCATAAATGAAGTACTCTGATTAGAAACATTTCGCATATAAGTATAAGTGCTTTGTGGTGTATTCTTGATTGATTACCACCCATAAATGAAGTAGTTTGATCAGAAACACTTCTCATAGGAGCATAAATACTTTGTGGTGTTTTCTTGATAGGTTACCACCCATAAGTATGCTGATTATAAACACTTTTCATTGAAGTATAAGTGCTTTGTGGTGTTTTCTTGAATGGTTATCACCCCGAAATGAAGTACTTTGATTAGAAACACTTCTCATAGAATTATAAGTGTTTTGTGGTGTTTTCTTGAATGTTTATCCCCCATAAAAGAAGTACTTTGATTAGAAACACATCTCATAGAAGCATAAATGCTTTGTGGTGTTTTCTTGATTAGTTATCGCCCATAAATGAAGTACTCTGATGAGAAACACTTCTCAAAGAAGCATAAATACTTTGTGGTGTTTTCTTGATTGGGTAACACTCATAAATGTAGTACTTTGATTATAAACACTTCTCTTAGCAGTATACGTGCTTTGTGGTGTTTTCTTGATTGGTTACCACCCATAAATGAAGTACTTTGATCAGAAACACTTCTCATAGAAGCATAAATACTTGGTGGTATTTTCTTGAATGGTTATCACCCCGAAATGAAGTACTTTGATTAGAAACACTTCCCATAGAAGTATAAGTGCTTTGTGGTGTTTTCTTGAATGCTTATCCCCCATAAAAGAAGTACTTTGATTAGAAACACTTCTCATAGAAGCATAAATACTTTCTGGTGTTTTCTTGAATGGTTGTCACCAACAAATGAAGTAATTTGATTAAAAACACGTCTCACAGAAGCATAAATACTTTTTGGTGTTTTATTGATTGGTTATCACCCATAAATGAAGTACTCTGATTAGAAACACTTCGCATAGAAGTATAAGTGCTTTGTGGTGTTTTCTTGATTGGTTACCACCCATAAATGAAGTACTTTGATCAGAAACACTTCTCATAGAAGCATAAATACTTTGTGGTGTTTTCTTGATTGGTTAACACTCATAAATGAAGTAAGCTGATTATAAACTCTTCTCATTGAAGTATAAGTGCTTTGTGGTGTTTTCTTGAATGGTTATCACTCCGAAATGAAGTACTTTGATCAGAAACACGTCTCACAGAAGCATAAATACTTTTTGGTGTTTTATTGATTGGTTATCACCCATAAATGAAGTACTCTGATTAGAAACACTTCGCATAGAAGTATAAGTGCTTTGTGGTGTTTTCTTGATTGGTTACCACCCAAAAATGAAGTACTTTGATCAGAAACACTTCTCATAGAAGCATAAATACTTTGTGGTGTTTTCTTGATTGGTTAACACTCATAAATGAAGTAAGCTGATTATAAACTCTTCTCATTGAAGTATAAGTGCTTTGTGGTGTTTTCTTGAATGGTTATCACCCCGAAATGAAGTACTTTGATTAGAAACACTTCCCATAGAAGTATAAGTGCTTTGTGGTGTTTTCTTGAAAGTTTATCCCCCATAAAAGAAGTGCTTTGATTAGAAACACTTCTCATAGAAGCATAAATACTTTCTGGTGTTTTCTTGAATGGTTGTCACCCACAAATGAAGTAATTTGATTAAAAACACGTCTCACAGAAGCATAAATACTTTATGGTGTTTTATTGATTGGTTATCACCCATAAATGAAGTACTCTGATTAGAAACACTTCGCATAGAAGTATAAGTGTTTGTGGTGTTTTCTTGATTGGTTACCACCCATAAATGAAGTACTTTGATCAGAAACACTTCTCATAGAAGCATAAATACTTTGTGGTGTTTTCTTGATTGGTTAACACTCATAAATGAAGTAAGCTGATTATAAACTCTTCTCATTGAAGTATAAGTGCTTTGTGGTGTTTTCTTGAATGGTTATCACTCCGAAATGAAGTATTTTGACTAGAAACACTTCGCATAGAAGTATAAGTGCTTTGTGGTGTTTTCTTGATTGGTTACGACCCATAAATGAAGTACTTTGATCAGAAACACATCTCATAGAAGCATAAATACTTTGTGGTGTTTTCTTTATTGGTTAACACTCATAAATGAAGTAAGCTGATTATAAACTCTTCTCATTGAAGTATAAGTGCTTTGTGGTGTTTTCTTGAATGGTTATCACTCTGAAATGAAGTACTTTGATTAGAAACACTTCGCATAGAAGTATAAGTGCTTTGTGGTGTTTTCTTGATTGGTTACCACCCATAAATGAAGTACTTTGATCAGAAACACTTCTCATTGAAGCATAAATACTTTGTGGTGTTTTCTTGATTGGTTAACACTCATAAATGAAGTAAGCTGATTATAAACTGTTCTCATTGAAGTATAAGTGCTTTGTGGTGTTTTCTTGAATGGTTATCACCCCGAAATGAAGTACTTTGATTAGAAACACTTCCCATAGAAGTATAAGTGCTTTGTGGTGTTTTCTTGAAAGTTTATCCCCCATAAAAGAAGTGCTTTGATTAGAAACACTTCTCATAGAAGCATAAATACTTTCTGGTGTTTTCTTGAATGGTTGTCACCCACAAATGAAGTAATTTGATTAAAAACACGTCTCACAGAAGCATAAATACTTTATGGTGTTTTATTGATTGGTTATCACCCATAAATGAAGTACTCTGATTAGAAACACTTCGCATAGAAGTATAAGTGCTTTGTGGTGTTTTCTTGATTGGTTACCACCCATAAATGAAGTACTTTGATCAGAAACACTTCTCATAGAAGCATAAATATTTTGTGGTGTTTTCTTGATTGGTTAACACTCATAAATGAAGTAAGCTGATTATAAACTCTTCTCATTGAAGTATAAGTGCTTTGTGGTGTTTTCTTGAATGGTTATCACTCCGAAATGAAGTATTTTGACTAGAAACACTTCGCATAGAAGTATAAGTGCTTTGTGGTGTTTTCTTGATTGGTTACGACCCATAAATGAAGTACTTTGATCAGAAACACATCTCATAGAAGCATAAATACTTTGTGGTGTTTTCTTTATTGGTTAACACTCATAAATGAAGTAAGCTGATTATAAACTCTTCTCATTGAAGTATAAGTGCTTTGTGGTGTTTTCTTGAATGGTTATCACTCCGAAATGAAGTACTTTGATTAGAAACACTTCGCATAGAAGTATAAGTGCTTTGTGGTGTTTTCTTGATTGGTTACCACCCATAAATGAAGTACTTTGATCAGAAACACTTCTCATAGAAGCATAAATACTTTGTGGTGTTTTCTTTATTGGTTAACACTCATAAATGAAGTAAGCTGATTATAAACTCTTCTCATTGAAGTATAAGTGCTTTGTGGTGTTTTCTTGAATGGTTATCACTCCGAAATGAAGTACTTTGATTAGAAACACTTCGCATAGAAGTATAAGTGCTTTGTGGTGTTTTCTTGATTGGTTACCACCCATAAATGAAGTACTTTGATCAGAAACACTTCTCATTGAAGCATAAATACTTTGTGGTGTTTTCTTGATTGGTTACCACTCATAAATGAAGTAAGCTGATTATAAACTGTTCTCATTGAAGTATAAGTGCTTTGTGGTGTTTTCTTGAATGGTTATCACCCCGAAATGAAGTACTTTGATTAGAAACACTTCCCATAGAAGTATAAGTGCTTTGTGGTGTTTTCTTGAAAGTTTATCCCCCATAAAAGAAGTGCTTTGATTAGAAACACTTCTCATAGAAGCATAAATACTTTCTGGTGTTTTCTTGAATGGTTGTCACCCACAAATGAAGTAATTTGATTAAAAACACGTCTCACAGAAGCATAAATACTTTATGGTGTTTTATTGATTGGTTATCACCCATAAATGAAGTACTCTGATTAGAAACACTTCGCATAGAAGTATAAGTGTTTGTGGTGTTTTCTTGATTGGTTACCACCCATAAATGAAGTACTTTGATCAGAAACACTTCTCATAGAAGCATAAATACTTTGTGGTGTTTTCTTGATTGGTTAACACTCATAAATGAAGTAAGCTGATTATAAACTCTTCTCATTGAAGTATAAGTGCTTTGTGGTGTTTTCTTGAATGGTTATCACTCCGAAATGAAGTATTTTGACTAGAAACACTTCGCATAGAAGTATAAGTGCTTTGTGGTGTTTTCTTGATTGGTTACGACCCATAAATGAAGTACTTTGATCAGAAACACATCTCATAGAAGCATAAATACTTTGTGGTGTTTTCTTTATTGGTTAACACTCATAAATGAAGTAAGCTGATTATAAACTCTTCTCATTGAAGTATAAGTGCTTTGTAGTGTTTTCTTGAATGGTTATCACTCTGAAATGAAGTACTTTGATTAGAAACACTTCGCATAGAAGTATAAGTGCTTTGTGGTGTTTGCTTGATTGGTTACCACCCATAAATGAAGTACTTTGATCAGAAACACTTCTCATTGAAGCATTAATACTTTGTGGTGTTTTCTTGATTGGTTAACACTCATAAATGAAGTAAGCTGATTATAAACTGTTCTCATTGAAGTATAAGTGCTTTGTGGTGTTTTCTTGAATGGTTATCACCCCGAAATGAAGTACTTTGATTAGAAACACTTCCCATAGAAGTATAAGTGCTTTGTGGTGTTTTCTTGAAAGTTTATCCCCCATAAAAGAAGTGCTTTGATTAGAAACACTTCTCATAGAAGCATAAATACTTTCTGGTGTTTTCTTGAATGGTTGTCACCCACAAATGAAGTAATTTGATTAAAAACACGTCTCACAGAAGCATAAATACTTTATGGTGTTTTATTGATTGGTTATCACCCATAAATGAAGTACTCTGATTAGAAACACTTCGCATAGAAGTATAAGTGCTTTGTGGTGTTTTCTTGATTGGTTACCACCCATAAATGAAGTACTTTGATCAGAAACACTTCTCATAGAAGCATAAATATTTTGTGGTGTTTTCTTGATTGGTTAACACTCATAAATGAAGTAAGCTGATTATAAACTCTTCTCATTGAAGTATAAGTGCTTTGTGGTGTTTTCTTGAATGGTTATCACTCCGAAATGAAGTATTTTGACTAGAAACACTTCGCATAGAAGTATAAGTGCTTTGTGGTGTTTTCTTGATTGGTTACGACCCATAAATGAAGTACTTTGATCAGAAACACATCTCATAGAAGCATAAATACTTTGTGGTGTTTTCTTTATTGGTTAACACTCATAAATGAAGTAAGCTGATTATAAACTCTTCTCATTGAAGTATAAGTGCTTTGTGGTGTTTTCTTGAATGGTTATCACTCCGAAATGAAGTACTTTGATTAGAAACACTTCGCATAGAAGTATAAGTGCTTTGTGGTGTTTTCTTGATTGGTTACCACCCATAAATGAAGTACTTTGATCAGAAACACTTCTCATAGAAGCATAAATACTTTGTGGTGTTTTCTTTATTGGTTAACACTCATAAATGAAGTAAGCTGATTATAAACTCTTCTCATTGAAGTATAAGTGCTTTGTGGTGTTTTCTTGAATGGTTATCACTCCGAAATGAAGTACTTTGATTAGAAACACTTCGCATAGAAGTATAAGTGCTTTGTGGTGTTTTCTTGATTGGTTACCACCCATAAATGAAGTACTTTGATCAGAAACACTTCTCATTGAAGCATAAATACTTTGTGGTGTTTTCTTGATTGGTTACCACTCATAAATGAAGTAAGCTGATTATAAACTGTTCTCATTGAAGTATAAGTGCTTTGTGGTGTTTTCTTGAATGGTTATCACCCCGAAATGAAGTACTTTGATTAGAAACACTTCCCATAGAAGTATAAGTGCTTTGTGGTGTTTTCTTGAAAGTTTATCCCCCATAAAAGAAGTGCTTTGATTAGAAACACTTCTCATAGAAGCATAAATACTTTCTGGTGTTTTCTTGAATGGTTGTCACCCACAAATGAAGTAATTTGATTAAAAACACGTCTCACAGAAGCATAAATACTTTATGGTGTTTTATTGATTGGTTATCACCCATAAATGAAGTACTCTGATTAGAAACACTTCGCATAGAAGTATAAGTGTTTGTGGTGTTTTCTTGATTGGTTACCACCCATAAATGAAGTACTTTGATCAGAAACACTTCTCATAGAAGCATAAATACTTTGTGGTGTTTTCTTGATTGGTTAACACTCATAAATGAAGTAAGCTGATTATAAACTCTTCTCATTGAAGTATAAGTGCTTTGTGGTGTTTTCTTGAATGGTTATCACTCCGAAATGAAGTATTTTGACTAGAAACACTTCGCATAGAAGTATAAGTGCTTTGTGGTGTTTTCTTGATTGGTTACGACCCATAAATGAAGTACTTTGATCAGAAACACATCTCATAGAAGCATAAATACTTTGTGGTGTTTTCTTTATTGGTTAACACTCATAAATGAAGTAAGCTGATTATAAACTCTTCTCATTGAAGTATAAGTGCTTTGTAGTGTTTTCTTGAATGGTTATCACTCTGAAATGAAGTACTTTGATTAGAAACACTTCGCATAGAAGTATAAGTGCTTTGTGGTGTTTGCTTGATTGGTTACCACCCATAAATGAAGTACTTTGATCAGAAACACTTCTCATTGAAGCATTAATACTTTGTGGTGTTTTCTTGATTGGTTAACACTCATAAATGAAGTAAGCTGATTATAAACTGTTCTCATTGAAGTATAAGTGCTTTGTGGTGTTTTCTTGAATGGTTATCACCTCGAAATGAAGTACTTTGATTAGAAACACTTCCCATAGAAGTATAAGTGCTTTGTGGTGTTTTCTTGAAAGTTTATCCCCCATAAAAGAAGTGCTTTGATTAGAAACACTTCTCATAGAAGCATAAATACTTTCTGGTGTTTTCTTGAATGGTTGTCACCCACAAATGAAGTAATTTGATTAAAAACACGTCTCACAGAAGCATAAATACTTTATGGTGTTTTTTTGATTGGTTATCACCCATAAATGAAGTACTCTGATTAGAAACACTTCGCATAGAAGTATAAGTGCTTTGTGGTGTTTTCTTGATTGGTTACCACCCATAAATGAAGTACTTTGATCAGAAACACTTCTCATAGAAGCATAAATATTTTGTGGTGTTTTCTTGATTGGTTAACACTCATAAATGAAGTAAGCTGATTATAAACTCTTCTCATTGAAGTATAAGTGCTTTGTGGTGTTTTCTTGAATGGTTATCACTCCGAAATGAAGTATTTTGACTAGAAACACTTCGCATAGAAGTATAAGTGCTTTGTGGTGTTTTCTTGATTGGTTACGACCCATAAATGAAGTACTTTGATCAGAAACACATCTCATAGAAGCATAAATACTTTGTGGTGTTTTCTTTATTGGTTAACACTCATAAATGAAGTAAGCTGATTATAAACTCTTCTCATTGAAGTATAAGTGCTTTGTGGTGTTTTCTTGAATGGTTATCACTCTGAAATGAAGTACTTTGATTAGAAACACTTCGCATAGAAGTATAAGTGCTTTGTGGTGTTTTCTTGATTGGTTACCACCCATAAATGAAGTACTTTGATCAGAAACACTTCTCATAGAAGCATAAATACTTTGTGGTGTTTTCTTTATTGGTTAACACTCATAAATGAAGTAAGCTGATTATAAACTCTTCTCATTGAAGTATAAGTGCTTTGTGGTGTTTTCTTGAATGGTTATCACTCCGAAATGAAGTACTTTGATTAGAAACACTTCGCATAGAAGTATAAGTGCTTTGTGGTGTTTTATTGATTGGTTATCACCCATAAATGAAGTACTCTGATTAGAAACACTTCGCATAGAAGTATAAGTGCTTTGTGGTGTTTTCTTGATTGGTTACCACCCAAAAATGAAGTACTTTGATCAGAAACACTTCTCATAGAAGCATAAATACTTTGTGGTGTTTTCTTGATTGGTTAACACTCATAAATGAAGTAAGCTGATTATAAACTCTTCTCATTGAAGTATAAGTGCTTTGTGGTGTTTTCTTGAATGGTTATCACTCCGAAATGAAGTACTTTGATTAGAAACACTTCGCATAGAAGTATAAGTGCTTTGTGGTGTTTTCTTGATTGGTTACCACCCATAAATGAAGTACTTTGATCAGAAACACTTCTCATTGAAGCATAAATACTTTGTGGTGTTTTCTTGATTGGTTACCACTCATAAATGAAGTAAGCTGATTATAAACTGTTCTCATTGAAGTATAAGTGCTTTGTGGTGTTTTCTTGAATGGTTATCACCCCGAAATGAAGTACTTTGATTAGAAACACTTCCCATAGAAGTATAAGTGCTTTGTGGTGTTTTCTTGAAAGTTTATCCCCCATAAAAGAAGTGCTTTGATTAGAAACACTTCTCATAGAAGCATAAATACTTTCTGGTGTTTTCTTGAATGGTTGTCACCCACAAATGAAGTAATTTGATTAAAAACACGTCTCACAGAAGCATAAATACTTTATGGTGTTTTATTGATTGGTTATCACCCATAAATGAAGTACTCTGATTAGAAACACTTCGCATAGAAGTATAAGTGTTTGTGGTGTTTTCTTGATTGGTTACCACCCATAAATGAAGTACTTTGATCAGAAACACTTCTCATAGAAGCATAAATACTTTGTGGTGTTTTCTTGATTGGTTAACACTCATAAATGAAGTAAGCTGATTATAAACTCTTCTCATTGAAGTATAAGTGCTTTGTGGTGTTTTCTTGAATGGTTATCACTCCGAAATGAAGTATTTTGACTAGAAACACTTCGCATAGAAGTATAAGTGCTTTGTGGTGTTTTCTTGATTGGTTACGACCCATAAATGAAGTACTTTGATCAGAAACACATCTCATAGAAGCATAAATACTTTGTGGTGTTTTCTTTATTGGTTAACACTCATAAATGAAGTAAGCTGATTATAAACTCTTCTCATTGAAGTATAAGTGCTTTGTGGTGTTTTCTTGAATGGTTATCACTCCGAAATGAAGTACTTTGATTAGAAACACTTCGCATAGAAGTATAAGTGCTTTGTGGTGTTTTCTTGATTGGTTACCACCCATAAATGAAGTACTTTGATCAGAAACACTTCTCATAGAAGCATAAATACTTTGTGGTGTTTTCTTTATTGGTTAACACTCATAAATGAAGTAAGCTGATTATAAACTCTTCTCATTGAAGTATAAGTGCTTTGTGGTGTTTTCTTGAATGGTTATCACTCCGAAATGAAGTACTTTGATTAGAAACACTTCGCATAGAAGTATAAGTGCTTTGTGGTGTTTTCTTGATTGGTTACCACCCATAAATGAAGTACTTTGATCAGAAACACTTCTCATAGAAGCATAAATACTTTGTGGTGTTTTCTTGATTGGTTAACACTCATAAATGAAGTAAGCTGATTATAAACTCTTCTCATTGAAGTATAAGTGCTTTGTGGTGTTTTCTTGAATGGTTATCACTCCGAAATGAAGTATTTTGACTAGAAACACTTCGCATAGAAGTATAAGTGCTTTGTGGTGTTTTCTTGATTGGTTACGACCCATAAATAAAGTACTTTGATCAGAAACACATCTCATAGAAGCATAAATACTTTGTGGTGTTTTCTTTATTGGTTAACACTCATAAATGAAGTAAGCTGATTATAAACTCTTCTCATTGAAGTATAAGTGCTTTGTGGTGTTTTCTTGAATGGTTATCACTCCGAAATGAAGTACTTTGATTAGAAACACTTCGCATAGAAGTATAAGTGCTTTGTGGTGTTTTCTTGATTGGTTACCACCCATAAATGAAGTACTTTGATCAGAAACACATCTCATAGAAGCATAAATACTTTGTGGTGTTTTCTTGATTGGTTAACACTCATAAATGAAGTAAGCTGATTATAAACTCTTCTCATTGAAGTATAAGTGCTTTGTGGTGTTTTCTTGAATGGTTATCACTCCGAAATGAAGTACTTTGATTAGAAACACTTCGCATAGAAGTATAAGTGCTTTGTGGTGTTTTCTTGATTGGTTACCACCCATAAATGAAGTACTTTGATCAGAAACACATCTCATAGAAGCATAAATACTTTGTGGCGTTTTCTTGATTGGTTAACACTCATAAATGAAGTAAGCTGATTATAAACTCTTCTCATTGAAGTATAAGTGCTTTGTGGTGTTTTCTTGAATGGTTATCACTCCGAAATGAAGTACTTTGATTAGAAACACTTCGCATAGAAGTATAAGTGCTTTGTGGTGTTTTCTTGATTGGTTACCACCCATAAATGATGTACTTTGATCAGAAACACTTCTCATAGAACCATAAATACTTTGTGGTGTTTTCTTGATTGGTTAACACTCATAAATGAAGTAAGCTGATTATAAACTCTTCTCATTGAAGTATAAGTGCTTTGTGGTGTTTTCTTGAATGTTTATCACCCCGAAATGAAGTACTTTGATTAGAAACACTTCCCATAGAAGTATAAGTGCTTTGTGGTGTTTTCTTGAATGCTTATCCCCCATAAAAGAAGTACTTTGATTAGAAACACTTCTCATAGAAGCATAAATACTTTCTGGTGTTTTCTTGAATGGTTGTCACCCACAAATGAAGTAATTTGATTAAAAACACGTCTCACAGAAGCATAAATACTTTATGGAGTTTTATTGATTGGTTATCACCCATAAATGAAGTACTCTGATTAGAAACACTTCGCATAGAAGGATAAGTGTTTTGTGGTGTTTTCTTGATTGGTTACCACCCATAAATGATGTACTTTGATCAGAAACACTTCTCATAGAAGCATAAATACTTTGTGGTGTTTTCTTGATTGGTTAACACTCATAAATGAAGTAAGCTGATTATAAACTCTTCTCATTGAAGTATAAGTGCTTTGTGGTGTTTTCTTGAATGGTTATCACCCCGAAATGAAGTACTTTGATTAGAAACATTTCCCATAGAAGTATAAGTGCTTTGTGGTGTTTTCTTGAATGTTTATCCCCCATAAAAGAAGTACTTTGATTATAAACACTTCTCATAGAAGCATAAATACTTTGTGGTGTTTTCTTGATTGGTTAACACTCATAAATGAAGTAAGCTGATTATAAACTCTTCTCATTGAAGTATAAGTGCTTTGTGGTGTTTTCTTGAATGTTTATCACCCCAAAATGAAGTACTTTGATTAGAAACACTTTCCATAGAAGAATAAGTGCTTTGTGGTGTTTTCTTGAATGTTTATCACCCATAAAAGAAGTACTTTGATTAGAAACACTTCTCATAGAAGCATAAATACTTTGTGGTGTTTTCTTGATTGGTTAAAACTCATAAATGTAGTACTTTGATTATAAACACTTCTCTTAGCAGTATACGTGCTTTGTGCTGTTTTCTTGAATGGTTATCACCCATAAATGAAGTACGTTGATTAGAAACACTTGTCATAGAAGTATAAGTGCTGTGTGTTGTTTTCTTGAATGGTTAGCACCCATAAATGAAGTACTTTGATCAGAAACACTTCTCGTAGAAGCATAAATGCTTTGTGGTGTTTTCTTGATTGGTTACCACACATAAAATGAAGTAAGCTGGTTAGAATCACTTCTTATTGAAGTATAAGTGCTTCATGGTGTTTTCTTGAATGGTTATCTCACATAAATGAAGTACTTTGATCAGAAACACTTCTCAAAGAAGTATAAGTGCTTTGGGATGTTTTCTTGAATGGTTATCACCCATAAATGAAGTACTTTGATTTGAAATACTTCTCATAGAAGCATAAATGTTTTCTGGTGTTTTCTTGATTAGTTACCACCCATAAATGAAGTACTCTGATTAGAAACTCGTCTAATTGAAGTATAAGTGCTTTGTGGTGTTTTCTTGATTGGTTACCACCCATAAATGAAGTACTTTGATCAGAAACACTTCTCATAGAAGCATAAATATTTTGTGGTGTTTTCTTGATTGGTTAACACTCATAAATGAAGTAAGCTGATTATAAACTCTTCTCATTGAAGTATAAGTGCTTTGTGGTGTTTTCTTGAATGGTTATCACTCCGAAATGAAGTATTTTGACTAGAAACACTTCGCATAGAAGTATAAGTGCTTTGTGGTGTTTTCTTGATTGGTTACGACCCATAAATGAAGTACTTTGATCAGAAACACATCTCATAGAAGCATAAATACTTTGTGGTGTTTTCTTTATTGGTTAACACTCATAAATGAAGTAAGCTGATTATAAACTCTTCTCATTGAAGTATAAGTGCTTTGTGGTGTTTTCTTGAATGGTTATCACTCCGAAATGAAGTACTTTGATTAGAAACACTTCGCATAGAAGTATAAGTGCTTTGTGGTGTTTTCTTGATTGGTTACCACCCATAAATGAAGTACTTTGATCAGAAACACTTCTCATAGAAGCATAAATACTTTGTGGTGTTTTCTTTATTGGTTAACACTCATAAATGAAGTAAGCTGATTATAAACTCTTCTCATTGAAGTATAAGTGCTTTGTGGTGTTTTCTTGAATGGTTATCACTCCGAAATGAAGTACTTTGATTAGAAACACTTCGCATAGAAGTATAAGTGCTTTGTGGTGTTTTCTTGATTGGTTACCACCCATAAATGAAGTACTTTGATCAGAAACACTTCTCATAGAAGCATAAATACTTTGTGGTGTTTTCTTGATTGGTTAACACTCATAAATGAAGTAAGCTGATTATAAACTCTTCTCATTGAAGTATAAGTGCTTTGTGGTGTTTTCTTGAATGGTTATCACTCCGAAATGAAGTATTTTGACTAGAAACACTTCGCATAGAAGTATAAGTGCTTTGTGGTGTTTTCTTGATTGGTTACGACCCATAAATAAAGTACTTTGATCAGAAACACATCTCATAGAAGCATAAATACTTTGTGGTGTTTTCTTTATTGGTTAACACTCATAAATGAAGTAAGCTGATTATAAACTCTTCTCATTGAAGTATAAGTGCTTTGTGGTGTTTTCTTGAATGGTTATCACTCCGAAATGAAGTACTTTGATTAGAAACACTTCGCATAGAAGTATAAGTGCTTTGTGGTGTTTTCTTGATTGGTTACCACCCATAAATGAAGTACTTTGATCAGAAACACATCTCATAGAAGCATAAATACTTTGTGGTGTTTTCTTGATTGGTTAACACTCATAAATGAAGTAAGCTGATTATAAACTCTTCTCATTGAAGTATAAGTGCTTTGTGGTGTTTTCTTGAATGGTTATCACTCCGAAATGAAGTACTTTGATTAGAAACACTTCGCATAGAAGTATAAGTGCTTTGTGGTGTTTTCTTGATTGGTTACCACCCATAAATGAAGTACTTTGATCAGAAACACATCTCATAGAAGCATAAATACTTTGTGGTGTTTTCTTGATTGGTTAACACTCATAAATGAAGTAAGCTGATTATAAACTCTTCTCATTGAAGTATAAGTGCTTTGTGGTGTTTTCTTGAATGGTTATCACTCCGAAATGAAGTACTTTGATTAGAAACACTTCGCATAGAAGTATAAGTGCTTTGTGGTGTTTTCTTGATTGGTTACCACCCATAAATGATGTACTTTGATCAGAAACACTTCTCATAGAACCATAAATACTTTGTGGTGTTTTCTTGATTGGTTAACACTCATAAATGAAGTAAGCTGATTATAAACTCTTCTCATTGAAGTATAAGTGCTTTGTGGTGTTTTCTTGAATGTTTATCACCCCGAAATGAAGTACTTTGATTAGAAACACTTCCCATAGAAGTATAAGTGCTTTGTGGTGTTTTCTTGAATGCTTATCCCCCATAAAAGAAGTACTTTGATTAGAAACACTTCTCATAGAAGCATAAATACTTTCTGGTGTTTTCTTGAATGGTTGTCACCCACAAATGAAGTAATTTGATTAAAAACACGTCTCACAGAAGCATAAATACTTTATGGAGTTTTATTGATTGGTTATCACCCATAAATGAAGTACTCTGATTAGAAACACTTCGCATAGAAGGATAAGTGTTTTGTGGTGTTTTCTTGATTGGTTACCACCCATAAATGATGTACTTTGATCAGAAACACTTCTCATAGAAGCATAAATACTTTGTGGTGTTTTCTTGATTGGTTAACACTCATAAATGAAGTAAGCTGATTATAAACTCTTCTCATTGAAGTATAAGTGCTTTGTGGTGTTTTCTTGAATGGTTATCACCCCGAAATGAAGTACTTTGATTAGAAACATTTCCCATAGAAGTATAAGTGCTTTGTGGTGTTTTCTTGAATGTTTATCCCCCATAAAAGAAGTACTTTGATTATAAACACTTCTCATAGAAGCATAAATACTTTGTGGTGTTTTCTTGATTGGTTAACACTCATAAATGAAGTAAGCTGATTATAAACTCTTCTCATTGAAGTATAAGTGCTTTGTGGTGTTTTCTTGAATGTTTATCACCCCAAAATGAAGTACTTTGATTAGAAACACTTTCCATAGAAGAATAAGTGCTTTGTGGTGTTTTCTTGAATGTTTATCCCCCATAAAAGAAGTACTTTGATTATAAACACTTCTCATAGAAGCATAAATACTTTGTGGTGTTTTCTTGATTGGTTAACACTCACAAATGAAGTAATTTGATTAAAAACACGTCTCACAGAAGCATAAATACTTTATGGAGTTTTATTGATTGGTTATCACCCATAAATGAAGTACTCTGATTAGAAACACTTCGCATAGAAGGATAAGTGTTTTGTGGTGTTTTCTTGATTGGTTACCACCCATAAATGATGTACTTTGATCAGAAACACTTCTCATAGAAGCATAAATACTTTGTGGTGTTTTCTTGATTGGTTAACACTCATAAATGAAGTAAGCTGATTATAAACTCTTCTCATTGAAGTATAAGTGCTTTGTGGTGTTTTCTTGAATGGTTATCACCCCGAAATGAAGTACTTTGATTAGAAACATTTCCCATAGAAGTATAAGTGCTTTGTGGTGTTTTCTTGAATGTTTATCCCCCATAAAAGAAGTACTTTGATTATAAACACTTCTCATAGAAGCATAAATACTTTGTGGTGTTTTCTTGATTGGTTAACACTCATAAATGAAGTAAGCTGATTATAAACTCTTCTCATTGAAGTATAAGTGCTTTGTGGTGTTTTCTTGAATGTTTATCACCCCAAAATGAAGTACTTTGATTAGAAACACTTTCCATAGAAGAATAAGTGCTTTGTGGTGTTTTCTTGAATGTTTATCACCCATAAAAGAAGTACTTTGATTAGAAACACTTCTCATAGAAGCATAAATACTTTGTGGTGTTTTCTTGATTGGTTAAAACTCATAAATGTAGTACTTTGATTATAAACACTTCTCTTAGCAGTATACGTGCTTTGTGCTGTTTTCTTGAATGGTTATCACCCATAAATGAAGTACGTTGATTAGAAACACTTGTCATAGAAGTATAAGTGCTGTGTGTTGTTTTCTTGAATGGTTAGCACCCATAAATGAAGTACTTTGATCAGAAACACTTCTCGTAGAAGCATAAATGCTTTGTGGTGTTTTCTTGATTGGTTACCACACATAAAATGAAGTAAGCTGGTTAGAATCACTTCTTATTGAAGTATAAGTGCTTCATGGTGTTTTCTTGAATGGTTATCTCACATAAATGAAGTACTTTGATCAGAAACACTTCTCAAAGAAGTATAAGTGCTTTGGGATGTTTTCTTGAATGGTTATCACCCATAAATGAAGTACTTTGATTTGAAATACTTCTCATAGAAGCATAAATGTTTTCTGGTGTTTTCTTGATTAGTTACCACCCATAAATGAAGTACTCTGATTAGAAACTCGTCTAATTGAAGTATAAGTGCTTTGTGGTGTTTTCTTGAATGGTTATCACCCAGAAATGAATTACTTTGATGAGAAACACTTCTCATAGAAGCAAAAATGCTTTGTGGTATTTTCTTGATTGGTTACCACCCATAAATTACGTACATTTATTAGAAACACTTCTAATTGAAGTATAAGTGCTTTGTGTTGTTTTCCTGAATGGTTATCACCCATAAATGAAGTACTCTGATTAGAAACATTTCGCATATAAGTATAAGTGCTTTGTGGTGTATTCTTGATTGATTACCACCCATAAATGAAATAGTTTGATCAGAAACACTTCTCATAGGAGCATAAATACTTTGTGGTGTTTTCTTGATAGGTTACCACCCATAAGTATGCTGATTATAAACACTTTTCATTGAAGTATAAGTGCTTTGTGGTGTTTTCTTGTATGGTTATCACCCCGAAATGAAGTACTTTGATTAGAAACACTTCTCATAGAATTATAAGTGTTTTGTGGTGTTTTCTTGAATGTTTATCCCCCATAAAAGAAGTACTTTGATTAGAAACACTTCTCATAGAAGCATAAATGTTTTGTGGTGTTTTCTTGATTAGTTATCGCCCATAAATGAAGTACTCTGATGAGAAACACTTCTCAAAGAAGCATAAATACTTTGTGGTGTTTTCTTGATTGGGTAACACTCATAAATGTAGTACTTTGATTATAAACACTTCTCTTAGCAGTATACGTGCTTTGTGGTGTTTTCTTGATTGGTTACCACCCATAAATGAAGTACTTTGATCAGAAACATTTCTCATAGAAGCATAAATACTTGGTGGTGTTTTCTTGAATGGTTATCACCCCGAAATGAAGTACTTTGATTAGAAACACTTCCCATAGAAGTATAAGTGCTTTGTGGTGTTTTCTTGAATGCTTATCCCCCATAAAAGAAGTACTTTGATTAGAAACACTTCTCATAGAAGCATAAATACTTTCTGGTGTTTTCTTGAATGGTTGTCACCAACAAATGAAGTAATTTGATTAAAAACACGTCTCACAGAAGCATAAATACTTTTTGGTGTTTTATTGATTGGTTATCACCCATAAATGAAGTACTCTGATTAGAAACACTTCGCATAGAAGTATAAGTGCTTTGTGGTGTTTTCTTGATTGGTTACCACCCATAAATGAAGTACTTTGATCAGAAACACTTCTCATAGAAGCATAAATACTTTGTGGTGTTTTCTTGATTGGTTAACACTCATAAATGAAGTAAGCTGATTATAAACTCTTCTCATTGAAGTATAAGTGCTTTGTGGTGTTTTCTTGAATGGTTATCACTCCGAAATGAAGTACTTTGATCAGAAACACGTCTCACAGAAGCATAAATACTTTTTGGTGTTTTATTGATTGGTTATCACCCATAAATGAAGTACTCTGATTAGAAACACTTCGCATAGAAGTATAAGTGCTTTGTGGTGTTTTCTTGATTGGTTACCACCCAAAAATGAAGTACTTTGATCAGAAACACTTCTCATAGAAGCATAAATACTTTGTGGTGTTTTCTTGATTGGTTAACACTCATAAATGAAGTAAGCTGATTATAAACTCTTCTCATTGAAGTATAAGTGCTTTGTGGTGTTTTCTTGAATGGTTATCACCCCGAAATGAAGTACTTTGATTAGAAACACTTCCCATAGAAGTATAAGTGCTTTGTGGTGTTTTCTTGAAAGTTTATCCCATAAAAGAAGTGCTTTGATTAGAAACACTTCTCATAGAAGCATAAATACTTTCTGGTGTTTTCTTGAATGGTTGTCACCCACAAATGAAGTAATTTGATTAAAAACACGTCTCACAGAAGCATAAATACTTTATGGTTTTTTATTGATTGGTTATCACCCATAAATGAAGTACTCTGATTAGAAACACTTCGCATAGAAGTATAAGTGCTTTGTGGTGTTTTCTTGATTGGTTACCACCCATAAATGAAGTACTTTGATCAGAAACACTTCTCATAGAAGCATAAATACTTTGTGGTGTTTTCTTGATTGGTTAACACTCATAAATGAAGTAAGCTGATTATAAACTCTTCTCATTGAAGTATAAGTGCTTTGTGGTGTTTTCTTGAATGGTTATCACTCCGAAATGAAGTACTTTGATTAGAAACACTTCGCATAGAAGTATAAGTGCTTTGTGGTGTTTTCTTGATTGGTTACCACCCATAAATGAAGTACTTTGATCAGAAACACTTCTCATAGAAGCATAAATACTTTGTGGTGTTTTCTTGATTGGTTAACACTCATAAATGAAGTAAGCTGATTATAAACTCTTCTCATTGAAGTATAAGTGCTTTGTGGTGTTTTCTTGAATGGTTATCACTCCGAAATGAAGTATTTTGACTAGAAACACTTCGCATAGAAGTATAAGTGCTTTGTGGTGTTTTCTTGATTGGTTACGACCCATAAATAAAGTACTTTGATCAGAAACACATCTCATAGAAGCATAAATACTTTGTGGTGTTTTCTTTATTGGTTAACACTCATAAATGAAGTAAGCTGATTATAAACTCTTCTCATTGAAGTATAAGTGCTTTGTGGTGTTTTCTTGAATGGTTATCACTCCGAAATGAAGTACTTTGATTAGAAACACTTCGCATAGAAGTATAAGTGCTTTGTGGTGTTTTCTTGATTGGTTACCACCCATAAATGAAGTACTTTGATCAGAAACACTTCTCATTGAAGCATAAATACTTTGTGGTGTTTTCTTGATTGGTTAACACTCATAAATGAAGTAAGCTGATTATAAACTGTTCTCATTGAAGTATAAGTGCTTTGTGGTGTTTTCTTGAATGGTTATCACCCCGAAATGAAGTACTTTAATTAGAAACATTTCCCATAGAAGTATAAGTGCTTTGTGGTGTTTTCTTGAATGTTTATCCCCCATAAAAGAAGTACTTTGATTAGAAACACTTCTCATAGAAGCATAAATACTTTCTGGTGTTTTCTTGAATGGTTGTCACCCACAAATGAAGTAATTTGATTAAAAACACTTCTCATTGAAGTATAAGTGCTTTGTGGTGTTTTCTTGAATGTTTATCACCCCAAAATGAAGTACTTTGATTAGAAACACTTTCCATAGAAGAATAAGTGCTTTGTGGTGTTTTCTTGAATGTTTATCACCCATAAAAGAAGTACTTTGATTAGAAACACTTCTCATAGAAGCATAAATACTTTGTGGTGTTTTCTTGATTGGTTAAAACTCATAAATGTAGTACTTTGATTATAAACACTTCTCTTAGCAGTATACGTGCTTTGTGCTGTTTTCTTGAATGGTTATCACCCATAAATGAAGTACGTTGATTAGAAACACTTGTCATAGAAGTATAAGTGCTGTGTGTTGTTTTCTTGAATGGTTAGCACCCATAAATGAAGTACTTTGATCAGAAACACTTCTCGTAGAAGCATAAATGCTTTGTGGTGTTTTCTTGATTGGTTACCACAAATAAAATGAAGTAAGCTGGTTAGAATCACTTCTTATTGAAGTATAAGTGCTTCATGGTGTTTTCTTGAATGGTTATCTCACATAAATGAAGTACTTTGATCAGAAACACTTCTCAAAGAAGTATAAGTGCTTTGGGATGTTTTCTTGAATGGTTATCACCCATAAATGAAGTACTTTGATTTGAAATACTTCTCATAGAAGCATAAATGTTTTCTGGTGTTTTCTTGATTAGTTACCACCCATAAATGAAGTACTCTGATTAGAAACTCGTCTAATTGAAGTATAAGTGCTTTGTGGTGTTTTCTTGAATGGTTATCACCCAGAAATGAATTACTTTGATGAGAAACACTTCTCATAGAAGCATAAATGCTTTGTGGTATTTTCTTGATTGGTTACCACCCATAAATTACGTACATTTATTAGAAACACTTCTAATTGAAGTATAAGTGCTTTGTGTTGTTTTCCTGAATGGTTATCACCCATAAATGAAGTACTCTGATTAGAAACATTTCGCATATAAGTATAAGTGCTTTGTGGTGTATTCTTGATTGATTACCACCCATAAATGAAATAGTTTGATCAGAAACACTTCTCATAGGAGCATAAATACTTTGTGGTGTTTTCTTGATAGGTTACCACCCATAAGTATGCTGATTATAAACACTTTTCATTGAAGTATAAGTGCTTTGTGGTGTTTTCTTGTATGGTTATCACCCCGAAATGAAGTACTTTGATTAGAAACACTTCTCATAGAATTATAAGTGTTTTGTGGTGTTTTCTTGAATGTTTATCCCCCATAAAAGAAGTACTTTGATTAGAAACACTTCTCATAGAAGCATAAATGTTTTGTGGTGTTTTCTTGATTAGTTATCGCCCATAAATGAAGTACTCTGATGAGAAACACTTCTCAAAGAAGCATAAATACTTTGTGGTGTTTTCTTGATTGGGTAACACTCATAAATGTAGTACTTTGATTATAAACACTTCTCTTAGCAGTATACGTGCTTTGTGGTGTTTTCTTGATTGGTTACCACCCATAAATGAAGTACTTTGATCAGAAACATTTCTCATAGAAGCATAAATACTTGGTGGTGTTTTCTTGAATGGTTATCACCCCGAAATGAAGTACTTTGATTAGAAACACTTCCCATAGAAGTATAAGTGCTTTGTGGTGTTTTCTTGAATGCTTATCCCCCATAAAAGAAGTACTTTGATTAGAAACACTTCTCATAGAAGCATAAATACTTTCTGGTGTTTTCTTGAATGGTTGTCACCAACAAATGAAGTAATTTGATTAAAAACACGTCTCACAGAAGCATAAATACTTTTTGGTGTTTTATTGATTGGTTATCACCCATAAATGAAGTACTCTGATTAGAAACACTTCGCATAGAAGTATAAGTGCTTTGTGGTGTTTTCTTGATTGGTTACCACCCATAAATGAAGTACTTTGATCAGAAACACTTCTCATAGAAGCATAAATACTTTGTGGTGTTTTCTTGATTGGTTAACACTCATAAATGAAGTAAGCTGATTATAAACTCTTCTCATTGAAGTATAAGTGCTTTGTGGTGTTTTCTTGAATGGTTATCACTCCGAAATGAAGTACTTTGATCAGAAACACGTCTCACAGAAGCATAAATACTTTTTGGTGTTTTATTGATTGGTTATCACCCATAAATGAAGTACTCTGATTAGAAACACTTCGCATAGAAGTATAAGTGCTTTGTGGTGTTTTCTTGATTGGTTACCACCCAAAAATGAAGTACTTTGATCAGAAACACTTCTCATAGAAGCATAAATACTTTGTGGTGTTTTCTTGATTGGTTAACACTCATAAATGAAGTAAGCTGATTATAAACTCTTCTCATTGAAGTATAAGTGCTTTGTGGTGTTTTCTTGAATGGTTATCACCCCGAAATGAAGTACTTTGATTAGAAACACTTCCCATAGAAGTATAAGTGCTTTGTGGTGTTTTCTTGAAAGTTTATCCCCCATAAAAGAAGTGCTTTGATTAGAAACACTTCTCATAGAAGCATAAATACTTTCTGGTGTTTTCTTGAATGGTTGTCACCCACAAATGAAGTAATTTGATTAAAAACACGTCTCACAGAAGCATAAATACTTTATGGTGTTTTATTGATTGGTTATCACCCATAAATGAAGTACTCTGATTAGAAACACTTCGCATAGAAGTATAAGTGCTTTGTGGTGTTTTCTTGATTGGTTACCACCCATAAATGAAGTACTTTGATCAGAAACACTTCTCATAGAAGCATAAATACTTTGTGGTGTTTTCTTGATTGGTTAACACTCATAAATGAAGTAAGCTGATTATAAACTCTTCTCATTGAAGTATAAGTGCTTTGTGGTGTTTTCTTGAATGGTTATCACTCCGAAATGAAGTACTTTGATTAGAAACACTTCGCATAGAAGTATAAGTGCTTTGTGGTGTTTTCTTGATTGGTTACCACCCATAAATGAAGTACTTTGATCAGAAACACTTCTCATAGAAGCATAAATACTTTGTGGTGTTTTCTTGATTGGTTAACACTCATAAATGAAGTAAGCTGATTATAAACTCTTCTCATTGAAGTATAAGTGCTTTGTGGTGTTTTCTTGAATGGTTATCACTCCGAAATGAAGTATTTTGACTAGAAACACTTCGCATAGAAGTATAAGTGCTTTGTGGTGTTTTCTTGATTGGTTACGACCCATAAATAAAGTACTTTGATCAGAAACACATCTCATAGAAGCATAAATACTTTGTGGTGTTTTCTTTATTGGTTAACACTCATAAATGAAGTAAGCTGATTATAAACTCTTCTCATTGAAGTATAAGTGCTTTGTGGTGTTTTCTTGAATGGTTATCACTCCGAAATGAAGTACTTTGATTAGAAACACTTCGCATAGAAGTATAAGTGCTTTGTGGTGTTTTCTTGATTGGTTACCACCCAAAAATGAAGTACTTTGATCAGAAACACTTCTCATAGAAGCATAAATACTTTGTGGTGTTTTCTTGATTGGTTAACACTCATAAATGAAGTAAGCTGATTATAAACTCTTCTCATTGAAGTATAAGTGCTTTGTGGTGTTTTCTTGAATGGTTATCACCCCGAAATGAAGTACTTTGATTAGAAACACTTCCCATAGAAGTATAAGTGCTTTGTGGTGTTTTCTTGAAAGTTTATCCCCCATAAAAGAAGTGCTTTGATTAGAAACACTTCTCATAGAAGCATAAATACTTTCTGGTGTTTTCTTGAATGGTTGTCACCCACAAATGAAGTAATTTGATTAAAAACACGTCTCACAGAAGCATAAATACTTTATGGTGTTTTATTGATTGGTTATCACCCATAAATGAAGTACTCTGATTAGAAACACTTCGCATAGAAGTATAAGTGCTTTGTGGTGTTTTCTTGATTGGTTACCACCCATAAATGAAGTACTTTGATCAGAAACACTTCTCATAGAAGCATAAATACTTTGTGGTGTTTTCTTGATTGGTTAACACTCATAAATGAAGTAAGCTGATTATAAACTCTTCTCATTGAAGTATAAGTGCTTTGTGGTGTTTTCTTGAATGGTTATCACTCCGAAATGAAGTACTTTGATTAGAAACACTTCGCATAGAAGTATAAGTGCTTTGTGGTGTTTTCTTGATTGGTTACCACCCATAAATGAAGTACTTTGATCAGAAACACTTCTCATAGAAGCATAAATACTTTGTGGTGTTTTCTTGATTGGTTAACACTCATAAATGAAGTAAGCTGATTATAAACTCTTCTCATTGAAGTATAAGTGCTTTGTGGTGTTTTCTTGAATGGTTATCACTCCGAAATGAAGTATTTTGACTAGAAACACTTCGCATAGAAGTATAAGTGCTTTGTGGTGTTTTCTTGATTGGTTACGACCCATAAATAAAGTACTTTGATCAGAAACACATCTCATAGAAGCATAAATACTTTGTGGTGTTTTCTTTATTGGTTAACACTCATAAATGAAGTAAGCTGATTATAAACTCTTCTCATTGAAGTATAAGTGCTTTGTGGTGTTTTCTTGAATGGTTATCACTCCGAAATGAAGTACTTTGATTAGAAACACTTCGCATAGAAGTATAAGTGCTTTGTGGTGTTTTCTTGATTGGTTACCACCCATAAATGAAGTACTTTGATCAGAAACACTTCTCATTGAAGCATAAATACTTTGTGGTGTTTTCTTGATTGGTTAACACTCATAAATGAAGTAAGCTGATTATAAACTGTTCTCATTGAAGTATAAGTGCTTTGTGGTGTTTTCTTGAATGGTTATCACCCCGAAATGAAGTACTTTAATTAGAAACACTTCCCATAGAAGTATAAGTGCTTTGTGGTGTTTTCTTGAAAGTTTATCCCCCATAAAAGAAGTGCTTTGATTAGAAACACTTCTCATAGAAGCATAAATACTTTCTGGTGTTTTCTTGAATGGTTGTCACCCACAAATGAAGTAATTTGATTAAAAACACGTCTCACAGAAGCATAAATACTTTATGGTGTTTTATTGATTGGTTATCACCCATAAATGAAGTACTCTGATTAGAAACACTTCGCATAGAAGTATAAGTGTTTGTGGTGTTTTCTTGATTGGTTACCACCCATAAATGAAGTACTTTGATCAGAAACACTTCTCATAGAAGCATAAATACTTTGTGGTGTTTTCTTGATTGGTTAACACTCATAAATGAAGTAAGCTGATTATAAACTCTTCTCATTGAAGTATAAGTGCTTTGTGGTGTTTTCTTGAATGGTTATCACTCCGAAATGAAGTATTTTGACTAGAAACACTTCGCATAGAAGTATAAGTGCTTTGTGGTGTTTTCTTGATTGGTTACGACCCATAAATGAAGTACTTTGATCAGAAACACATCTCATAGAAGCATAAATACTTTGTGGTGTTTTCTTTATTGGTTAACACTCATAAATGAAGTAAGCTGATTATAAACTCTTCTCATTGAAGTATAAGTGCTTTGTGGTGTTTTCTTGAATGGTTATCACTCCGAAATGAAGTATTTTGACTAGAAACACTTCGCATAGAAGTATAAGTGCTTTGTGGTGTTTTCTTGATTGGTTACGTCCCATAAATGAAGTACTTTGATCAGAAACACATCTCATAGAAGCATAAATACTTTGTGGTGTTTTCTTTATTGGTTAACACTCATAAATGAAGTAAGCTGATTATAAACTCTTCTCATTGAAGTATAAGTGCTTTGTGGTGTTTTCTTGAATGGTTATCACTCCGAAATGAAGTACTTTGATTAGAAACACTTCGCATAGAAGTATAAGTGCTTTGTGGTGTTTTCTTGATTGGTTACCACCCATAAATGAAGTACTTTGATCAGAAACACTTCTCATAGAAGCATAAATACTTTGTGGTGTTTTCTTGATTGGTTAACACTCATAAATGAAGTAAGCTGATTATAAACTCTTCTCATTGAAGTATAAGTGCTTTGTGGTGTTTTCTTGAATGGTTATCACTCCGAAATGAAGTACTTTGATTAGAAACACTTCGCATAGAAGTATAAGTGCTTTGTGGTGTTTTCTTGATTGGTTACCACCCATAAATGAAGTACTTTGATCAGAAACACTTCTCATAGAAGCATAAATATTTTGTGGTGTTTTCTTGATTGGTTAACACTCATAAATGAAGTAAGCTGATTATAAACTCTTCTCATTGAAGTATAAGTGCTTTGTGGTGTTTTCTTGAATGGTTATCACTCCGAAATGAAGTATTTTGACTAGAAACACTTCGCATAGAAGTATAAGTGCTTTGTGGTGTTTTCTTGATTGGTTACGACCCATAAATGAAGTACTTTGATCAGAAACACATCTCATAGAAGCATAAATACTTTGTGGTGTTTTCTTTATTGGTTAACACTCATAAATGAAGTACGTTGATTAGAAACACTTGTCATAGAAGTATAAGTGCTGTGTGTTGTTTTCTTGAATGGTTAGCACCCATAAATGAAGTACTTTGATCAGAAACACTTCTCGTAGAAGCATAAATGCTTTGTGGTGTTTTCTTGATTGGTTACCACACATAAAATGAAGTAAGCTGGTTAGAATCACTTCTTATTGAAGTATAAGTGCTTCATGGTGTTTTCTTGAATGGTTATCTCACATAAATGAAGTACTTTGATCAGAAACACTTCTCAAAGAAGTATAAGTGCTTTGGGATGTTTTCTTGAATGGTTATCACCCATAAATGAAGTACTTTGATTTGAAATACTTCTCATAGAAGCATAAATGTTTTCTGGTGTTTTCTTGATTAGTTACCACCCATAAATGAAGTACTCTGATTAGAAACTCGTCTAATTGAAGTATAAGTGCTTTGTGGTGTTTTCTTGAATGGTTATCACCCAGAAATGAATTACTTTGATGAGAAACACTTCTCATAGAAGCATAAATGCTTTGTGGTATTTTCTTGATTGGTTACCACCCATAAATTACGTACATTTATTAGAAACACTTCTAATTGAAGTATAAGTGCTTTGTGTTGTTTTCCTGAATGGTTATCACCCATAAATGAAGTACTCTGATTAGAAACATTTCGCATATAAGTATAAGTGCTTTGTGGTGTATTCTTGATTGATTACCACCCATAAATGAAATAGTTTGATCAGAAACACTTCTCATAGGAGCATAAATACTTTGTGGTGTTTTCTTGATAGGTTACCACCCATAAGTATGCTGATTATAAACACTTTTCATTGAAGTATAAGTGCTTTGTGGTGTTTTCTTGTATGGTTATCACCCCGAAATGAAGTACTTTGATTAGAAACACTTCTCATAGAATTATAAGTGTTTTGTGGTGTTTTCTTGAATGTTTATCCCCCATAAAAGAAGTACTTTGATTAGAAACACTTCTCATAGAAGCATAAATGTTTTGTGGTGTTTTCTTGATTAGTTATCGCCCATAAATGAAGTACTCTGATGAGAAACACTTCTCAAAGAAGCATAAATACTTTGTGGTGTTTTCTTGATTGGGTAACACTCATAAATGTAGTACTTTGATTATAAACACTTCTCTTAGCAGTATACGTGCTTTGTGGTGTTTTCTTGATTGGTTACCACCCATAAATGAAGTACTTTGATCAGAAACACTTCTCATAGAAGCATAAATACTTGGTGGTGTTTTCTTGAATGGTTATCACCCCGAAATGAAGTACTTTGATTAGAAACACTTCCCATAGAAGTATAAGTGCTTTGTGGTGTTTTCTTGAATGCTTATCCCCCATAAAAGAAGTACTTTGATTAGAAACACTTCTCATAGAAGCATAAATACTTTCTGGTGTTTTCTTGAATGGTTGTCACCAACAAATGAAGTAATTTGATTAAAAACACGTCTCACAGAAGCATAAATACTTTTTGGTGTTTTATTGATTGGTTATCACCCATAAATGAAGTACTCTGATTAGAAACACTTCGCATAGAAGTATAAGTGCTTTGTGGTGTTTTCTTGATTGGTTACCACCCAAAAATGAAGTACTTTGATCAGAAACACTTCCCATAGAAGCATAAATACTTTGTGGTGTTTTCTTGAATGGTTATCACCCCGAAATGAAGTACTTTGATTAGAAACACTTCCCATAGAAGTATAAGTGCTTTGTGGTGTTTTCTTGAAAGTTTATCCCCCATAAAAGAAGTGCTTTGATTAGAAACACTTCTCATAGAAGCATAAATACTTTCTGGTGTTTTCTTGAATGGTTGTCACCCACAAATGAAGTAATTTGATTAAAAACACGTCTCACAGAAGCATAAATACTTTATGGTGTTTTATTGATTGGTTACGACCCATAAATGAAGTACTTTGATCAGAAACAATCTCATAGAAGCATAAATACTTTGTGGTGTTTTCTTGATTGGTTAACACTCATAAATGAAGTAAGCTGATTATAAACTCTTCTCATTGAAGTATAAGTGCTTTGTGGTGTTTTCTTGAATGGTTATCACTCCGAAATGAAGTACTTTGATTAGAAACACTTCGCATAGAAGTATAAGTGCTTTGTGGTGTTTTCTTTATTGGTTAACACTCATAAATGAAGTAAGCTGATTATAAACTCTTCTCATTGAAGTATAAGTGCTTTGTGGTGTTTTCTTGAATGGTTATCACTCCGAAATGAAGTACTTTGATCAGAAACACGTCTCACAGAAGCATAAATACTTTTTGGTGTTTTATTGATTGGTTATCACCCATAAATGAAGTATTTTGACTAGAAACACTTCGCATAGAAGTATAAGTGCTTTGTGGTGTTTTCTTGATTGGTTACGTCCCATAAATGAAGTACTTTGATCAGAAACACTTCTCATAGAAGCATAAATACTTTGTGGTGTTTTCTTGATTGGTTAACACTCATAAATGAAGTAAGCTGATTATAAACTCTTCTCATTGAAGTATAAGTGCTTTGTGGTGTTTTCTTGAATGGTTATCACTCCGAAATGAAGTACTTTGATTAGAAACACTTCGCATAGAAGTATAAGTGCTTTGTGGTGTTTTCTTGATTGGTTACCACCCATAAATGAAGTACTTTGATCAGAAACACTTCTCATAGAAGCATAAATACTTTGTGGTGTTTTCTTGATTGGTTAACACTCATAAATGAAGTAAGCTGATTATAAACTCTTCTCATTGAAGTATAAGTGCTTTGTGGTGTTTTCTTGAATGGTTATCACTCCGAAATGAAGTATTTTGACTAGAAACACTTCGCATAGAAGTATAAGTGCTTTGTGGTGTTTTCTTGATTGGTTACGACCCATAAATAAAGTACTTTGATCAGAAACACATCTCATAGAAGCATAAATACTTTGTGGTGTTTTCTTTATTGGTTAACACTCATAAATGAAGTAAGCTGATTATAAACTCTTCTCATTGAAGTATAAGTGCTTTGTGGTGTTTTCTTGAATGGTTATCACTCCGAAATGAAGTACTTTGATTAGAAACACTTCGCATAGAAGTATAAGTGCTTTGTGGTGTTTTCTTGATTGGTTACCACCCATAAATGAAGTACTTTGATCAGAAACACTTCTCATTGAAGCATAAATACTTTGTGGTGTTTTCTTGATTGGTTAACACTCATAAATGAAGTAAGCTGATTATAAACTGTTCTCATTGAAGTATAAGTGCTTTGTGGTGTTTTCTTGAATGGTTATCACCCCGAAATGAAGTACTTTAATTAGAAACACTTCCCATAGAAGTATAAGTGCTTTGTGGTGTTTTCTTGAAAGTTTATCCCCCATAAAAGAAGTGCTTTGATTAGAAACACTTCTCATAGAAGCATAAATACTTTCTGGTGTTTTCTTGAATGGTTGTCACCCACAAATGAAGTAATTTGATTAAAAACACGTCTCACAGAAGCATAAATACTTTATGGTGTTTTATTGATTGGTTATCACCCATAAATGAAGTACTCTGATTAGAAACACTTCGCATAGAAGTATAAGTGTTTGTGGTGTTTTCTTGATTGGTTACCACCCATAAATGAAGTACTTTGATCAGAAACACTTCTCATAGAAGCATAAATACTTTGTGGTGTTTTCTTGATTGGTTAACACTCATAAATGAAGTAAGCTGATTATAAACTCTTCTCATTGAAGTATAAGTGCTTTGTGGTGTTTTCTTGAATGGTTATCACTCCGAAATGAAGTATTTTGACTAGAAACACTTCGCATAGAAGTATAAGTGCTTTGTGGTGTTTTCTTGATTGGTTACGACCCATAAATGAAGTACTTTGATCAGAAACACATCTCATAGAAGCATAAATACTTTGTGGTGTTTTCTTTATTGGTTAACACTCATAAATGAAGTAAGCTGATTATAAACTCTTCTCATTGAAGTATAAGTGCTTTGTGGTGTTTTCTTGAATGGTTATCACTCCGAAATGAAGTATTTTGACTAGAAACACTTCGCATAGAAGTATAAGTGCTTTGTGGTGTTTTCTTGATTGGTTACGTCCCATAAATGAAGTACTTTGATCAGAAACACATCTCATAGAAGCATAAATACTTTGTGGTGTTTTCTTTATTGGTTAACACTCATAAATGAAGTAAGCTGATTATAAACTCTTCTCATTGAAGTATAAGTGCTTTGTGGTGTTTTCTTGAATGGTTATCACTCCGAAATGAAGTACTTTGATTAGAAACACTTCGCATAGAAGTATAAGTGCTTTGTGGTGTTTTCTTGATTGGTTACCACCCATAAATGAAGTACTTTGATTAGAAACACTTGTCATAGAAGTATAAGTGCTGTGTGTTGTTTTCTTGAATGGTTAGCACCCATAAAAGAAGTGCTTTGATTAGAAACACTTCTCATAGAAGCATAAATACTTTCTGGTGTTTTCTTGAATGGTTGTCACCCACAAATGAAGTAATTTGATTAAAAACACGTCTCACAGAAGCATAAATACTTTATGGTGTTTTATTGATTGGTTATCACCCATAAATGAAGTACTCTGATTAGAAACACTTCGCATAGAAGTATAAGTGTTTGTGGTGTTTTCTTGATTGGTTACCACCCATAAATGAAGTACTTTGATCAGAAACACTTCTCATAGAAGCATAAATACTTTGTGGTGTTTTCTTGATTGGTTAACACTCATAAATGAAGTAAGCTGATTATAAACTCTTCTCATTGAAGTATAAGTGCTTTGTGGTGTTTTCTTGAATGGTTATCACTCCGAAATGAAGTACTTTGATTAGAAACACTTCGCATAGAAGTATAAGTGCTTTGTGGTGTTTTCTTGATTGGTTACCACCCATAAATGAAGTACTTTGATCAGAAACACTTCTCATAGAAGCATAAATACTTTGTGGTGTTTTCTTGATTGGTTAACACTCATAAATGAAGTAAGCTGATTATAAACTCTTCTCATTGAAGTATAAGTGCTTTGTGGTGTTTTCTTGAATGGTTATCACTCCGAAATGAAGTACTTTGATTAGAAACACTTCGCATAGAAGTATAAGTGCTTTGTGGTGTTTTCTTGATTGGTTACCACCCATAAATGAAGTACTTTGATCAGAAACACTTCTCATAGAAGCATAAATATTTTGTGGTGTTTTCTTGATTGGTTAACACTCATAAATGAAGTAAGCTGATTATAAACTCTTCTCATTGAAGTATAAGTGCTTTGTGGTGTTTTCTTGAATGGTTATCACTCCGAAATGAAGTATTTTGACTAGAAACACTTCGCATAGAAGTATAAGTGCTTTGTGGTGTTTTCTTGATTGGTTACGACCCATAAATGAAGTACTTTGATCAGAAACACATCTCATAGAAGCATAAATACTTTGTGGTGTTTTCTTTATTGGTTAACACTCATAAATGAAGTAAGCTGATTATAAACTCTTCTCATTGAAGTATAAGTGCTTTGTGGTGTTTTCTTGAATGGTTATCACTCCGAAATGAAGTACTTTGATTAGAAACACTTCGCATAGAAGTATAAGTGCTTTGTGGTGTTTTCTTGATTGGTTACCACCCATAAATGAAGTACTTTGATCAGAAACACTTCTCATAGAAGCATAAATACTTTGTGGTGTTTTCTTGATTGGTTAACACTCATAAATGAAGTAAGCTGATTATAAACTGTTCTCATTGAAGTATAAGTGCTTTGTGGTGTTTTCTTGAATGGTTATCACTCCGAAATGAAGTATTTTGACTAGAAACACTTCGCATAGAAGTATAAGTGCTTTGTGGTGTTTTCTTGATTGGTTACGACCCATAAATGAAGTACTTTGATCAGAAACACATCTCATAGAAGCATAAATACTTTGTGGTGTTTTCTTTATTGGTTAACACTCATAAATGAAGTAAGCTGATTATAAACTCTTCTCATTGAAGTATAAGTGCTTTGTGGTGTTTTCTTGAATGGTTATCACTCCGAAATGAAGTACTTTGATTAGAAACACTTCGCATAGAAGTATAAGTGCTTTGTGGTGTTTTCTTGATTGGTTACCACCCATAAATGAAGTACTTTGATCAGAAACACTTCTCATAGAAGCATAAATACTTTGTGGTGTTTTCTTGATTGGTTAACACTCATAAATGAAGTAAGCTGATTATAAACTGTTCTCATTGAAGTATAAGTGCTTTGTGGTGTTTTCTTGAATGGTTATCACACCGAAATGAAGTACTTTGATTAGAAACACTTCCCATAGAAGTATAAGTGCTTTGTGGTGTTTTCTTGAAAGTTTATCCCCCATAAAAGAAGTGCTTTGATTAGAAACACTTCTCATAGAAGCATAAATACTTTCTGGTGTTTTCTTGAATGGTTGTCACCCACAAATGAAGTAATTTGATTAAAAACACGTCTCACAGAAGCATAAATACTTTATGGTGTTTTATTGATTGGTTATCACCCATAAATGAAGTACTCTGATTAGAAACACTTCGCATAGAAGTATAAGTGCTTTGTGGTGTTTTCTTGATTGGTTACCACCCATAAATGAAGTACTTTGATCAGAAACACTTCTCATAGAAGCATAAATACTTTGTGGTGTTTTCTTGATTGGTTAACACTCATAAATGAAGTAAGCTGATTATAAACTCTTCTCATTGAAGTATAAGTGCTTTGTGGTGTTTTCTTGAATGGTTATCACTCCGAAATGAAGTACTTTGATTAGAAACACTTCGCATAGAAGTATAAGTGCTTTGTGGTGTTTTCTTGATTGGTTACCACCCATAAATGAAGTACTTTGATCAGAAACACTTCTCATAGAAGCATAAATACTTTGTGGTGTTTTCTTGATTGGTTAACACTCATAAATGAAGTAAGCTGATTATAAACTCTTCTCATTGAAGTATAAGTGCTTTGTGGTGTTTTCTTGAATGGTTATCACTCCGAAATGAAGTATTTTGACTAGAAACACTTCGCATAGAAGTATAAGTGCTTTGTGGTGTTTTCTTGATTGGTTACGACCCATAAATGAAGTACTTTGATCAGAAACAATCTCATAGAAGCATAAATACTTTGTGGTGTTTTCTTGATTGGTTAACACTCATAAATGAAGTAAGCTGATTATAAACTCTTCTCATTGAAGTATAAGTGCTTTGTGGTGTTTTCTTGAATGGTTATCACTCCGAAATGAAGTACTTTGATTAGAAACACTTCGCATAGAAGTATAAGTGTTTTGTGGTGTTTTCTTGATTGGTTACCACCCATAAATGAAGTACTTTGATCAGAAACACTTCTCATAGAAGCATAAATACTTTGTGGTGTTTTCTTGATTGGTTAACACTCATAAATGAAGTAAGCTGATTATAAACTGTTCTCATTGAAGTATAAGTGCTTTGTGGTGTTTTCTTGAATGGTTATCACCCCGAAATGAAGTACTTTGATTAGAAACACTTCCCATAGAAGTATAAGTGCTTTGTGGTGTTTTCTTGAAAGTTTATCCCCCATAAAAGAAGTGCTTTGATTAGAAACACTTCTCATAGAAGCATAAATACTTTCTGGTGTTTTCTTGAATGGTTGTCACCCACAAATGAAGTAATTTGATTAAAAACACGTCTCACAGAAGCATAAATACTTTATGGTGTTTTATTGATTGGTTATCACCCATAAATGAAGTACTCTGATTAGAAACACTTCGCATAGAAGTATAAGTGCTTTGTGGTGTTTTCTTGATTGGTTACCACCCATAAATGAAGTACTTTGATCAGAAACACTTCTCATAGAAGCATAAATACTTTGTGGTGTTTTCTTGATTGGTTAACACTCATAAATGAAGTAAGCTGATTATAAACTCTTCTCATTGAAGTATAAGTGCTTTGTGGTGTTTTCTTGAATGGTTATCACTCCGAAATGAAGTACTTTGATTAGAAACACTTCGCATAGAAGTATAAGTGCTTTGTGGTGTTTTCTTGATTGGTTACCACCCATAAATGAAGTACTT
Source organism: Eleocharis quinqueflora (assembly GCA_964058865.1). Taxonomy (NCBI): domain Eukaryota; kingdom Viridiplantae; phylum Streptophyta; class Magnoliopsida; order Poales; family Cyperaceae; genus Eleocharis; species Eleocharis quinqueflora. The sequence goes on from CAXKVX010000328.1 coordinate 564,659, forward strand.
TGATCAGAAACACTTCTCATAGAAGCATAAATACTTTGTGGTGTTTTCTTGATTGGTTAACACTCATAAATGAAGTAAGCTGATTATAAACTCTTCTCATTGAAGTATAAGTGCTTTGTGGTGTTTTCTTGAATGGTTATCACTCCGAAATGAAGTATTTTGACTAGAAACACTTCGCATAGAAGTATAAGTGCTTTGTGGTGTTTTCTTGATTGGTTACGACCCATAAATGAAGTACTTTGATCAGAAACAATCTCATAGAAGCATAAATACTTTGTGGTGTTTTCTTTATTGGTTAACACTCATAAATGAAGTAAGCTGATTATAAACTCTTCTCATTGA